>WOXC01009828.1:0-572364 GCA_011680675.1 Gymnobelideus leadbeateri | reverse complement strand
CAGGCAAGATATCATGCAGGTGCTGGGGGCACACTGGGTTCCAGGAATTCAGGATACAAAGATGGGCCCCTCTTAAGCCAGTGAAATGTCAAGGCTTACTACTTCAGCCTAAAGTCAGCTAGGTGGCACAGCAGATAAAGCGCTGGGCCTGGAATTTCTTTGTTCAAATTTGACCTCGGCTACTTACTAGCTGAGTGCCCGTAGCCAAGTCATTTAGCCTCCATTTTATTCAGTTTTCTCAACTGTAAAATGGGGATGAGAGTACTTACCACCCTCTCATTATTCTGTGACCCAACTGCCAACAACATCAAGGGAATGATACAAAATCTTTACCCCCCTTCTTCCACAGTGTCTGCCTCTTCCTCACCCTCTTGAAGTGACTCAAAACTGCCACAAAGGCAACTGAGGGTTTTCTTTCTTTCTTTCTAGGGCAATTGGGGTTAAGTGACTTGCCCAAAGTCACACAACTAGTTTTTGTGTTAAATGTCTAAGGTTGGATTTGAACTCAGGTCTTCCTGACTCCAAGGCAGATCCTCTATTCACTGAGCCACCTAGCCACCCTGATCTTTCTTTCTATATACCCATCACAGAATGCAAGGTTCCTCCCAACAATATCACCCTATGGTCCCCTAAGACTTTTCTGGAAAAGAAATTCCCTGAACTACCCAAAGTAAAGGAAGTCTGTCAACTGAAGAGGCCTGTGCTGCTTCTCCAGGGTGTATGGAGTCCTCTGAAGGGGCAACGACTAAGGCAACCCCATGCCAGGAAAGGCATAAGGAAGAGTTGGAGAGGATTGACGAGAACCATATCCAAAACCAGTTCATTCTTATCAGATAAGGCTTCTTAGAGACTGGATCCAAGAAACTTCTTGGCTAAAGAGCGCTTCTCCTTTCCAAGGTGGCATCAGTCTGTCATAGATGTGATTCTGCAAGGTTATATATGCCTTACAGGGCAGTCAGATGCATAATAATGCAACTATTTATTAGTTGGGGTAACGCTCTTACCCTGAGAAGAGAGAGTTCCATTTTGCCTGATGGTTGAGGGCAGGAATAGTGGTGAATGACAAAGATGTGTCACCAAATTGTGAGACTTTAAGACCTTGTCTCCCCAGAGGGGAAGGAAAGGCTTAGGATTTCTGGCTTCTGGACTCCTCCACATTTGGGGAGGGGGAGGTATGTTAGAAGGATGGTCCAGTACAAGACTTGGGACTTGGTCCTCATTTTTGGTTTTCCTTTTCCCCTGCTTTAGCACTAGCCATGATTGGAAGACTGTTCAGTGAAATCCTTTAAAGCATTTAAATAATGGTGTCAAACTCTAATAGAAACAGGTCCCTACAGGCAGAAAATCACAAACGAACACTATCTATGTTGCATCATATTTTTATTTATTTTGTTAAATATTACCCAATTACACTGTAATCTGGGTCAGGCCTCCCTCAGGAGTTCTGACACAATTTTGACACCTTTGCTTTAGAAGATCTTGAGAACCTTGCCACCAAGGGGTGGTATATGACAGGACACACACACACACACACACACACACACACACACACACACACACACACCCCACACTTCAGTCCCAGTTTCCCTAGCAGGTTCCCTCCCATGAAACCTCATTGGTCCCAGAATCTCTGACACAGCTCCCTGACCTAAGGCCAATAAAAAGCCCCAGACACATGGATTGTAGACCTCTTGGACTTAGTGGGAGCCCAAGACCACATGAGTTATCATATCCTGTAGATGAGCTGCATTTCTGTAAGGAAACCAGAGAGACTGCATCTACCACAGCTGAGGATAAGGGCTGCTGTATCCTTACTGAATATTCTTTCTGTGTTTGCTTAAAATAAACTTCCTTCGTTAAATATTCAATGATTCACAAGCACCTCATTTTGTTCTAAAATCAAGCCTGAATTGAGTATGCTGGTGTTAGAGCTGGACCCACAACAAACCTCCTTAAACCGTGGCAGCTAGACTCAAACACAATGCTCCAGGTGAGATCTTATAAGAGCAGAGTACTGTGTTACCTTTTCTTAGCAGTGAGGCCCCTCTTAATGTATCCCAAATTCAAAATAACATTTTTGACTACAAGGTAGCCCCAATGTATTACTGACTCATATTGAATTTGTCACTGACTATAATCCACATTTCTCCCTCTCAAACCAGAGAGACAGCAATAGGCAGAGAACATCATGCAAAATTCCAATTTGGATGAACCAAAAGCCAGAATTGAGGTGGCCAGGAGAAATGTCAGCAATCTCAGATTTGAAGATGATATCATTCACAGATACTACTTCACAGAAAGCAAAGAAGAATTAAGAAGTCGCTTGATAAGAGTGAGAGAGAAGAATGTGAAAGGGGGCTTGAAGCTTAATGTTAAGGAAAAAAATGTGATCATGGCAACTGGTCCCATCACTTCCTGGCAAAAAGAGAGGAGAAATGGGAGCAGTGTCAGGTTTTATATTCTTGGGCTCAAAGGTCATTGCAGATGCTGAATGCAGCCATGAAATTAAAAGACACTTTCTGCTTGAAAGGAAAGTCATGGCAAAGCTTGATAGCAGACATGACATTGCCAACAAAGCTATGGCTTATCCTGTAGCAACGTATGGTTATGAGAGTTGCACTGTAAGGAAAGCTGAGAGCCCCAGAATCAACGCTTTTAAGTTGTGCTGTTGGGAGAAGACTTTTGAGAGCTCCTTGGAAAGCAAGGAGAGTGAATTAGTCAATACTTAGATTAATTCAGACTATTCACTGGAAGACCAAATACTGAAGTTGAAGCTTAAATATTTTGGCCACGTAATGAGAATGTAGGGCTCACTGGAAAAGACCCAAATGTTGGGAAAGATAGAGGGCAAAAGGAAAAGGGGACAGCAGAGGATGAGATGGATAGACAGTGTTGTGGAAATAACGAACATGAGCTTGGATAGACTGATAGAGATAATGGAAGACAGAAGGGCCTAGTGTGCTACAGTCCATGTGGTCACAAAGAGTCAGATAGATAGCAATAGTTCAAACTACAGCATAGTTCAGTTCTATTCTGATCAACAGGGTCCTAACCACCCACCCCCCAACTTTTTCAGCCAAGATACAAAGCAACACCTTTCTTCCAATCACTGAGGTCCAAGTACAGCAGTGGAAGTCATCCTTTCAGCTGACCCCACCGCTGGACTCCTCACACTCTTCCTGTTGGCTTCCTAACTCAGTTCATTCACAGATGGATGCTCCACTATTCTCTTACTGGTTTCTTAATTGTCTATAACAGCCCAGATCAGTCAGTGATTCATCTTTCTGCTGCAGGAGAGGGGATAAAACTTTCTGCTGGATAGGGGACAAAACTCACGAAATCTACCTCTCCATCAGTGATGAAACCAACATTCATCATTTGTCTCATTCAGTTATTTGATTTGCTGTTAGTTTTTACTCCTTAACCTCTAAAACAGTCACACAGAAATGAGCCAAGGAACCACAATGCCCTGCAAGGCACAGTTGAAAACAGATCCTCTGTTTATTCAATTGTCCAGTCCTCCTAACATTGGGTATCTTTCATCACATTTTAACGGAAAAGCCATTTCTCCCATGTAGATTTATATCAGTTTTTCAGGCACAAAAGTTCTTTTTCTTGTCCTTTCAGCTACCAAATGATTCACATATGAGAGGAATAATAACTTAGGTCCTCTACAAGTTCATTTCATTCCTTTTTTTTTTTTTTTGGAGGGGGGAAGGCAAGGCAATCGGGTTTAAGTGACTTGCCCAAGGTCACACAGCTAGTAAGTGTTAAGTGTCTGAGTCTGGATTTGAACTCAGGTCCTCCTGACTCCGGGTCCAGTGCTCTATTCACTGCATCACCAGCTGTCCCTATTCTTATTTCTTGACAGCAACCTTTGGTTCTTTTCAACAACCAAACCTCACATAGGAAAGGGGCAGCACCTCACATAGGTAATGGACAGGCACAAATGACTGTCCTGACACAAACAACAGTAATAAAATAGGTCTAATTAGCTTCCTGGGGATGCAGTTGTCAAAACAAAGCTAAAAGATCTATGCTGACCATCTCTTCCTGACCTCTTTTTTCTGAGCTGGCATGGGGTTGGCAGGTACACAAAGCCAGAGTCAAAGAAAGCTTTTTGTGCTCTTAACAGTTTTCCCCTAGCTCCCATGCAGCTTGGATTTCTGGCTAGGCCATAACCTAGGTATTTCCCCTTTGGAAATACTATCTGTGTCATGAGGTCTGCTCAGACCCAGCCCTTGGAGCAAACCTGGAAAAAGCCTACCACACTTTCACAGATAAACAGAAAAGACAATGGGAGTTATTAGCCTGCGATTGCTTGGTGGAGGGGGAGTGGCACAGTCCTGTCTGGCCATGCTTAAGTGAACTGGGAGAGAAAAAAAACAACCACCAGAAAATCAGAAAGACAGAGACATTCAAGGGGGTCTGGGAGGGAGAAAGACAAGCAGCAATCTGATTTTCCCTAGAAAGCCTAGAGAGCTCTCAAGCTTAAAAGAAACAAATACATACTGTCTTGGGTGGGGCATATACTTAAACCTCACCTCTCACAACAGTTAATCAAGGTGTGGTGAGGGGACTGATTGGAGTACAGCCCATGAAGCATGTGCTGAGCTCCCCGGCAACAACTTCTAGGGGTCATGTGGCTCAGTACGGGAGAGCTTGGGACTTTGGCACGGAGCAGCAAACCCTGGGTGGTCCCTTAGTTAGGGGATGGAGGGTAGGGAGAGGAGGAGGAAGCTACACCAAAGAGGACTGAATACTAAAAGCCAGGAATGGAACTTAAAGGGAATGAGTGACCTCTTTTTCTTTCTCTGTCTCCTTCCTTTCCTTTCTCTTTTTCTCCCTCCCTCCCCTCTTTCTCCCCACCTTCCCTCTGCCCTCTTTCTCTCCCTCCCTTTCCTCCCCTTTCATCCCTCTCACCCTCTCCTCCCTCTCCTTTTCTTCTTCCCCTTCTCTCCTTCCTCTTTGTTTCTTTTCCTTCCCTTTTCTTTCTCTCCCCTTCTTCCTCCATCCTTTCCTCCTCCCTCTCTTTTCCTCCAGTTCTTTTCCCATCTTTCCCCTACTTTTCCTCCTTCCCTCCTCCCCCTTTTCCCTTCCTCCCTCTGTTCTTTTCCCTCTCCCTCCTTCCCTCCCCACTCTCTCTTTTCCCTCTCCCTCGCTTCCCCCCTCCCCCTCCCTTCTCCCCTTCCTCTCTCTTTTTCTCTCTGCTCTGGAAGAGTCCAGGTGGGGCAGTTTGCCCACCCTGACAGCATGTCTTCCCTGAGAACACATAGCAGAGGGTGTATGTCCTGTCTCAGCCTGAGTCTGTGGCCTCTGGCTGTATTTTCTGCAATGCATATCTTCCCTGTACATAGATGACTGAGCAAGCCTGAGATGGATATTTCAAGCTTTTAAAGCAAAACCTTGTGAATTCCAGAGGCTGGAGCTCTGGGCCAATGGCTCCTGTGCCCCTTAAAGAAGACCAATGGTAGAGCACAACCCCTGGCCTGGCTTACCGGAAGACATGGAAGGAATTGTTTGGACAGTTCAAAGCCAAGGTGAAGGTAAAATGCCTATTCAGCAGTCCCTGAAAATCCATCCTGCTTAGTCTTAGCCTCACAGGGGAGTGTAAAAATAGTCACAAATCATTGCTGCTGATTTAAGTTTTTGGTTAATTGTGCTTGTGAGTCTTCCGTGTTTTATATGTAGAGGAGTGTATAGTATATAGAGGAGCTGCCCTATTTATGGCCTGTTTTTATTGCACTCCCTCCCCTTTAGGGTACCCTAGACTTGAGCCAAACCTAAACTTTAAATGGTCCTCCCAGAGGCTCTGGGGTGGAAATGAGAATAAAGAGCCTGGACTTTCTCTTTGGAAGTCTCTATGAACCATGGTCTGGTACTGAAAGGGATCTTTTAGTGTAGACAGAGTGAGAAAGATAGCATTCCAGTGGCCCCTGGGGGTCACAGGGGTGATACTATATATTCTCTGGCAGGATTCTCTATTCTTGTAGGCATAAGACAGAAGCACTTCCCTGTGTTTTAGAACCACCCATCTGGCCCTTCTTGCCAGAGCCAAGCCCGTCGACATATTTCCTGATTTCCTCTCATTGTATTCTCACCACAATTCTATAAGGGAGAGGGCATTATTATCCTCACTTTACAGATAAGAAGATTGAGATGAAGGCTGAATTTCAAGTAGGGTTCTCACGTGCAGCTTGGCACGCAGACCGGCCACTGAGTTAAGAGAATGGCTACCCCAAACATGGAAAACCTCCCCCCAGATGACTGGGTGTCCGAGAACAATTTATTGTGAAATTCCAAATTCCACAGGAGGGTCAAGTTCAGCTGCTGTATCCCCAGCCATCTCTGGTTGTCTTGCCCAGGGTCAGAACTAGAGCTTGAACTCAGATTTCCTTGTATCCCAGGCCAGCCCTCTATGTGCTATGACATACTGCCATGTCTCATTAAGGATAAATTATTCCATTTCTATACTTTTAATATTTTTCAAAAACTTATTGATAAAGTGAATAAAATTGTTTTGTATCATATGCATTTTCTGTTGCATACCTCCCCCCTCTCGGAAGGTCATCTCCTATGGTAAAGAGTCAAAAACAACTAAAGTTCCATCAAACTAACCAAATCATTGAAAAAGTCTAACATTATGTGAAGTTTCCATACTCATAGGCTCTTCTGTGAGAATCTGAATTTGGACCCTCCAGGTCATTAATATTTCTAAGCATTCAAATTTGATTGTTTTATTGTTCTTTCTGTTTCCTTTGTAGTCACTGTGCACACTGTCTTCCTGGCTCTGCTTACTTTATTTTGCATGAGTTGACATCTTCCCACGCTTCTCTGCTTTCATTGTATTCATCATTCATCATAGCACAGTAACATTCCTATTAGTTCACCTGCCAAAAATTGTCTAGCCATTCACTACTTGCTGGGCATCTTTTTTGTTTCCAATTCTTTGCTACTATAAAAAGTGCTATTATTAATATTTTGCAATATTTTATGACAACTCTTTTTTGTGGGGGCAAAGAATTGGAATGGAAAATGCTACCCACATCCAGAAAAAGAACTGATTAGAACTGATAAAAGCATTCTGTTTTCACTTTGGGGTTTGGGTTTTTTTGTGTGTGTTTTTTTTCCTTATGTTCTGTTTCTTCTTTCACAACATGGCTAATGTGGAAATATGTTTAATATGATTTACACATAACCTGTATCTGATTACTATATCTGATTACTTACATATTGGGGACGGGGGAGCAGAGGGAGGAAGGGAGAAAAATTTGGATCTCAAAATCTTATTAAAAATGAACATTGAGGGGCGGCTAGGTGGCGCAGAGAATAGAGCACCGGCCCTGGAATCAGAAGGACCTGAGTTCGGAGCCGGCCTCCGACACTTAATCCGCACAAACAAAAACCTAGCCGTGTAACCTTGGGCAAGTTACTTAACCCCAATTGCCCTAAAGGGGTGGCTAGGTGGCGCAGTGAGAAAGAGCGCTGGCCTCGGAGTTTGGATGACCCGAGATCAGATCCGGCCTCAGAAAATGAGCACCCACGCATAAAAATCAAATGACTAGCCCTGTAACCTTGAGCAAGTTACTTAACCCCAATTGCTTTAAAAAAAAAAATGAACATTGAAAACTATCTTTATGTGTAATTTGGAAAAAAATACTGAAAACAAGAACAACAAATAACTAAATATTTTGCTACATAAAGGAACTTTCTTTTTCTCTTTGACCCCCCTTGGGGTATGTGCCTAGAATCTCTGAGTAACAGTATGTACACATTTTAGTTACTTTCTATACATAATTATAAACTGTTTTTCAGAACTGTTGGAATAATAAATATATACATCAACAGGACATTAGCATACCTCTCTTTCTACAATCCCTCCAATATTTAATATTCTCACCTTTTGTCACTTTTGCCAATCTGATGAGTGTTAGCTGAAATTTCATATTTATTTTCATTTGTATCTCTTTTATTAGCAGTAACTAGGTGCATTCTTTCATGTGGTTTTTAATGGTTTGCCATTATTCTTTTGAGAACAGTATGCTTATATCCTTTTGACCATTTGACTTCTGGAAAAAATGACTTTTGATCTTTCATTTTTTTCTTAGTTGTCTATATATCTTGGTCATCAGACCCTTGGATTCTAGAAGCATCACTGAAATGGAGAGCCCAATTAGTACCTGATTTGTAGCACTTCTGAATCTAAGAGGGTAAGAAAAAAAACGGGGATTGGTCTGTCACTTCTAGGTGTGGTACAGAGAAAGTGCCTCCTTAATTCAGGTCTGAATGGAGCTGTAGACCTAGGTTTAATTTCAGGGAACTAGAGTCTCAAAACTTTTTTGATCACACAACCCTATCAGTACAAAACTTTTGATCACACAATCCTAATATATATATATTTACTCATTTACAACCTACATACATGTACTACTATACTAGTAATTGTGTGCATTATAAGATATATAAAATAAACATTTTAAAAGGAGAAAAAGATGAAATGTTTTATTAGTGATATAAAAATCTTTTTGCTCATTAAATATTAGTGATATAATGGCAGCAATATGATTGGATATGCTTCGTTATTTCTGAAAATCTTGGTCTAATATTGGCGATGCAATAATTTGAAGGTCTGGTTCTAAGTTCAGTTTATTTCGATACTTGGGTTTAATGGTTATCATTGCTGAAAAAGATACCTCACAAACATACAAAGGTCCAAATGGAAGAAACACATCTTTGGCTCTGTTTACTAAGTCATAATAGTCATGTATAATATTCTGATTTAGCGCAAAGGATTTTGTTGAAATTCAGCTAATAAATTTCTATTTTCTCTGCTGTAAATCAAATGTTCCTATAAACTGCTTTATTTGACCTCATGGCTTGGGTTAAAACAAAGACTTGGGTTGTCTGAGAATTTATAGGAAATTGGACTCAGGAAGTTGATACAAGTAAGAGCTTTATTATTATGTGGTATAGCAAGCACACAGACAAAAGTATACATACACACTAATATATATATATATATATGAATATGTGTGTGAAACCTCTGTGTGTGTGTGTGTGTGTGTGTGTGTGTGTGGCAATATAAACAGACAAATATTCATCCCCCCAGCTTCAAGAACCTCACCTGGCACAAAGTGAAGAGAGATGTTGAGGGAAACATACTCATAGTTGGGGTTCAGGTGACAAAATTTTCTTTTTTTTTAAATTGATTTTTAAATTTACTTTTAGTTTACAACATTCAGTTCTATGGTCCCTTGAGTTTCAAATTCCATCCCCTCTCCCTACTGCAGCCCCTCCCCCTTCCCTGTCATGGCCGTATGCACTCAAATAAAGGATCTACAAATATCTTCACATTAATGAATGTTGTAAAGAAGGATTGTAAAGAAGGATTATAATTGATGGAATGATCAGTGGGAAAGAGGAAACAAAACAAGACAAGAAAAAGAAATAGAGTAAGTAGTTTGTTTCAATCTGAATTCAGACTCCACATCTCTTTCTCTGGATGTGCATATCTCTTTTGATCATGAGTCTTTTGGAGTTCTCTTATAACCTTGCATTGCTGAGAGGAGCCCAGTCTATTGAAGTTAGTCATCACAACATATGTTGTGTCTGAGATTGTGTACAGATTTCTCCTGGTTCTGTTCTTCTTGCTCAGCATCAGTTTACATAAGTTTCTCCAGGTTATTATGAAGTCTATCTGCTCCTCATTTCTAATTGCACAATAGTATTCCATTACATTCATAAACCACCACATGTTCAGCCATTCCCCAACTGATGGGCATCCTCTTGATTTCCAATTCTTTGCCACCACAAAAAGAGCCGCTATAAATATTTTTGTACATAAGGGTCCTCCTCCCACTTCTCTATTCTCTTTGGGATATAATCCTAGAAATGGTATTGCTGGGTCAAAGGGCATGCACTTATTTGTAGCCCTTTGGGCATAGTTCCAGATTGCCCTCCAGAATGGCTGGATCAGTTCACAATTCCACCAACAATGCATTAGTGTTCCAATTTTTTCACATCCTCTCCAGCATTTATCATTTTCCTGTTTTGTCATCTTAGTCAATCTGGCTGGTAAGGTGTGGTACCTCAGAGTTGTTTTGATTTGCATTTCTCTAATCAATAGTGATTTAGAACATTTTTTCATATGCTTATAGATAACTTTAATTTCATCTTCTGAGAACTGCCTGTTCATATTCTTTGACCATTTATCAATTGGGGAGTGGCTTGTATTCTTATAGATTCGACTCAATTCTTTGTGTATTTTAGAAATGAGGCCTTTACAACCCTGGTTGTAAAAATTCTTTCTTAGTTTTTCACTTCCCTCTTAATCTTGGTAACATTGGCTTTATTTGTACAGAAGTTTTTCCAATTTGATGTAATCAAAATTATCCATTTTGCATTTTAATCCTGAAGTCTTCCCCTCTCTATAGATCTGACAGGTAAACTATCCCTTTACAGTATCAGCCTTTTTACCTAGATCATGTACCCATTTCAACTTTATTTTGGTGTACGGTTTTGGTCTATGCCCAGTTTCTTTCATACTATATTCCAGTTTTCCCAGCAGTTTTTGTCAAATAGTAAGTTCTTATCCCCAAAACTGGGGTCTTTGAGTTTATCAAACAGAAGATAACTATAGTCATTGGCTGCTGAGTCTCATGTACCCAATCTATGCCATTGATCCACTACTCTATTCCTCAGCCAGTACCAAGTAGTTTTGATGACTGCTGCTTTATAACATAGATTAAAATCTGCTATGGCTAGGCCACCTTCCCTAGCATTTCTTTTCATTAATTGCCTTGATATTCTGGACCTTTTGTTCTTCCAAGTGAATTTTGCTACTATTTTTTCTAGCTCTACAAAGTAATTTTTTTTGGTAGATTAATTGGTATAGCACTAAATATGTGATTTAATTTAGGTAAAATTGTCATTTTTATTATATTAGCTCGGTCTGACTTTATTTGTGTGAAAAGTGTTTTGTAATTGTGTTCATATAAGTCCTGGGTTTGTTTTGGTAGGTGAATTCCCAAATATTTTATAATGTCTACAGTAACTTAGAATGGGATTTCTCTTTCTATCTCTTGCTGTTGGATTTCATTAGAGATATATAGGAATGCCAAGGACTTATGTGGGTTTATTTTATATCCTGCAACTTTGCCAAATTTATTTATCTCAAATAGTTTTTTACTTGATTCTCTAGGATTCTCTATATCATCATATCATCTGCAAAGAGTGATAGCTTAAGTCTCTTCTGTGCCTAATTTGATTCCTTCAATTTCTTTTTCTTCTTCTTATTGCTACCGTTAACATTTCTAGTACCAGATTGAATAAGAGGGGTGATAGTGGACATCCTTGTTTCACCCCTGATCTTGTTGGAAATGCTTCTAGTTTATCCCTGTTACATATAATATTTGCTGATGGCTTTAGATAGGCGCTACTTAGCTACTTATTATTTTAAGGAAGACTCCATTTATTCCTATACTTTCTAGTGTTTTTAATAGGAATGGGTGTTGTATTTTGTCAAAAGCCTTTTCTGCATCTATTGAGATAATCATATGGTTTCTGCTAGTTTTGTTGTTGATGTGATCAATTATACTGATAGTTTTGAATTGTTTATTTCTGGCTGCTTATAGTATTTTCTCCTTTACCTGATAGTTCTGGAATTTGGCTACAACACTTTGTGGACTTTTCAATTTGGGATCTCTTTCAGGAGATGTCCAGTGGATTCTCTTGATTTCTATTTTACCCTCTTGTTCTAGGATCTCAGGGCAGTTTTCCTTGATGAGCTCTTGGAAGATGTTGTCCAGGCTCATTTTTTCATCATGATTTTCCAGTAGACCAATAATTCTCAGATTATCTCTCCTAGATCTGTTTTCCAGGTCAATTATTTTGAGATTTTAAGATATTTTACCTCTTTTTCTAATTTTTCATTCTTGATGTTTTGTTTGATTGATTTTTGGTGCCTCATAGAGTCATTAGCTTCAATTTGGTTGATTCTAATTTTTAGCAAATTATTTTCCTCAGTTAGCTTTTGAAGCTCCTTTTCCATATGTTCAGATTTCATTTTTAGTTCACACGTTTTCCTTTTTTAAGGAGCTGTTTTCTTCATAGTAATGTTTTTCTAATTTCACAATTTTGATTTTAAAAGAATTATTCATTTTATCTTCTAACTCTCTAATTTGGCTTTCAAAATTCTTTTTGAGCTCATCTAAGAATGCTTTCTGTGCTTGAGATCAGTTTATATTCCCTGTTGAGGCTTTACCTGTGGGTGTGGAGTCAATACTGTCTACTTCTGAATTTGGTTCCTCCAGCATAATAGAATTCTAGAGTCTTTGTCTTTGCAGTCTGTTTTTTACCCATCTTGAGGCAGGGCCTTAGCCATGCTCTTCCTCTAGGGTTCCCAAGCCTTTACTGGTTAAAATTTTGCTCTGGGGCAATAATTACTGTGTTTTCAGGGTCAAAGAGGAGGATTGGGGCAGCCAGAGTTCACTCTGCCATCCTGGTCCCTGGAAGTTTATATAGGTGCCTTTTAAATTTCCAGGCTGTGGGTTGGTAGTCCCAGGAGTAGCTGCTGCCACTGCTATGGGCCCTGCATTTGTCTCTTACCCAGCTCCATCAGATCCCAGCCCTGCAGTGATAGGCCTAGGAATGGCCCTTGCAGATGGTGGACCAACTTGCTGCCACATTGACCAGGGCTCTTCTGGCCCTTCATGCCCCTCAATATCCAGGCCTTGCCTCATGCCACCCCTGCATCATCTGGGCCTCGCCACCCAAAATTTTCTACCCTAAGAATATGCTTGGTTGTGAACAGGTCATGGGTACCAGATGTGGGAGAAGGTATTCTGGATCAGACCCAGATGTGGTAGAGAAGTTCTCAGGATCACTTATAAGGCCTAGGTGAGGCTCAGGTAATGAGAGTTTCTTCTTTATGATCACAAACTGGGAGGATCTAATGTTCCCTATCTAAGATTCAGAAGATGAGCTCAGACTCCTGCAGTTGGAAAAAGAGTTTCAACCAATCAAAGCTATATTATCTGGGAGAAATACACACATGAGATAGAGATACACATAGATCAGGACAGTGGAAAAGTACAATCTGTCTATATTTGCCTATATGTTTTATGGAACCACTTAGCCTAAGTGAGGGCAGCTAGGTGGGATAGAGTGCTGAGTTTAGAGTCAGGAACTTATCTTTCTGAGTTCAAATTCAACCCCAGATTAGCTTATGTGACCCTGGGTAAGTCACTTAACCCTGTTTGCCTCAGTTCCTCATCTGTAAAATGAGCTAGAGAAAGAAATGGGGTCACATAGAGTTGTATATGACTGAAACAACTCAACAAAGGCTAAATAAATCTCTACTGGAGCTCCAGCATTATAACTATAAGATCAAACAATGGGAAGTTTACAATCATCACACAAACTAATTGGAAGGGGTTGTATTTTCATATTTTTAACAAGTGGTTTCAAAACCCACTGAAGCTCTTCATTTGGAAGATTTTTAAACAGGTTAGAAAATTCTATTTTCTAGTTTTTATAAGTTGGCAGATATGAATGTTTTTATATATGACATTTACACTGTTTTCAGCAACCTTCAGGACAGCATAAGTATTTAAGAGGAGGGCAGAACATGGTTAACACTATCAAACACTTCCAAGGAGGTCAAGAAGGATGAGGTTGAGGAAAGGTCATTAGAGTTGATTAGAGAGATCACTGATAAGTTTGAATAAAAGTTTCAGTTAAATGTCAAGGATGACAAGGAGCTTGAGAACCTAGAAACCAGAAAGATAACAGTGCCCTTGACAGAAACAAACAAGTTCCAAAGACAGGTAGGTTTGTGGGAAAAGATGGCATAGTACTATGAGAGTTTGTGGCTATGATCTTTAGCATAAATTTATCATAAGAGATTTATGCTAAAAAGTCTTTAATGGCATCTTAAGCAGTAAATAATTGCCCAGTAATGTTACAAATATATTTTTCCCTCTGTGACAATAAGCATGTGCATGTTTGAAGCATTTTGAGTTTGTTTCTGAAAGGATTCAAAACTGTCATGATCATGGGCATGATGATTTTGGTGTTCACACAGAGATTCCACCAAACTCTGATCACTTCTGGACACAATATGTTCTTTTTTTTTTGTTTTTTTTTTTGTTTTTTGCTTTTTTGGAGGGCAATTGGGGTTAAGTAACTTGCCCAAGGTCACACGGCTAGGTTTTTTTTTGTTTGTGTGTGCATTAAGTGTCTGAGGCCGGATCCGAACTCAGGTCCTTCTGACTCCAGGGCCGGCGCTCTACTCACTGCACCACCTAGCCGCCCCACAATATGTTCTTATAGTTTCTCAACTTGTCATCACATTGTTTCTAATCCTCCACAAAGTTACCATTGAACCCAAGCTGATTCTCAAGGAGGGGTCAGACACATACACATACCCTCATTTGAATTCTGTACACTGCACCAGAGTAACTCCATCAATCCCCTCTGTCATCCTCTCACCTACTATGTGATCAAATGATCAACGTTATAAAATTTGTGTTCATGCATATGATTATATTATCCTGAACATCTTACAAGTTGTAACTTGTTAATTAATTAAAATATATATTCAACCAAACTTATATAATAAAGAAATTTGATATGAAGACTTGTAGATAATGGTAAGTAATATGAGGACTTTGTGGATTACTTCTTTGAATTCTTACAGAATTCCCCACATAAAATATTATTAATCATTTTATGAATAGTTTTATAAAAATTATAAATTAGAAGTTTTCATAATCATAAGTAAAATGAAATTTTATATTTTATAATTATATAAATTTTAATTTGGAGCTTTACTGGAAAAAGTTATCAGTGTAGTTCTCATAAGCACTTAAAGAATAAAAGAATATTATGAGTAGTTTTTAAATTACCCTGAGGCTTCACAGCATATTTTGTTGTTATTTTTGTTGTGAAACAAAAAACATTGGGAATCACTAGAATAATAAAAATGAGGTCTATGGTGCACATCATAATATCAGTTGAGTCATTCTGTGCTATCACTGTTTTGTGTCTACACATGCCAACCAGTTTCTCATCAAAAAAGAAAAATGTGTGTGCATGGGGTAGGGGTTATTCATTAACTCAGGTGTGTAGAGTTCACTCATTAAGGGGTATCTGTGGCAGCCATTAGGTGATCTGGGGAGGAGAGTATGGAGACCCTAGCGATAAGGGCAAGAATCTGTCTGCTTAGCTGCTCCTGATGCCTGGTTTTGGTCATAACATCACCCAGTGGCTAAGACTAGGACAAGCCACAAGAGGCCAGAAGTGGAAGTGAGTGGAATGGGAAATTGTTGAGCATTAATGAGATAAGGTTATAGTATGGTTAAATTGGAGACAAGCCCACTATTGGCTATATTGGTTATCATGGGGAGGGAAAGATGTGGGCTATCTTTCTACTCTCCATTTGGTTGATCACATATTGCTTTGGATGCAAGTCACTTAACCCTGTTTGCCTCATCTGTAAAATCTGGTGAAGAAAATGGCAAACCACTCCAGTATCTTTGCCAAGAAAACCCCCAAAGGGGATCACAAAGAATCAACACAACTGAAAAATGACAACAACAAGAAGAATGGTCCAAGGGCTAAAATGAAACATTCAGAAGCATGAATGTGGAAGATAAGAGGAAGGGACAAGGAAATGATACAAAATTAAAGAGATCACCAGACCCTCAGCTTCAATGTTTTTTATGTTATGGTGGGAGGAAAAAAAAAGTGGGATGAGTCAGTGATAGTTCACTGAAGAGGATGACCTCAGATTTAGCATACCAATTACCAATTCTTTGTCACTCCTTATCAGTATAGAACAACTTCAATCCAGTTACTTTCACAACAAGAAAATTAGCTAAATTTGTGGATATTATATGAAGGAGGTGGGTTTTTACTCTGGTGTGGTGTGTCTGGTTGGTTTCTCATTTGTAATATAACAATGTAGGGAGGTGGTAGATATGGTCTTTGGGATGCCCCAGTTGCATAAGCATGGGACATGGAACATTCCAGAAAAGGATAGGAAGAGGGGGAAGTATCCAGAGCAGAAACAAATCAACTGCTATGAGTGCATTTTAAAATTTAATCTTTTTTTTTTCAGTTTCAAATTCTCTTCCTCTCTTTACCCTTCCCCACCTCTTGAAAAGCAGGATAAACAAAACCCTTTACAAATATGTATAGTCATGCAAAATAAATTCCTGCAATAGCCATTACAAAAAAAATTTTTTTTAAAGAAAGGAAAAAATATGCTTCAATCTGCACTCTGAGTCTATCAGTTTTCTATTTAAAGCTGGATAGCATGTTTCATCAAGAGTTCTTTGGAGCTGTGATTGGTCACTGTGTGGATCAGAGTTACTAAGTCTTTCAAAGTTCATTTTTTTTTTTTTAAAGCAATTGGGGTTAAGTAACTTGCTCAAGGTTACACGGCTAGTCATTTGATTTATGCGTGGGTGCTCATTTTCTGAGGCCGGATCTGAGGCGCTCTTACTCACTGCGCCACCTAGCCGCCCCTTTAGGGCAATTGGGGTTAAGTAATTTGCCCAAGGTTACACGGCTAGGTTTTTGTTTGTGCGGATTAGGTGTCGGAGGCCGGCTCCGAACTCAGGTCCTTCTGATTCCAGGGCCGGCGCTCTATTCACTGCGCCACCTAGCCGCCCCTCATTATTTTACAATATTGCTGTTATTGTATAAATTATTCTTCTGGTTCTGCTCACTTCACTTTGTATCAGTTCACACGTTCATAAATGAGCTTTATAGATCTCAGAAAGGCCACAAATATCCACATAGGTATAATACCTGATTCCCCAGGTAGACTGGGTATACACAGATAGCTCTGTGATACTGGATACAAAGGGGAAGACTCCTGACTGGCTGAGAGACCTCTGAGCCCATGATACTGCATATGGCATAGGTGAGGGACAGAGACCTCAAAAAGACTAGAGAGAAGTGGAGTTTGAGAGAGATAGGTGTGATGGGTGAACAGGGGCCCCAGGAACCACAGACATATGAGAAAAACTGACATCCCAACACATTTCTTCGTTCCTAGCATCCACACCCCCAGAAACTCCCGAGTTGGCTTCCCTGATGAGATCATTCTCTTACTGGTTGAGCTTTTAATCTTGCTCCTGAGTCAGTCCATTAACTCTTGTGCGTTCTATTACCTACCCTACTCTGTGTACCATCCCTTCTTTACTTTTTGTTTGGATTAATGTTTACTATCCATGGTTATCTTTTCACATAACCGTCATGTGGTGGGAGGGAGCTAAGTTGGCCAAGAGTAAGCTGTTACTCTCTGTTTTAGCTTTCTGGAGTCTTTACATGTCTGGATGAATTTCAGAGTTCTAGTTTAAGAGTTGAGAAATCTAGTTCTTTTATAGGTGTGCCACAGCAACCCTGCAGGGAATTGAGAAGGGGAAGGGATTGTCATCTTACCCCCCCATCTCCAGCCCACACCCACCCACACACATACATTGGCCATGTCTTTGAAGCTAGTGGACCAGTAGTAATGCATCCTTCCTAGAGTAGAGATTCACCCTGAAGTCAGATATAGAGGAAGACAGGAGGAACTTGGCATGCTTGGCATATAGTAGGCACAGAAGAGTGATAGCACAGAATGACTCAACTGGTATGATGTGTAGACCTCATTTTCACTAGTGATTCTCAAGTTTTTTTGTTCCACAAACCCTTTTCAGTAACAATAACAACAAGGAGGATATAACCTTAAGAAGCACAGGAGTTGTGGGTTATCCTTTACCACATGTATAAGAGACCATGGACGGTGTTTTCTAATCTCTAGGCCTCAGTTTAGTCACTTGGATGATACCTGAGCTGTCTACATCAGAAAACCGTGTGAGGATCAAATGAGATAATATATAAAAAGTATTTTATAAAGCCTCAAAAACATTATACTTTAAATTTGAACTATGGACGTCATGAGCATTTGTGGAAGACTGTGCCCTAGGTTTTTTGGGGAAATACCTTGTATCAAATGTTCTTACTATTTTGTTGGGCAGTCATTTCAGTTGGGTCCAATTCTTTTTGAACCCATTTTTTGGGGGGTTTTCTTGGCAAAGATATTGAAGTGGCTTGCCATTTCCTTCTCCAGCTCATTTTATAGATGAGAAACTGAGGGAAACAGGTTTAAGTGACTTGTCCAAAGTCACACAGCTAGTGAGTGTCTGAGGCCAGATTTGAACTCAGAAAGATGAGTGAGTCTTCCTAACTCCAGGCCCAGCACTCTATCTGTTGGTGTCCCTGTTTTTACTATACCATCTTAGTAAATGCTTTTGCTAAGAACTCATTATGTCTACTGGCTTGTGATTAATTGGAATGCTGGAGGGGGCTCATGAGATGTAGTGGTAGGAGTTACCTCTGAAACCCAAGAGTAGATGCCTGTTTGAGAACCCAACCCGTGAATGCAAATGCAAGTTGGGGGAGTAGTCTGTAGGAAGTACTAGATGAGCATAATTTGCTCTGTTACCCATCCAGTGATAAAGGCACTGAGTTATTTGCCCATAAAACAGTGATGTGCTGGGATATATGCATATATCTACATATACATATATACATACTATATATGTATGTATGTATGTACATATATATGTATGTATGTATGTCTGTATTAGCAAAAACTAACAAGATATTCTAGAGAGTTGTTTCCAAGAGCTAAATCATAGTAAGGTAAGGCTATATGAATTAAGTAAAATGACAGGGAATAGTTGTTAGTCACTCCCATCTAGCTAGAAATATAGACTAATTAAAGCTTTAGGAGATGCCTTTGCTGTGCAAGAAAGAACTTCACCATTAAGGATCAGATTTCAGTGTCAGCATTCAGAGGCTGTTAAGCTGTGCTTGAATCCCTGAAATAATAAGTGTGATGAGACAGTGCCACTGTATGAAGTCCAAGTAGCATAGACCAAGAAAGATACATGTACCTTTTCAATAGCAACACTGGTCTTGTAAGCTTTGGAAAGTTCACTATCAGTGGAGAAACAAGGGCCTCTTTTAGGAAAGAACAGTTCACATGTGTAGGGAGTCCACAATGTAGGACTTGTGGCTAAGACCCCAGTACTCAGCTACCATTTAAACCAATAATGTTTAGCCCCTCATGTGACCTGCTTATGGCTGGGTCCTATATAGCTTCAGATACTGACCTGCCTCAGAACTCAAGAACAGCTCAGAACACTGGTGATTTTGAAAGATATTCATCAGTACCAACATCATTTGGGACTCTCAAGGGGCACGGCCTGGCACATAAAACTTCTCCAGGGTCTCACAAAGAATAAGGTGACACATACTACATAAGATAACAGGGACACAAAAAGAAAACCAGCCCAAAACAAGACTCCAGAAATCACGCTTCTTGGCCATAAGTCCCATCTAGTTCTTTCTATTTCAGAGTAATAATTTTGGCAGTCGACTGGCAGATTTTAAACCTCAACAAAGAAGCCCTGCTTCTCCCCATTTCTGTCTGTCGTTGTGAGCAGCTCTGGCATGTTAGAGAGCAGCTGCTAGCTATATATCCTTCAGCATTTCTTTTTTATTTTTTTGAGTGGGGAAGGCAAGACAATCAGGGCTAAGTGACTTGCCCAAGGTCACATGGCTAATTTTTTGTGTTAAGTGTCTAATCGAACTCAGGTCCTCCTGACTCCAGGGCTGCTGCTCTATTCACTGCACCTTCTAGCTGCCCCTATCCTTCAGCATTTCTCACAGCATGCTGATGTCATCCACTCACCATATATATATTCAGGCCCCTCGACCCTGAACTCAGGCCAAAATTAATTACCATTGTTTCAGACAAGCTGAAAACAGGGGACTCCTCTTTAACAGAGATGTACACATTTCCTAGTATTGGGATATATTATATATCCCAATTATATATACAGGTTATATTAATGCAAGTGATTTTCAGCTGTCTGAATGTTACATATGAAGAATGAATCCTGAAGGTTTGATTACAAATTGGCTCATAAGTTGAATTCCCAGAACACTGCTGAGCCATTTCTTTTTGGTGTTATGGATAACCCTGGTATGGACAAAGCACCTAATTTTAAGATTGGCTTCGGCCAAACGTACTTATGAAAGTAAATTGCTGCTACACAAACAAAAAACTCCAACTCCAAATCATATAATAAATTCTGAAATCAAACTGAAAGAGTATTTGAATTTTCTGTTCTTTGGGGTTGCCTATACTTCTCCCTCTCCCTGAGCTAATTCAAAATGAACTCTCTTAAAGTACTTCACCTAGAATTAAAATTAAAAAACAAAACAAAACATTTGTCTCTGTGGCAAGATGACAGTCACAAGATTTATAAACCACAAAAAGCTACTTCTTGTTTGAATAACATAAAATCTAGTGTTTAAGATATACTTAACAAGTGTACTTGGAGAGAGCAAGTTCTATCAATAGAAGGCTAGACTTTAGGCAGAAGAACTGAGTTTAAGTCCTTCCTCTCAAATATATTAGCTATATGACCATGGGCAAGTCACTCTTAGGACCTCAGACTATAAATGTGTAATGGAAATGCAGATTTAAAGATCTTCCCTGCCCCTAGGCCCTTTGACTGGCTTAAGAGACTTTGATTGGCTTAAGTGACTCTGAGAACCTTCTTTAATTTGAAAGTATACTCTGCCCCCTAATAGGCTGAATGTGGTCACATGGAGCCTGTGGTAGGAGGCTTGGTTTTCAGGAATGACCACACCTTGATGCTGTGTGATTGAGCAGAGGGTCAAGAGGGTGGTTTCATTCTCTGAGCCAGGAGAAGGCTATATAAGCCCTGATGGGAGGCTTTACTTTGGGGCTCACTTTGAGAAGTGCTGTGTGATTTGACCAGATGAGACTCTGGGCAGCTGTTGAGAGCTCTCCGGCTTTGAAAACCCAGATGTTGATGCTTCCCTCTCTGGTAACTCTGATTTGGTATTGGTATACTAGTTGGACAGTTTGGAAGCCTGTCTATTTGATCTGTCTGTATACTCTGAAGTTCGGGGTGCTGACCTTTTTCCCCTGAACTAAATGATATATGTTTGTTTGATTAAAGTAAGCTTAACCCATTTTGAGTTGCTTTCCTTTTGAAAAGCAGATCTAAGAACCTGTGTTGGCAGCCATCCTGGGGATGTTGGGGTGCTTGCTGCTACAAAATGGTAATGGGATGTGGGGAGCCAAAGAGGCCTGTCCCAGGACTCTGATAATTACCCTGATATCAGTGGACCTGCATGTCAAAGATCTCTTTGAGATGCGACTTTTCACTAAGTCTGCTCCAGAGTTCTTTTGATATGGGTTGCATTTAAAAAGATGTTGTTGGAGTTCTGAGATCAACAGGATCTGTCCCAGAATGTATCTGATTCTGCACTCTGGTATCTTTGAGTGGCCAGCTCTAAACATGATGTCTTTTGAGGATTGCGCTTCAGCTTTGAAGCTTGCTCTCAATTGTATCTGTTTATGACTGCAGCTGCATTAAGAAGTACCAGAGACCTGGATCTAAGGCTCTGTCCCAAAACTTTAGCTGTCCAAAACGTTTACAGTAAGTCAGTTCCTATGCAGATGTACTTGATGATGCAGCTTTGAAGCCAGCTCTCAAGAGCATCCTTTGAGATGTAACTAACTGCATATGATAGGAGATAACTGACTTTTCCTAAGACTTTGTGGCACCTAGGGATCAAAAGGCCTTACTGCCATGCTACTTCTAGGATATGACAGACTAAGATAATGCTATCTCTTCCTTTCTGTCCTTTGTCTCTTTGCTCTATAAAAACCTTTCCCTGAGTATCAATAAATGGAGTTCATGGTTCTTCCTTGAACTACCCACAAGGCCTGGTCATTTCTTATTCATGTCTCCGGACCATGCTAAGTGCTGGACACTGAGCAGCCCGTGGCAATGGGAATTTGAAGATCTTCCTTGCCCCTTAATAAACCTAAGGGGATCTGAAGACCTTCCCTGCTTGGAAGATCTTCCCTGCCCCCTAATAGGTTGAATGTAATCAGATGGAGTCTATGGTGGCAGTAGTTTGCTGAAGGGTGGAGTAGAGCCCACAGGAAGCTGGGAATCAGAGCAGTTAGATAGTGGAAGAGAGAGGAAGTACCCAGGGAGACAGCTAGGCTTGTCTAACTGTGAGAAGGTTACAGGATGGTGTAGCTCTCTTCTATGCTGCTATGATGGATTTGGTTTCCTGGTGTTGGGATTTGGTTTTCTGGGGCCTGAATAAATGTTTTGTTTCTGTCTTCTATATGGAAATCCTGTTATATTTTGTGATGGAGAACTATGCCAGCATATTTACAGTTGCCATCAGTGCTGTGAATATTGCATTGGCACTACACAGACAACAAAACTATGTAAATGACAGAGAAGTTGATGATCTGTAGCAATAAAGAGAGTTTCCATGATTGGAGTTCCCTATAACAGTTAAATCACAGGTCTAGATTAGAAGGGAAAAACATTAAACTAAAAAATTCATTGTATATATTTTATTATATATACTTTAGATAATTATATACATTATAAAGTACATGTTGAAATGTATATTTGATACAAACTATATTATAAATATAAAGTACTATCATTACATAATGAAATGATATAGAAATATCAAAAAAATATGGTTCAGTATCAAATTTCAATTGTATACCTAACCTGTCAGAACTCTTTCATACCAATAAGAAATACTGATACACAAAATTCAGATAATTATATGACATGAAGATGTGAAGAAGATAAAATTACAAAGTGAAGTTATCTTGGTCTTAATGCCACTTTACATGGGCACAAATAAGATGATGATAAATATCACAATTATTATAATCTTTCCTTGTACAATATTTGTTTCATTTTTGCCTGTAGAAACTCCTTGAAGCCACTCATATTTTATCCATGTTTCATATAGCTGCACGTCAGTATAAATGCCAGGGAAAAATGGTCTGCCACAGCCAGTTCCAGCACTGGTAATACCCATCAGAAAAAATCTTTCATTTTCTGGAAAGTAACACATCAAAGGACCTCCACTGTCACCCTATGAAGAAAGGACCCCAAATAGGGTTAGTTAATTCAATTACCTTTCTTAAGTTGCAAAAAAATGTAGAACATTAGTAACTTACTACATAATACCAAGTAACTAAAGTATGCATGTTCCACTTATCCTCAATTTACTAATATCTATTTCTTTTTTGATCACTTCTTTAATCGGAGGTTTATCAAGGTAGGATTAGCTTTCTAATTACACAGTTTTGATTTGAATAATAATAGCCAGCACTCACCTAGTACTTTACAAAGCTTATTTAATTCTAACACAAATTCTGCAAAATAGATAATGCAAATATAACCCAAATATTCTGCAAAACAGGTGATGCAAATATTATCTCCATTTTAGTACTTAGAGCTTCAAGGTACTATCTTTGAGGCCCTCTATGAATCAGAAGCTACTAAAAATCATAGCTCATGAACCCCTAATAATTTGTTTACTTTTGCCAGACAACAATAGGATATATTAATTTAATGTGAACAGCATAGCAAATAAAGTGATAAGAAAAGATTTCCCCCCACACCCATATAAGCAAATGGGGATGTGCTCTCCCACATGTTCCCAAGTAGAGAGAGGGCACACATGTAGAATAGGCATGACCAAGGAATACACACAAACACACACACACGTATGCACACACATATATAGGATATACTGTGTGACCAAGGCACAAAAAGTTTTACCAGTTAAAATATTTACAGCAAATTTATCTGATAAAGTACTCATATTCAAGACAGGTAAAGAATTGATAAAAATAAATAAAAACAAGAGCCATTTCCCAATAGATAAATGGTTAAAGAACAGGAATAGGGAGTTCTCAAAATAAGTACAATGTAAGCTATCAACAATCATATGAAAAAATACAATAAATAAAGACTAATGAGATATACAAATTAAAACAACTCTTTGGTTTCACCTCATATCCATCAGTTTGTTGAAAATGACGAATGCTGGAAGGGTTATAGAAAGACAGACATGTGTTGCTGAACTTATGAATTGATCCAAGCCTTTCTGAAAAGCAATTTGGAATTATACTCCAAAATTCACTAAATTGTTTATATCCTTCCCTAGTGATACCATTACTAGGCTTATACACAAAAAGAATAAAAGAGATAGAGGCAAAGGACTTCTATATTAAAAAATATTTATAGGAGCACTTTTTGTCAGAGCAAAGAACTGGAAACAATGTGGGTACCCATAATCATCGAATGCCTGAACAAATTATGGTATATGAATATAATATTATTGTGCTAAAAGAAATAACAAAAATAACTTCATTATTTCTGAAAATCTTGGTTTAACATTTGGTAGTACAATGATTTGAAGATCTAGTTCAAAGCTCTTTATTTCAATACTTGGTTTTTAATGGTTGTCAACTGAAAAAGATGTGCTATATTTACTCAAGAAACTTAGAAAGACTTATATGAAATAATGCAAAGTAAAGTGGGAATAAGTAGAACAATTATTACACTGATTATAACACTAGATAGGACATTAATGTTGGAAGATACAGTCAGAACTCTAGAAGATTAGGACTGTACACACAGACTGAGACATTTTAAGAAATTCCAATTAACATCAGCTCAGATTTTTTTCTTCAGACAACAAAGGGAAAATTTCAAAATTGTTCACAATATTGTTCAAAATAAAAAACTTTTTAAAACAATCAGGTTGGACCCTCAATGGCATATACTGTAAACATAAATTATTGTTTGAAAAAGGAAGATTTCAAAGGCAAACAATATCTAGAATAATTTTTTAATTTAAATTTTTTCAATCAACTAAAATTTTTATTTACTCTCATCTCCCTTTTGAAAAAACAACAAAAACCAAAACTATTAAACAAAAAAATACAGTCAAGTAAAACAAATTTCCACACTGACCATATCCAAAAAACATATATCTCATTCTCCATCCTAAGTCCATCACATCTCTGTCAGGAGCTAAAGTTTGTTTTCACAGTGTTGTTATTGTATAAATTATTCTCCTGGTTCTGCTCACTTTACTTTGATTCAGTTCATTAGTCTTCCCAAGAGTCTGAAACTATCCTTTGAATCATTTCTTATGATATCATTATATTCATGTACCATAATTTGTCTAGGCATTCCCCAGTTGATGGACACCCCAGTTGTTTCCAGATCTTTGCCATTTACAAAAAGAATTATTATAAATATATTTATATATAGCTCTTTTTCTTCTTTCATTGAGTAAAAGACTAATGTTTCACGTTTTAAATATTTGTCACTAAATGCTTACAAGTCTTTTGATTTTAAGCATTTCTTAGGTGGTGAAGGAAATAAAACTTGCCCTAAACCTATACAATGAATAACTTTTCTAGAAGGCACCCTCTTGATCCCTTCTGGGAAGAAACTAAATATATGCCATCCCTAAACTTTATTTAAGAGAGTTTCCCTAGGACTCTGAGGTTCGGGCATAATGATCCATAGAGCACAGAAGGAAAAAACAAACAAAAAATCTGAATTGTCTCTCTTTGGGGTCAGACTCCCTCAAGAATGAACCTGGTCTTATGAGTCCAGAGCTTCAGGCGGACATAATGCCTCTGCTTGGAGTGACACAAGAGCACAGTATTTTCTATTTTAAAGGATCTTAAATATTTAAAAATTCTATAGTCTTACCGTGCAAGTATCAACATTTCCATAACTTTCACCTGCACAAAATGAAGTATAAGGAACTTTTCCTGAATAACTTCCTACTGCATTACATATATTCCAAGGAATATAATGTATTTCAGCCTCTTGTAATAAAGATGTCAATGTACCTATAACAAAAATCCATATATTATTTAAGACATTAGTTCTTTTTTTCAACAATAAGTGAACTAAGAATCTTGGTATTTAGCAGATTCCCTTTCTCAACAGCTCCTCAGCATCTAAACTGAGAGATTAAGTGACTTACCCATGGTTACTTAGCTAGAATGTCAGAGGCACGACGTGAATCTGTGTCTTCCCCAACATATCTTTCCTGTCCCATTGGACATTATCCCCCCTCCTACACTCCGATCCAGACAAACTGGACAAACCAGTCTTCTCTCTGTTCCTTACCCTCAGTATTCCGTCTCCATCTGTCCTAGTTGTCCCACATGCATGAAATGATCTTCCCCCTCACCTCTGCCCCATGGTCTCCCTTTATGAGGCAGCTCAAACACCATCTTCTACATGAAGGTTTTCCTGATCCTCCCCACTGCTAATGTTCTCCCTCCCAACCTACTCTGCTGTTAACTTTCTATAAATTTGTTATCTTAAATTCATATAATATATGTATAGAAATGCATGTATATTTTATATGTTCTGTTACCTCATTAGAATATAATCTCCTTGTGAGTAGGAATTGTTTCATTTTTTCTACTTGTATCTCTCGCACCTACTGCATAGTAAGCTAACAAAGCACCTGACACTTTGTAGGCACATAGCTTAATAAATAATAAATAATGTTGATTGATTCCTGTCTTTTATCCAATGTGCCAGGCACTACTTTGTATACAGTTGGCACTAAATATTTGTTGAATAAATGGCTGCATTAAACTGCCAACAACACAAAGAAAGGTAAGTGAATTTCTCAAGCAACACAATTTGAATTTACTTATATACCTTCCAGTTTTGCTATTTCCTGAATCCAAAGAAGACCACCAGAATGACACATTCTAAGTACCTACCACTTAGAGACAGACAGATTTACGCTGCTGTTTCTGCTTCCCCAAGGAGGGGAAAAAGAATCCGTAGGGGAGCAGCTACAGATATGACTTCCCTGCCTTTCAAACACTCTTGTCAGTCTTCTAGAAAATGCCACCTGTGTGTCTAGAGGAAAGCTACATGACTCAGAGACCTAAGATATTCTCTAAGAGAATGGTTCCTGTGACTTAGAATAACCAATAAGGAAGACAGGAACAACTGACTGCTCATCACCTCTCTTGTGCTTGGTGGATAATGACTACTGGACATCTCTACCTGATCTGAAATGTTGTCTGAGGTTTGTGATTGGTCAGCTTGGTTTGGTTTTTTTGACCAAATCTGTGATTTCATCAGTATGTGGAGCTCCCAGGGAGGCATATCAACATCTTCTCTATGACTGAGTCTTAGAAAGCTGCCTGGGACCTGGAGACACCAAAACTGAAATATTACAAGTTCTCAATGGAAGTCTTCATCTTCTTCCAATGTCCTTTCTAGCATTAATGACACAAATATTTCTCCCTTTCTTGCTAAGCTCCTGATCTTATGGTCACTTTCAATTCTTCACTCCTCACCCCATTCCATCCCACTTCTAATCTTCACTAAATACCACTGAGTCCTTCTCCTGTCTCTTAGATTTGTATATTAGTCTATAACAAATTCTTGATGATCTACAGCTGACTTTCTACATTATGGACGAAGAAGGGCTACCCTTGACATTTTTATTGAGTTTATAATTTCTTATAATTTAATATAAAATTAAATACCTTTGTTTATGTTGGGACATTTCTATTTCCACCTACTTCCATGCTACAGTCTTGTATGGAAACCATGGAAAGATAACACAAACCATGTACTGTCTCCCAGGTCAGATGTTTGTACCATCTGAGAGGGGACACTGTGCATTTCTACCACAAAGCAGCTGAAAGGTAAAAGAAGTAGGATAACTGAACGAGGTCCTCATGATATGTCCAAGACATTACAAAACCAAATGCAAGATTCTTGAATTCTCTGCCTTTTAACAATCCTTCTCTACTAGCCATCCCTAGTTGAGATAAATGGATTTCACCACAACCATAAGGTTAGTCCAGGTTTTTATTACAAGCATTTGACATAGAAATAGTGCCTTTTAATGATCCTTTTGTCACTCAGAGAACTCCTTTAAACATTCTCTTTATCCCCTTAGCACTCTGTAAACTATAAAACATCATGTCAATGTAAGGTGGCATTGTCAACTTCAGTGGACCTCCCATCTAAATGAAACCCAAACCTCTCACTAACCTCCAAGAACTCCAACAAGCTGCTCTTATTGCACCAACTTTCTATAATCTCATTTGTCATCCCCCTTAGCAAAGCAACCTCAATAATACCTCCAGCACCCTAGTTACTTATTCTAGCCTCTCCTTGTATTTTTGCCAAGCACTTCTCCATCTAAACCTGTTCTGGCTCCCACCCTTCACCACTTCTTTCCCCTTTCAAAATCCTGGTTGAAATTCACCTCCAAGATCCTTCCTCAAATAATCTCCCTCTACCCTGCACTTCCTCGGTTCTTGTGTACTACTGGCACTGGACTCATGTGCACTGTATAATATCAGTTAACTGGAATACTGAAGGAGTAAGAGAAATGATTTAGGATTCTAGATCTTAGGAACAGAAAGGGGGCCTTAGCAGTCATCTAGTCCAACTCTTTCACCTTACAAATAAGGAAACTGAGGCCCAGGGAAGTTACATGCTTTTCCTACGGTCACACATGTAGCAAATGTTAGAGGCAGGATACGAACTCAATTCTTCTGACTCTGGGCCTAGGACTCTTTCTGTTGTACTCTCAATGTTAATCATTTTCCTAAAATGTGTACTTTCCCAAGTAGAGTAGTCAGAGCATAAATGAATCTTTCTTTGCTATCTGAAGAACTTACAGTAGATTAGAACACTTTTATGAGTGATAATTAACATTGTACAGTATTATCAACATAAAAGCTGATAGTAAAAGAGGTGAAGGAGAGACTAGGTGGCACACTGGCTCTGGAGTCAGGAGGACCTGAGTTCAAATTCGGCCTCAGACACTTAACACAAAAAAGTACCCGTGTGACCTTGGGCAAGTCACTTAACCCCAACTGTTCCTCCAAAAAAAAGTAAAAGAGGTGAAGCTGAATGTATGCCGATGTGGCATTGATCTGAATTTTTCTGATGCCATTTTCTGAGAAAAATAGAGTACAGAAAAAAATTGCTTTAGTGAGTTCCATTTAGTTGGGTTCTAGTTAATTTAGGCTTTACTCCATGTAGCTAGGGAAATGTTCTCAGGTCATAGGTTCATTTAGATCTGGAAAAGGCCACATAGTCCACCCCCTTCCCTTTGAGGTGAAGAATAGAGGTCCAGAAAAACGAAAAGGTTTGCTCCAAGTCAGACAAGTAGTAAGTGGCAGAGCTGGGACTCACACCTGAGTCCTCACTCCAAATTCATACTATTATCCTACTAGGTTTGCCCTCAAGATTTTCATGTGGGTATGGTCTTTATCAATTAATCAACAATACAAATACCTAGCATATGCTCGGCCCAGTGCAAGATCTTATAAGAAAGTCTCTGCCATTAAGGATTTAAAGTTAGAATATAAATTTAAATTTTTTAAGAGCAGAACTACTTTCTCATTTCTTTGATAATCCTAATCAGTTCAATTACATTTTTCAGATACCTGTTAAGCAATGAAGATTGTGTTGGATCTCTGGGGGGAACACATATACACACATACACACAAACAGAAGCTTTGGTCCTTATTTCTGGGCTTACAATCTAGCTGAGAATACAAAATGTGCACAAATGAAAGTACTGAAGACACATATCAAAAACGATGCAAATTAATTTAGTAAAAAACAAACATAAATACTGAGTGACAGAAAAGAGAGAGCAATAATGGTCAATGGACATGAAGAAGGATCTTACAGGAATCAAGGGTATTGTGTGGGGCAGGAGGGTAAAGGGGACAGTTCATTAAACCTAACTGGTGTTTTGGAATAGGTCTTCGGCAAAGAAGCTTTTTAAGACACAATTTATGTCCTGTACTGGGATAAGTCATATGATCCTATTTTTCTTTATGAGAATTTTTTTTTTAATTTACTTATTTTTATAAACATTCTCTCTCCCTCCCACTGCTCCTCATTAAACAATTTTTGTTTTAAGGAAAAGAAAATCCAGGGTGGCTAGGTGGTGCAGTGAATAGAGCACTGGCCCTGGAGTGAGGAGGACCTGAGTTCAAATCCAGCCTCAGACACTTAACACAAAAACTAGCCGTGTGACCTTAGGCAAGTCACCTAACCCTAATTGCCCTCCAAAAAGAAAAAAAGGGAAAAAGAAAATTCTCATAACCGATATGTATAAATCCAGGAAAACCAATCCCCAGTCATGTGATCCTTGAGATCTGAAAGGATGAATGCAACCTGAGGAGGCAGAGAAAGCATACTTTCTAACTATTAAAAAGAGAATCAAGCATAAAGTTTGTTTTTAATCCATTAATATGAAACTAAAAGTCTATCACATATCAATAAAATCAAGTCAATATTTACCTTTTTCTCTTTTTTTTCCCCAACCACTTATGAAGCACCGTTTGGTATTGTCGATTTTTGGCACATCATTAAAAAATGGCAAACAGATAGGCTGAATAAAGTCATTATAAGTCACAGGATCTTTTAAATGAATCAATGCAATGTCATTTTCAAAGGTATCATGCTTGAATTCTTGATGGATGATGATATCGTCGATTTTTATCCTCTTATGGTTCTGTAAAACATTGTTAACTCCAACTACCGCTATCCAAGATTGTGGATCTCTGGGAATAAAGCAAATACCCTTATTATATCACTGCATACTTAACTAAAATATATGTTTCAATACTTCACTGGCTTTTTTTTGTTGTTGTTGTTGTTTTATTTTGTGGTGTTAGCCTATGTAGCTTTTTTTTTTTGGAGGGGGGAAGGCAGGACAATTGGTGGTTAAGTGACTTGCCCAAGGTCACATGGTTAGTAAGAAGTGTTAAGTGTCTGAGGTTGGATTTGAACTCAGGTCCTCTTGACTCCAGTGCTGGTGCTCTATTCACTGTGCCACCTAGCCATCCCTCTATACAGTTTTTTAATTTTTACTGTGTGTATGGTACAAATCAAATATACAAATAAAAGAGTCCAAAACTTCCCTAAAATATTTTTCAATGGTCATCAAAAACATTTTACAATCTCTTCTCTATGCTCTATATTCCCCAGTACTGAAGGTGTGTAAGCAGAGAAGTCAGGCAAGCACTTGTTAGGGATTTTATGGATGGTATTCATGCTTCATAAATGGGGTTGGACCAGATGATCTTTGAAGTCCCTTACAACTCTGGGATTCCAGAATTTAATGACTTTATAGGGTCTCTAAAATCACTGATGAAATATTTAATAAGTCTTTAATTTTAGGAGAAAGAAGGAAGTATAGGCAAAGAAAATAAATCTACATAAAACCAAAGAAGGAAACAAAGATTAATTAGGCAAAGTAGCAGAGGAACAAAAGAAGAAAGATAAAACATAGTTGGAAAAATGAGGAGATAGGGAAGAAGGGTACAGGCATTTGTACTCCACTAACAACTCTATTCTTTCTGGATCACAGGAGCAGTGATGGCCATTCAAATGGCATATCTCTCAGAATAACTTTTCCTACCCCATTCCATCACTGTCCATAAGAATCAATGAGATGGTTATAACCATGTCACAATCTCAGTACAGACCAAAAAGCCAACTTTGGGTACTTCTCAGAATTCTCCTTCCTTTGGAGCCTCTCCATCATAAGGTATACCTCCTATAAATGCACATATTTTAACCTCATTTAGAACATGTTATTCCTGGAATGGATTTTATTTTTTTTCCAGGCTTTTATTTTTACAAATCAGGAATTTATTTTTTGCTTGTTTGTTTTACAAATAAGTCCTTTTTTTTCTTTTTATGACATATATAAGCTATAGTTCTTTTTTTTATTAATTTATTAGTTTAGTTTCAGTTAACAAGATTCAATTCCATAGTTCCTTGATTTTCAAATTTCCTTTACTTCCCTCCCCCCTCCCCTCATGACAGCATATAGTACAGTATAGGGTCTGCAAATGCATTCATATTAAACATTATTCCAATTGCAAAGGCATATTGTACTAGGTGGGATGAAAGATGGTAAGGAAGAAGTAAAACCAAACAATGAGAAGAACAAGATCATTTAGTTTGCTTCCATCAGGATTCAGGCTCAGTTCTTTCTAGTTATATCTCTGGATGGTACATTTCTCACTTTCTTGAGTCATTCGGGATTAACTTATATCACTGCATTGCTGAAAAGATTCCAGTCTGTCATAGTTGGTCGTCACAGATATGGTATGTCTGTGATTGTATACAAATTTCTTCTGATTCTACTCTTCTCGCTCAGCATCAGTTTGTATAAGTCTCTCCAGGTAATTATGAAATCTGTCACCTCCTCATTTCTTATAGCACAATAATATTCCATTACATTCATATACCACAACTTGTTTAGCCATTCCCCAATTGATGGGCACCCCTTTAGTTTCCAATTCTTTGCAACCACAAAAAGGGCTGCTAAAAATATTTTTGTACATATAGGTCTTCCTCCCACTTCTATGATCTCTTTGGGATATAACCCTAGAAGTGGTATTGTTGGGTCAAAGGGTATGAAATTATTTATATTCCTTTGGGCATAATTCCAGATTGCTCTCCAGAATGGTTGGATAAGTTCACAACTCCACCAGCAATGTATTAGCGTTCCAATTTGCCCACATCCTCTCCAGCATTTGTCACTTTCTTGTTTTGTCATCTTAGCCAATCTGACTGGAGAGATGTGGTTGGAATGGATTTTATGGTTGACTTTCTTTCCTTATAGATTATATTCTGCAATAAGCTACTTCTGTGCCAAATGCTCTTGTTGCCACTTGTTGAGGTCCTTAGTGGTTCCTTCAATAACCCATGTATCCTACAGCCTGGGCCAGGGATGGGGAAATCTTTATTCCCTGGGCTGAATTTATGCAGTCTGAAGAACAATTTCCCTCCAACTCCAGGTTACTGTGACTATTATATTGTTGTTTTAGTTATTCATCCTCTGATTTTGAAGAAGACCAATGACATCACAGGGTGATGTCTTGACTTGCTCATGAACTGGATCTAAGTGAGGCAGAGTTGCAACAAGTTGCCAGCCTCACTCTCTCTTCTGGAGTCATCCAAGTCCAGGGGCAAGACAAGAGCCAAGATGACTGGAGATGGCCCAGGAGGCAAAGGTCTAGGCAAGGATACAGAATTATTTCTATGCAACATGGGGTTCACCAACCACAAGAAGATCCATTTAAGGCTTTTTGCTTTGTTTTGTTTTTGTCCAGATTTATAATTTCATCTGTGTTAGGAACTTCCTAGTGTGGAAACTCCCTAAATCTCAGAGAGCTCTCTGGAGCACCAAGAGGCCAAATGATATACCTGTAGTCACATAAACAGGAAGTATCAGAGGTGAGACCTGACCCCAGCTCTTACTGACACCAGATTCAAGCCTCTGCCCACTATACTCTTGTAGACACACAAGTAAAAAGCAACTTCTCTGGAGCTTCTTGCTCTGTTTGAAAAAGAAACATGAAAGTTTTGATTCATCTGATTTTTAAATTAAGAGCAACTTTGTTCCTCAAAACCTTTGCCTTCTACCCCTTAACCACTAGGGGAAAGATGGGTGAAGTCCCTAGTTCACTGTACACGCTCTAGGGAATGGCTACATTGCAAAGTCATGTGAACGTTTGAGAGCATTCACATGGTGGTCGGAAGAAGACACACAAAGACACTCTCAAGCTCTCAAGGTCTCTCAAGAACTTTGGGATTGATTTGTGACATGGGAGATGCTGGCACAGGAGCATGTAGCACGGCATGCCCACATCACAGGAGCAACACAGACCTGAAGCAGCCCAAGAGAAAGGCAAGATGCCTAAGTTTAGAGAATCCGCCCCATGAGTTCACGAGGACTACTTGTGCATGACCTGCAGACTAGCAGCATTCCAAGTTCGTACTGGTCTGATCAGTCACATTCAGGCACACAGTAACTTGACTCTAGCATGGTGATGTCCTTTTGGTCCTCGTTGAGAACGAAGGACAACTACCAACTTTGCAAAGCCACTGGTGAGAGGCTCCAATTCACTTAACTAAATTCAAACTTGCTACTGAACAGTCTGGCCTTAGCTGATCAGGCTTGTAGGCCATGTGCATACATAGATATCCCCATAGTTTTTTCCCTAGTGCCCCATGACTCTTATGGAGGGATTCAGACATTCCAATAACAAAACAATCCTCACAATTTGCTGTCACCTTCATGCCACTGGATCCACTCCCGCTATCCCCTCTCAGTGTGACCACAAAGAACTACTCATTGATATATAGATTAAATGGAATTTTTACTACAGTGAAAACAAAAAGAACATTAACTTTAAATTCCCAGGTTAGAAGCTGCTCTAGTTAATATCTTCATTCCATCACTATACACCTTACCCTTTTCTTCATCGGATTTCTTTGTTCTCCCAGGGAAAGATGGCAAGTAGCCAGAGGAGTCTCTGGTTCCTTTCTCTTATCCCCCAGCTTAAGGCTTAGCCTCACTCAGTCCCAGTTCAGGCTGGCTGCCAAAATACACAAGTTTGTGGATGTGGCAGTTAAAATTCCAACTTTCAAATTTTAGGGCTGCCATAGTCTGGGCCTTCCTGATTTTTTATTAGGTAATCTTTAGAGAACCCCCATTAGGGTTCCTCAATAGCATTCCTTGACCCCATCATTCCACCAGTGACAAAGCAGCTTCCTGTCAGGATTGTGTCTGGAACCCCTCCCTAAGTCCCAGCCCTGAGCAGCTGTAGGTCACATACCCCACTGCATATCCAGGCCACCACTCTGATGCTTTCCCTCTGTTTACATCCTCTGATACTCTGCTTGGCTGTATCAATAAGACATTTTGAACTCATCCTAGTGCTGTGCCATTCATCTGATCTCCACTCATTCCTGACAGTCTGTTGGATCTTCATATGGAAGAGCTCGCAAACATCCTAAATCCAAACATCCTATTTGTTTGGGGGTATTGGGGAGGGAGAGGAGGGAATCATCTCACCACCATGTACTCCCCACTGGAGCAAATGCTACTTGAAAGTCCTGGGCAAACAGCAAGAGGGTCTTGTGTTTTCTGGACAGAGGGCCTAGAGACTTGTGGCAGCTCATGTCTAAGCTTCTTTTACTGGTTTCTTCCTAGCTGTCCTCTCCCACTGTCACTGCCAGTCAGAATGCCAGAATCACACCAGCAGGCCATAAGCCATCAAGTCCAAAGCCAGAGTGGCCAGAGGACAAAAGATAACCCAGTGACCAAGGCAAAGTACAGCCTCTTGTCTTCTTGTCTGGTCTAAGGTGTTCCTGGGGCTTCAGCTTCAAAACGAGAAGGGGATTACATACTGGCTTACCAGTTAACAGAAGGTTGACTTAGCCTTAGCATGGAAAGGACAGTTAACAAGATAGATCATGGATTCAGCTGAGTGCAGCTTCCCTGCTCATGCTGGCCCTGCTGGCTGCTTCTGAAGAAGTAGCTTCTAACGCCTTTGTCTACCCCTGTTATGGCAACAGCCTAAGCCTCGGTCCCTCATCCAAGTAAGTCTCAAGTATGATTTCGATGCCTCTGAGGAAAAAGTAGCCTCGCTGATGTGACAGAGACTGTTCCTGCCACACCACCTTCTGGGAGTCCCTCAGGAGCAGCACATCTTAGGTGAGTTCTTTCACTCCACTTGTTATAACCCCCTATTTAGTCTCATACTCCCTCTTTTTTCTCTATCACCTAGAGATTGATGAAATTCAGGGGGAAAACCCAGCACAGACTGAAGGGCTACTTCTTCAGCAAGATGTAACACTTCACCCACTCAAGGAGTGAGGGGAGAGGGCCTAGCTTACCACTCTCTTACTCAGACCTCTTCTGCCTCCTCAGTCTTTGATTCTGAATTCTCCCTCTCTGACTACAATCTTCTTATTCTTTTGACTCTCAGTGAGCTTGTTCTTCACCTTCTGGTGAAGGTGAAGACTGACTCAATTTATTTCTGAGTGTGTCACCTCCGTTCTAGCTTCACGTGCCCTCCTACCCAATCTTGACTTGACTCCATGAGTAGCTTACAATGAAAACTTGTCTCTACTCTTAAATACCTCACCCTCTGAATGTACTCTGCTATATTGCACATAGTTAACTCCCACTGTGAAACTTCTTTGAATTATGACTGAAGCCACTATGAATTCATTCTATCTAAATTCACCTGGGCCCTTACTGCTGCATAATAACTCTTATCCACTTATTATTGACTCATCACATTTGCCAATGAGACTTTTCCTGACCTTCTTACCCTTTTCAAGCATCCATCTCTAGCCCCACCCCGCTCCCCAATTTTAGGACCTTGCTTCCTGTACTGAGATAATGCTCATCCACTATAAATAAATAAAGCTAAATAAAAATAGACAAAGCTCACTCTTTTCAATTTTCCTATTTCACATCTCAAAAGATGTCTGAATTCACATTCTTTGCTTCCATCCTGACTCAGAGAAAGATGAGGATCTCTGAGGAGGTATAACATAGCAGGTCTAAACCATGACCACCATGACATGTAGGATACATATATATCTGCCACAAAAGAGACATCTGGCAGGGAGGTAAATCAAGTGAGACAGTCACTTGACATTCTCTACATCTTACTTCCTAATATGGTACTGATCTTCCTAGACTTAATATCTGCTTCTATAACCAGCAATTATTGGTTATTCAACCCCACAAATGTGGGCATTCTGAAGAAATACAAATTAGTCACCAGGTTATGAGGTGGCACTAATAGATATTCATTGGTGAGTTCCACTCTAACCCTGGTAATTTACCCAGTCCTGGCTAGGACAGAAGTGTTACATCAGTACCATTCTCTCTGTGGTTTCTAGAGAGCCAGTGACCTTTTAGTCCTCATTTCCACCTTTCTCTATAGGGTGGCACCATTTGTTGTTTAGAGATATATGCGTGTGTGTGTGTGTGTGTGTGTGTGTGTGTGTGTGTGTGTGTGCTTACAAGTCTGAGCCCCACCCAATCCCTATCCCAACCTCCTTAAGAACTGTAGTACTTCAATGTATTATTTCAATGAGTGCTAGTGATATGACCTTGCCATAATGGCACTGGACTTCACCAGAACAAGATACACAGGACAAAATGCTCCATGCAATATTTTTACTCTTCACATAGAATAAAAAAGCAAATAAACAGCATGATTTAGAGGTGGAAGGGATTGTAGAAGTTATTGAGTCCAAGTCCCTCATTTTACAGATGAGGAAACAGAGGCTACAAAGGTAAAGTGACTTGCCCAGGGTTGCAGAGCTAATAAATGCCACAGGCAGGATTTGAACCAAGTCTTCTAGCCCACAGGTCCAGTGGTCTTCCACTATCCCATAATGCCTCAAGCACAAGTGGGGCCACCTGCAGAGAGAGGTGGAGGTGAGGAATGAAAAGCAATGACTAGTAACCACAGAGAGAATGGCACTGACCTAGTGTCTCAGTCCTGGCCAGGAGAGGGCAAATTACCAATGCATGATGAAGCATAAACATGTACCGAGAATCTATTGCTGCTCTCCTAAACCCCAACCATAAACAGAATGGAAATCCAGCAAGGACAGGAATGCAACCACGGTCCTCCTAGGATCCACAGCTCTCACTTCCTTTAGAGCCAGGCTTTCAGCACAAGCAGAGTGGCTCTGGAGTGAGGATCTCAGCTTATCATGCTTCTCAAATCTTCCCTTCTGCCTAACTTCTCTATTGTGTGGAAGGTAACTTACAACCTAGGAATCATCTTTGACTCCTCCCTATTTCTCACTGCTCTGCTCTCACATCCGATCAACTCCCTAGTCCTGTTGTTTCTACCTTCTAACGTCTCTCATATAAACTTCTTTTCTAAATTTTTTTTTTTTGCTTTTTGGAGGGCAGTTGGGGTTAAGTGACTTGCCCAAGGTCACATGGCTAGTTTTTGTGTTAAGTGTCTGAGGTCGGATTTGAACTCAGGTCCTCCTGACTCCAGGTCAGGTGCTCTGCTCACTGCACCATCTAGCTGCCCCTTTCTGTCCTCGGATACTGCCATCATCCTAGTCCAGGTCTTTTTCGCCTCACACCTGGCCCTCTGCTTGGTCTGCCTACCTCTAGTCTCTCACCATGCTGGTCCCTGCTCCACTCAGCCATCCAGATGATCCTCCTAAAGTGTCAGTCTGACCATGTCACCCCCAGCCCTACTGCCCACCTCCCACTGAATAAGTTCCAGCGGCTCCCTGTGGCCTTTAGGATCCAACAAAAAAACGTTCTGTTTGGCTTCCAAAGGCCTCATAACTTGGTCCCTTCCTACCTTCCAGTCTTCTTACACTTCAGACATCAAAGGACGCCTCAACTAGCCTCCATCTGGCCTCTGTTCTGCTCCTAGCACAAGACCCTCCATCTCAACCAATCAGTCAGTATTTACTAAGTACCTACTAGGCGCCAGGCACTGTGCTAAGTACTGGGGATACAAAGAGTGAGTGCCTGCGCTGAAGGCTCACCATCTAACGGGAAACAACAAACACACATGCACCTAACACAGTGGTACCCAGAATAGATGGGGAATGATGGGTGGAGGGACGGCACCAGAACCAAGAGGAATGGTTCCCCCTCGGCTGCCCCCACGCTTCCCGGACTTCTCTCCATCCTGTTTCGCCCCATCATCATCACAGGGGCGGGGGCGGGGAAGCTGTTTGGGTTGGGTTTGCTTCAGTCCAGGTATTGGTTTGTAACCTTCCAATCACTGAACGGTCACATGACATGATTCTGCTCATCGCTCCGCATCACTGGTAACAGAGCAGCAATGCAGTGGCCAGCGGCATCTGGATCCGGATTTACCCCACTCCCACTGTGGGTGCCGCGAGCCTCGATTCTCAGGGCACGCTCACTGACGTCTATTTCCAAAGCTGCTTAGAATGCTGAAGAATGACGGCACTGTCACAGCCTAAGGAAGAGCCGCAGGCTCGAGGGCCGCCGGCCGGCAGGTGACCGTCCGGTTTGTTGCCAGCAACACGGTTTAGGAATAAATTGTTTTCAAGTTATACTGGCACAGTTGTTGTTGTTTTTTTTAAAGCTTCACGTAATAGTCGCATCCTACTTTTCTGCAAAATAATTTGGCATAAAATCTATGACAATTAAGAGTACCAGCGTCTTCTACAAGATGGACCCAGCCTGGCCTGATGCCCCCTAATCCCCTGCCTTCCCTCCATGGGCTGCCTCCAGTTTCTTCTGCTCACAGCTTGCTGGTACACAGTCACGTACCTTTGTCTCCTATATTAGCTCATGAGCTCCTTGAAGACAGGGGCTCTTTTCCGCTTTCTTTTACCCCCAGAGCTCAGCCTATTGCTTGGCACACATCTTCATAAATGCTAGCTGACTGACAGGGTTAACCCAACTCTCTCATTTCACTGATGAAGAAACTGCGGCCTGGCCAGGGGGCTTACTCGCAGCTGTACAGATATACTAGAGAAACTAGCAGAACCAGGATTCTAACCTTCTGTTGCCCCCTGCTATCTGCTCTGTTTCTCACTTAATGTCTAATGAAGTGATCTGCACACAAAATGCACTCGATAAATATTTATTAGGAGAGACCTCTGCCCTAAAGCAATTGTGTGGCTATGTCCTGAGGCTATGTCAAAGGAAATTCTTAAGTAAACATGGCAGGAAACAGTCATGACACAGTAGGCTCCATGTGAAGCAATCTGGACGTGCTCAAAAGGCCCTTCAGGGGTTTCCATGTAAGAACAGAGAATGCCCAGAGAAGGTTGGTTTATATATCGTATTTATTTTTTGGTATACTTGTTCTTCCCCAATAAATGGAAGCTCCTTGAAGGCAAGGACTGTGACTAGCAACATGTCTTGCAGACAGTGGGTGCCTGATAAATGTTTGTTGAGTTGAATTCAATGGCAATGTTATATGTATAACTGAGTTTTGGCTTAGGCTCAAAATCACCAAAGCTGGAAGCACCCAAATGGGAAATGGGAGGGGACTGCTTCTGAGTGGTTGGTCTTCATTCCCAGACCACACAGATGGAAGCAGCTTCTTTCTCAATGGCTACATGGCTGGAATGGGCTGCATCTTTAGAAGTGCCAGTTTGGGACAGTTTCTGAGTCTTTCTCGCTGTCTGGTGACATCCAGGGATGAAAGGTCCTGTTCACACACAGTATGGGAGCTCAGGGAGAATGGCCTCAATTCTTTCAGTAAAACATGAGACAGAGTTCTTAGCTAAGAGGGTTGGGGAAGGAGAAGCCATAGGAAGTTTAAGGAAGAAGTAAAAGGCCACTGTGGAGAGTGGGACAGTGAGTAAAATTAAGAAGGTGTGGCATGGTTGCCAAGCATCAGTGAGGGCCCACTTGAGGTAATCTAATATAAATGTATGCTGGCCCCAGTCAGATCAGCGGCATGATTTCCTTCCCTTTGTTCAGCAAAGTGTGAGAGGAAAAGCAGCAAGGAGATGGTGAGAATGATCCAAGGCTGAGGTCTGGCAGGGAGAAATGAACAATATGATAAGGGGGCAAGGGACTCAAAAGGATAGTGCAGAGTGGAACTGATTCCTCAAGGGGTACAGATGGGAAAAAGAGGAGAGAGTGGCTAGTGTAAGGGCGAGGAGCAGGGAGAGAACCTGGACACTTGGGATGGGGTCTGACCAAGAAGGAAGGCTGCGTGCAGAACATCCCACGACCCAGGGATGGAAGGAGGTCCTAGGCACAAAGAGATCCCAGGGGATCGCTGACGATGGTGAGGATGGGGTGCCAACGGGCAGCTCTGTCACTCACCACCTACTTCTGGGTCACAGATCCAGAGACACTGAGGAAGGGACCTACACTTAGGGCCCTTATACTTATACTGAGATTAGCTATCTACTAAGCAAAGAACAGTTCAGAGACACATAGCAGATGGGTGCTTCTGATCACAGGAGCAGAGCAGCACAAATACTCAGTACTAGACTCCAGCCCAGGTTAGAGCCTATAGTGAATAACTAGGTGAGAAATCCTAGATCAAAGGGCAATCTACAGTTCTGTCGTTCAGAACCTGCAGAGTTTTCCAGCAGACTAATAAGTGGCTGAGTCCAACAACAATCTATTGAAACTTCCAATCAGGCACAGGACTACGGAGGTTTTATTCTGACTTAAACCTGGGTCAGACACTTACAGAGCTCAAACCAGAATAGCAATGAATAGATTGCTCCAGATCATATCACTTTGTAAGCTCTAAAAGTGAAGGTGCCCAGCCTGATCTGCTCCTGAGAACTGAAAAAACAAGACACTCAATACCCCAAGAAAACAGCAGAAGGACACTAGAGGAGAGCTCAGTCAGACATCCCCCCTAGAAGTACACAGAGCCTAATCCTACCATCAAATCCAAAGTTAAGAACTAGGCTGGAACAATGATCAAACACCAAAAGAATTCCAACATAAAAGGCTACTACAATAACAGGGGAGCTTAGGTTACAAACCTAGAAGAGAATAATTTAAAAATATGTGAAGCAAATAATAATACAAATTAATTTAAAATATTTGAGGCAAATTTTCAAAGAAAAATGATTTGATACAAATCATTTTTCAAAGAAAAATGATTTGATACAAATCCAACAAGAATTACTAGAATACAAACTGATGCTGAGCGAGAAAAGTAGAATCAGGAGAAATTTGTATACAATCGCAGACACAATGTATGTGTGACGACCAACTATGACAGACTGGACTCTTTTCAGCAATAAAGTGATAGAAGTCAATCCCGAAAGACTCATGAAGGAGAGAAATGCAACATCCAGAGATATAACTAGAAAGAACTGAGGTTGAATCCTGATGGAAGCAAACTAATTGATCTCTTTCTTTTCATTATTTGGTTTTATTTCTTCTTTACCATTTTTCATCCCACCTAGTACAATACGCCTTTGTAATTGGACTAATGTCTAATATGAATGTATTTGCAGATCCTATACTGGACTATATGCTGTTGTGGGGGGTGGGGGGGGGGAAGTAAAGGAAATTTGAAAATCAAGGAACTATGGAATTGAATCTTGTTAACTAAAACTAAACTAATAAAAAAAATAATTACTAGAAGAGATTAAGCTAGAGTTTTTTTAAAAGGAGCTAAAAATTATTTTAAATACCAAATGAGAGCACTAATCAGAAAAATGGGGAAAGATGAAAGTTATGAAATAAAAATTTGGAAAAAGAATTAACAGCTTGGCATAAGAGGTCCAAAAAGTAACTCCCTGAAGATTAGAATGGACAAAATGAGAAATAATGACTCCATGAGATAAAAGAAAACATTAAAACAAAGTCAAAAGACTGGGAAAAAAATAAAAGGAAATGTAAGGTATCTTATAGCAAAAAAAAAAAAAAGATGACTTGGAAAACAGATCAGGGAATGATAATGTAAGACTCACTTGACTACTTGAATGGTATAACTAAAAAAGAGAACAGATATACTACACAAAGAAATCACAAAAGAAAACTACCCAGATCTCTAAGAACACACTGTAGAAAGAATCTACCAGCCACTTCCTGAAAAAAAAACCACAACCCCAATATGAAAACTTCCAGGAATATTATATCCAAAATCCAGAGTTCCCAAGTCAGAGAAAAAATACTGTATACAGGCAAAAAGAAACAATTCAAGTACCAAGGAGCCATAGTCAGGATCACATAAGTTTTTAGTAGCCACCAGCATAAAGAAGTGGAGAGCGTGGAATGCGATAGTCTAAAAAGCAAAATATCTAGGTTTACATCCGAGAATAGCTTACCCAGTAAAACTGAGTGTAAGAAATTGATGACTTCCAAGAATTTCTGATAAAAAGACCAAAGATGAACAGAAAGTTTGACATACAAACACAGAAATCCTGTGAAACATAAGGTAAGCATAAGTAAGCAATTATAAGGGTTTAAACAAGGTTAAATTGTTTGCATTCCACAGTACTCATGATGAAGCAAACTACTTATCTCCAAATAGAAAGATGATGAATTCAGAGTATAATTAAGACATATATTTGTTTTCTTTACATGGCTAATAGGGAGGAATTTTTTTTTTAATTTGACTATATATTTTTGTAATGAGTTTTGTTTTTCTTGTTTTCTCAATGGTGGAAGGGAGGATAGGTAGAAGAGAAAGAATTTGGAGCTGAAAGTAAAATAAAATAGAATTAAAATAACCCAAAATTAAAAGTCTATGTTTTTTTAATGTATAACATCTTACAAAGAAAAATGACAGACAATCATGAACAATATCATCTGATAAAGCAGAAAGTAGCAGAAGATCATAAAAAGCATTTAAAAGAAAACTTGGCAACTGACCTAAGCAAAACCATATCAAGAGTAGTTAAGGATTAAAAAAAAAGGAAGGAGGATAACAAATAGAAGAAAAATGAAAAAGACACAGAAAGAGCGCTACTATAACAATCTGTTTTCATTGTCAAGGACATCATAGTCCTGTAGAAGAGGTAGAAATGGCACTGAAGAAAACAAGGGTGGAGAAAAGGGGCTGATTAGATCGATTATATAGAGAGGAGATGCAACTGAGAAAGTGTTAAGGAATCTATATACAAGGTGTCTAAAGGCACAAGAAGTATGGAAGAAGCACACTCAGACTTGATGAATAACAAAAAAGGTGACCGAGACACCCTAAAGGACTTTCCTCTTATACCTGTCCACCTAGATAAAAACCTTATGCAAGACAACTACACACGAACTGAGCAGACCTTCACTGAGGGCATTAGACCACAAGGAGGTTTTAAGCAACAATGGACCACATTTTCACAATTGACTAAAAGATGTAGAGAATGTAAGATCTCCTTGTGCTAATTGTTATTCAGGAAAACCTTTGATTTGGTAAAGTAATAAATACGCTGCTTTAAAGGTTCTTTTTCAATGAAGCAAATCCATACATCAAAAGCATTCAAGATTCCTTGAAAGATACAACATAAATGACCCAGTTCAGATCACAAACATCAAATGAGACATAAAACAGGAAGACATATGCTCACCAGAAGTATTCACACTGTGATGGAGAAGATTCAGTGTGGAGTCCAAACTGAAGAGGGATCCCCTGTGGATGATGAGGTTCTCCAGATGTCCCTGTTTGCAGATGACATTGTGCTAGTTGCATCAAGTCTGGGAACAGTGAAGAGCATCCTGGAAGACAGCCATAACCATTCAAAAGAGTTTGGACTGAACAGCCAGGCAGAACAGATCAAGTGGATGACGACCATGTATTGCCCTGATCATGCATTTGGATGGAAAGTTCATAGAGCTTGTCCATCTATCTGTGAACAACAGTGCAGCTGGACACAGAGCTGGGCACAGAGTGGAACAGGAAGAAAAAAACAGGCTGGATTGGATTTAGGAAATTGCAAATTTCCTTTAATGACTCCAAGCTTCCCAAGTAAATAATGGCCCATCTTTTTAAATACCAGCATTCTGCCAGTGTTGTTATACAGCAGTGAGACATGGAATACAACAACAGTTTCCAAATTAAAAATGGAAGGGCTTATGATAGGTATGCAGAGACTGCAATATAGAAACAATGAAGAACTTAAAAGATCAGGATTAAAAGCTGTTACCAAAGATGGGAAGAGAGAAAAGGCTCATCATGAAGTGAGGGTAAGAAATGACAGGAAGACAGGCAGAATTCTCAACTGGTATCCTTGCTATTTCAGGAGAAAGTCAACATTCGGTGAATTGTCTATTCAAAATAGAGCTAAAATAGGCAAAAGTAGAGTTTCTGTTCTACATGACTCTATAGCAAACATTGAGACTGAGGTACATGATACATCCCCTGAACCAAAGAAACAGTTGGTACAGTCCTTGGTAAAATGGAATGATGGATATAATGGATTAACTGAAGAAGAGAAGAAACACACATGGTTTATTGATGGGAAAGCAAAATATTTGGTCCATAAAAGACATTGGAAAGCAGTAGTCTATAACTCATGTCCTAGGCAAACCCTGGAAAGTACTGGGATATGCTGAACTTATGGCAGTACATCAAGCCATCAAAACAGAACAAGGAGGGCAGTGTCATCTATTTACTGATTCATGGGTGGTAACTAATGGGTTAGCTACATGGATGCTCATGTGGAAAAACCCAAATTGGGAAATTCACGGTAAACAAGTCTGGGGCAAAGAATTATGGGAAGATATATGGGACATGTCTTTGGTAACTAATTTGTCAGTTTTTCATGTAGATGCTTACATGGCCCTCACCATGCCAGAACGTGAACATAATGCACATGCTGATCAACTAGCAAAGATTGCTACTCAACATACTGTCCCTACTCTGACACCAATGATCTAGTACTAGCAAAATGGGTCCACCAAACCCAGTTAGGGGTTCGGGTCACACCCAATGGTGAGAATAAGACTGAGGTATTAGTATCTCATTCATTGTTAAAATAGATAGCAAAGGAATGTCATATATGTAAACTGGAAAAGGAATGAACTATTCCTTGGGTAGTAACTGGGGAGATAGCAAGGGGAAAAGTACCAGTCAAAATTTGGCAAACAGATTATATAATAGCCCAAGATAAAGGACGCAAATTTATATGTATTTGTGTTGATACCTATTCAGGCATACTAGTGGCTTATCCTTATAAGAATGCAACCCAGAAAAATATCTGTAAAACTCTAGATCTCATAAGTCTGTATTATGGAACCTAAATGCATATTCAAAGTGACAATTGGTCACATTTCAAAGGTAATGAAATGAAGAGATATTGATATATCATATTCCATATTATCCACAAGCATCTGGGTTAATTGAAAAAAATGAATAGATTATTGAAAGAACAGTTAAGGAAATTAAGTTCTAATAATTTGCAACAACATTGGAAAGATAATTTGTTCACTGCTTTACATAATTTGAATAATAGACCATTGGGAGGAAGTATACCTCTAGCCAGAATGATGACCCCAAATCTGCAAATTAGAAAGGAGCAGACACATAAAATCCCAAATATTGAATATTGTACTGTGAGGTAAGATCCAGTAACACCTGGTTCAGCAGGATATGGTTTACATTGTTTAGAGGACTTTTGGTTGGATAGAAAAGAAATAAGAAACATCTTTACTGGAATTTGTATGAGAATCCCTAAATATCATTTTGGATAGATATTACCTAAATCAGGTGTAGCAGTTTGAGGTATACATGTATTGATTAGAGTAACAGATTCTAATTATCAAGGAGAAATTATTGTAACACTGCAAAATTTTTGTGAAGAACCCATATAGTTTTGTAAAAATGATAGAATAGTTCAAATGATTATTATTCCTTGTGAAACAATACCCCTTGTGAAAACTGCCCCTCCTGAAATAACTATCATAGGAACTGAAGGATTTGGTCCTACTAAAAAAATAAAATTGGGAGCTAAAATATAGGTAAAATGGAAGCCAGATGATGTTCCAAAGGCTGTGGAGATTATAGCACATGGGAAAGACAATACTGTGGCTGTTGTTTGTTCAGAATGTGATTACAAAATTATACCCTTAACTCATGTATTCTACCATGAATGAGGCTATGATAGTGGGTTCATGGACTCCAAAAGCACAGCTGACTCTATATTAGTCTCTTTGTGGCTTTTTGTCTGCTAAACTTGTTTGCAAGATTTATTTCCTGCAGGCTTTGGTCCCTCCACCTGCAGATGCCTGATTGCTTAAGCCAGATGCCACCCCCTATCCATGACTCTGATGTGCCACCCCTGGATCTGGCATCAACTGAGCTCTAGATACCAGCTAAAGAACTGACTTCTTGAATGGGATCTCTAGGGGCAGGGACAGCTCTATGTCCAATTTTATCTGGAAGTAGCTTTGGAGAAGACATCTTCGCCCCTTACCCCAAGATTTTGAACCCCATTCATTCAAGGGGGGTAAGATGTCGTGCCTGGGCCCAAGTGTCCACCCTAAGATATTGTTTTATGTGCTTATTTTCTATTATCCCTGTTATATTGTTGGAAAGTTCTGTTGACACCAATTAACCCTAAACTCTCATTAATCTATATAATGAAATGTGTTGTTAATATATTTTTGTTGTGTAAGGGACATGAAAGATCTTGGGGCCAAATGTAAGGGTAATGGGAATTTGAAGATCTTCCCTGCCCCCTAATGAGCCTAAGGGAATTTGAAGACCTTCCCTGTTTTGAAAATAAATTCTGCCTTCTAATAGGCTGAATGTAATCACATAGAGCCTATGGTGAAATGAGTTTGCTGAGGGTGGAGCAGAGCCCACAGGAGGCTGGGAGTCAGAGATAGCTAGACTAGGAGGAGGAAAGCACATGTCCCAGTGAGTCAGTCAGGTTTGTGAGTAAAAATATTGGTTTGTGGGGAGGCTAAAGGATAGTGTGGCTCTCTGTGCCAATATGGCTTATTAACTTCTTTGCTACTATGATGGAATCAGCTTATTGGTTTTGGGATTTGGTTTTCTGGTGTCCAAATAAATGTTTTCCTCTGCTTTCTACATGGAGAGTCTATTATATTTTTTTGATTGAGCCTCATACAGGTATATTTATAGTGATTGTGGGCACTGTGAATATTGCATTGGTGCTACAAGTGTCAAGAGCAGAGGTTCTTAACTTGGAGTCTGTGAACTTTTTTAATATATATTTTGATAACTGTATTTCAATATAGTTTATTTCCTTTGTGATCCTATGTGTTTTATTTTATGTATTTAGAAACATTATTCTGAGAAGGGGATCCACAGGCACATGAAGTCTATTACATAAAAAAGGTTAAGAACTTTTGGCCTAAAGTAATACTTTTCAGACACTAAATTGGTGTTTGATAAGTGGATTATTGTTTGTACTTAGACTTTAGGAATAAGAAATGATAAAAGCAAAGGCATGGAGACATAAGAGCACAAGGTAATGTTGGGTGGTTGTGGAGGGGTGTTGGGTTTTAGGGGTTGGGGACTGTAGGGAGCCTTTGAAAGATAAAGTGATTAGGTTTATTTGGAGTATATTCTGGAAAGTATCATTTCCAAGTTCTGTATTTGGACTCTCTAATCTATTTCTCTTTCTTTCCCTCCACTTCTTTTAATTAGCCAAAATACATAAAGGATGTTTCAAAATACCCTGAATCTGGTTTAAAAAAAAAAAGCTGGGTGAATTAGACCCTTTTTCCTTACCTTCTTTTAAAAAGAAGTCCTAACTAAATTAAGTTGCTTTTTATTTGTGTGTGCTCAATCAATTTTTATTTTCACTGCAAGGGCTCCTAGTAAGAAAAGTTTCTTTGCCTCAAAACACAGTTCTTAGTTATAATATTGAGGCATGATAACCATGTCCCATATATGAAGTTAAAACAGTAGTCTATGAAGTTGGTTTATTTTTTGTTTTGTATTGTCACCCATTCTTTACAAATTGTGACTGGAACCTTCCAATCATCAACCTCAAACAAAAGGATTAGGAGACCAATAGGGGAGGCACATTATCATTTTAAAACTTTTGACTTGTGCCCCAAATAGTATGGAATAACACTTAATAGATACCTAGAAATTTTAAAGCAGTGGGCTGCTGTAAGGACCCACATTTCTTTGATTATGGATCCACCACACAAATGAACGGATTTGTCGAGAGCTTTTAAAAACTGCAGGCTAACCATCCATGGCCATGCTCCATCATGAGCTTCGTGACCACCTATAATTCGAGACCCTGAAATCACATCCACCAGTGGTCCTGTCCCACAATCTATACAAACAGAAACGAGACATTAATTTAACTGGAGACGTGACGCGTGACGCATCGGCTGATGATCCGTTTGTCTTCTATTCCTAAATTAATTATTCACAATCTCTCCCCCTCCATTTCTCGATGCACTTTTAAATTAAAGACAAGCTGATCCTACCATGCACTCACAAACATTCTGAAATGCCATTCTTCAACACAGATGGCACTTAATCTTAACTTGAAATGAAGCTACTAAGTTAATAACATACAACACCAACTGCTAGGAAATGTGTTTAAGGGGGGCTGGCGGCCAATGGCGCTCCACCCTTGGAGCATGCGCAGATAGAGCGCCCTTGGCCCAGCTGTCCCGTTACCGTCCAAGAGGTGCCAGGAAAGGGCCCCAAACCGCCCCCCCCCGCCCCTCCCTCACAAGTGGTGTGATCACCCAGGGACGCCCTTCCAGGCTGGGCACCTACACCCATACGCATGGGCACACAACTGACCCCCAGGGTCACCAGAGCGTCCGCCCCCGCGGGCACTCCAGCTCTGGCCGCGTCGGGGCGGGCCCTCAACCCTCCTCAGACCAGGCCGGACCCCTCTCCCCGGAAACCAGCTCGATGCGCGGGCAGGGGAGCTTACTCTTCCCCCTCGACCGCGGGCCGGCGGTGTACGCGAAGCTGCCCCAGAACAACCACAAGGCGGCGCCCACAAGCCAAGGCCCCATTTGGGGGGAGGGGCTGGGGAGGAAAAGAACCGTTGAGGATAGGGGAGGGGCTGTCGGGCGGGCGGTGACTTCACCTTCGCAGGTGGCACGCGCAAGACCAGAGGGGCGGTGTTTGCTCCCAAGCCCGCCCACCTAAAGAAAACCCCGCCTTAGAGGCCTTCTTCCGAGTGCTGGAGCCAACCCCTCCCCCCCAACAGAGGCGCGTGTACACGTGACCCAGAGTCAGGTGCACGTGTATCCTGCCAAGAGTCAGACATACACACACTCTTCAGGCACACACATACACACAACCAAGGCTCAGTCAGACATACACACCCACACACTCTTCAGGCACACACATACATATATACACAACCAAAAATCAGTCAGGAATACACACATACACACACGTATGCTCTCTATCTTCTGGCACTCACATACACACAACCAAGAGTCAGTCAGGAATACACACACAGACACATGTAGCCCCCCCCCTCCCCTTTCATTTGCAAGCCAGAAGCCCTGGCCCCTGATTCTGTGTCCAGTCCTTCGGGATGGCCAAGTACAGGAATGTGTTTTGCTGGATTCCATTTGTCTGTAGCAGGGGTTTTGTTTTTCTTGCTTTTGGGGAGGTGGGGAGGGGGAGAAAAGGAGGATCTTCATAAAACTGACATTTAGAAAGAATGAGTCTGGCCCAGATCCTAATTATGTGTCTGATCCACGAACCTCCAGTTATCTCTTAAATGCACTGCCTTCCCTCAGGAAGTAAAACCTAATTATAACTTGGAATCTAAGCCTCTGTCTTGGTTTAAGCCATCATGGGACTGCTGCATTTTGGTGGGAAAGAAAAAAAAAGTTTATTATCTAGGGGTGGGGGGAGAAACTCCCTATAACTGGTATCTTTTTAAATGTTTCTTAACTAAATCATCTGCATCAGAGGTTCTTAACCTTCTTTGCATCCTGGCCTGCTCCCCCCCTCTGCCTCTCTCCTTTTGGCAGTCTGGTGAAACCTATGGACCCCTTCTAAGAATATTTTTAATTTCATAAAATAAAAGGGGTTATAAAGGAAACCAATTATATTGAAAATCAAAACTTTTAAAAACCAAGTTTGGGGACCCCTGGTTTAAGAACCCCTCTTTTAATTGTACCATGTGTCACCCATATCCTGCTCCAGTTGTCTGTATCACCTCTGCTTTGTTAAAGCAAATATTTCTTTCTTTTTTTGGAGGGGGGAATACAAGGCAATTGGGGTTAAGTGATTTTCCCAAGGTCACACAGCTAGTGTGTCAAGTGTCTGAGGCTGGATTTGAACACAGGCCCTCCAGACTCCTGGGTTAGTGCTCTATTCACTACGCCACCTAGTTACTCCAAAGCAAATGTTTCTTAATGATGAGAATATTTATATTCCTTTCTGTATCCTGTCGGTAAAATTGCCTTATTATCCATTCAGAGTAGAGTATATTCTTTTTTTTGTTTGTTTTTCTTGGGTTGTTTTTTTTTTGAGGGCAATTGGGATTAAGTAACTTGCCCAAGGTCACACGGCTAGGTTTTTGTTTGTGTGTGCATTAAGTGTCTGAGGTTGGATCCGAACTCAGGTCCTTCTGACTCCAGGGCCAACGCTCTACTCACTGCGCCACCTAGCCACCCCAAGAGTAGAGTATATTCTTTGATTTTGATGGTTTTCTTCATAAAAAAAAAAAAACCAAACCTTTTTCCTCATGCCGCGAATTTTTTCCCTCCTCATTTTTGCCTTGTGGCTTCCCTTCCAGTTCCAGCTAAAATCAGACCTACAAAAAACGTTTCCTTATCCCCCCTCAATTCCAAGCCTTGTTCAAAATTACCTCCAATTTGTCTCATATATATATACTCTGTGTGTGTGTACACGCACACAAATATACATATACATATCTATCTGTATCTTAATCATTGTGTATATGCATATACACATTATATCTATCTATCTATCTATCTATCTATATATTTTGTTTGTACATAGTTGATTGCATATTGTCCCTCCCCATCCCCAATTAGAGTGTGTATGTAAGGAAGATTTTGTTATTCTTTCTTAGAGTTTAGTTTCTTAGGATCCATGGCCATGACAATCTCTAGTTTCTAAGTGTTAGATAATAACTCCCTGAATAGCTCCAAGGATACTGGATAGTAATTCCTAGAATCATAGTGATAGATAGTCCTACTGAGACTACAAAGTGAGATACAGATATGGCATAAGTAATATTTACTACATTTGTGCCGAATGACAATATTGCTAAAGTTAACCCATGAAGCTATTGCTGGCAATATACTTTCTTCATTGCCTTATAAAGCAAGTGAGCACTGGTCAGAGGGTGGGAAAACCCATAGAGAAATATGACAGTGTGATGCTGTATATGTCTTGACTCATCGCCATCAAGTCTTGGGGAGAATCTGTGTTTGCCTCAAACAGACTCCATTGAGGTTAAGGGAATTTTATAAGAGTTGTAGCTGCTATTATACTCTCACCTGCCCCTGCAAGAAGGGTAATTAGAGAATCCTATAGGAGTTGGTGCTCCCATTATCAGCAAACCCTTATGAGAAGACTAGACTAGAATAAAATAAGATTAATGCCTCCAAAGCTGTCTTCCTGTCCTTTCCATCTGATCAAGAGTGAGCCTGTTAGAGGCTGGAGTCCAAAAACTCCTGTGCCTTTTGTGTGTTATTTGTGAAACAGAGTGTGAGGTTTTTGAGAGTTATAGACTTTTTTTTCCTAATCTTTGTTGTTGTTGTTTGTCCTTGATTTTGGCATCAAGTAACCCTAGAACCAAGGGTCATGCTAGGTGCTATAGTTTGCAAAAATAGGACAAGAAGGACTTACATCTTTGTGAACAAAACATTATACTGCCTTGCCTTACCCCTTTCCAGGACTGTAACCATAATCAGATAAATTCAACCATTGTTCTTGGAAAGTCTATGTTATTGTATTTAATACAATTCACAGAGGCTCCATTACTGCTATTGCTTGGCAGTGTGTAAAAAATGTTAATTGTAGCAATAAGACAAGAAAAATAAATTGAGGGACTAGAGAGGAAACAAAATTATCCATTTTTACAAATATGGTAAAAAACTAGAAAGCAAACAGAAAAATTATTTGAAACAGTAACTTTAGCAAAGTAGAAGAATATAAAACAAACCCATACAAATCATACCAATAAAACTCAGTAGGAAGAAATTGAATTTTCATTTAAAATAACAACAGAATGCATAAAATATTCAGGAGTCTACCTACCAAAGCACACACAGGAATTCTATGAATCCAAATACAAAACATTTTACAGAAATAAAGACAGACCTAAATAATTGAAGAGATATCAATTGTTCATGCTTAGACCATGCCAATATAATAAAAATGAAAATATTCATTAGATTACTTATTTAGTCCCAAGCATATAAAACTACCTATGGTTTATTGTGAGAGTGAGAAAAAATGTTTTAAAAATTCATCTTGAAGAAGAAAAAATAAAAAATCTTAAAGGGAAATAGGGCAGGGGTGGGGCAGGAGAAATGAGAATGAAGAGAGCCTAGCAGTACTAGATCACAAAAATTGCTAACAAAGCAGTGATTATCAAAACTGTTTGGTTTGGTTAAAAACAGAAAAGTTGGAAACCCCAATGATCCCAACTACTGGTGTAAGGACTCTATTCAACACTAAGCAAATGTGTCCACTATCAAAAAAGAAAATGACATGAACAACAAACAGCTGAGTCCAGCACTATTCTCAGTCTATGAAAGCAAGGAAGAATGGAATCATAGGTACCAGGGGAATGGGCTGTGAGCTGAAAAGATTAGGGAGGTGGAATCTAACATGAACTGTGTGAATTTACCAAATCAAATAGAACCTGTGCCTCAACTACCTCATACACAAAAATGAGACAATGCTCCTAATTACCTGGGTTTTCATATGAATTACATTTTCTTTTATTTTGAAAATTTTAAATGCTTATAAATCTAGAATCAATCTTCTTTACAAGAATAAAATAAAAACACCAGCTTCCTCAATATCAACTACTACAATAATGTACTTCAAAGATTTGGCTCAAAAGTAAAGTGGTTAATTGAAGAAGGAGATCAATGAAAGTTAATCATTCACAGGATTCACCATATAACATAGACCTTACTATCTGGAGACACACCTGGCTGAGCACAAAAAGTCATCATTGATAGAAAGAAAATTATTCAAAGAAATAGGACTCAGATCACATAAATTTAAACCTCTTCCAATTTTTTATGTGTCCCTTTTCATTTTAAAAGTTGATAAATATGAAATCACTGTGTTGCATATGACCCTGGGTGAAAGTGGAGAAAATGGGTAAGAGTATTGGAAGCAGGAAAGGCAGAGAGGGGAAAAAGGAGAGTGAGACTTAGAGATTCCTTAAGCAGGAATCAATCAATCAATCAATAATATATTAACCTTTCTTTGTATCCTCAGTACATAGCACAGTAGTCTGTGCTCAATACATGCTAATTAACTGACCAGCTGATCCTCTAATCCTAACCATAGGAGTTTCTATTTTATGCTTAGAGGCAACAGAAAGTCACTGAAGATTTTGATAAATGGATAGAGGTGATCAGATCTGACCTGTATTTTAGGAAGATTATTTTGGCAGAAGTATGCAGGAAATATTGGAGTGAGAGACTGGAAACAGGGAATCAAATTAGGAGATAGATATAAGAATTCAGGTAAGAAGTAACAAGAGTCTGACCTAGAATGTTAGTGGAGAGAAAGGGATAGATTCAAGAGAGACTGTGGAGGTGGAATTGCGAGGACTCAGCAATTAAATTATTGCAAGATGGTGAAAAAAAGGAAAGTCTATGATAATTTCAAGATTACATGAGTAGTTAGGAACATGGAGAGTCCTCGACAAAAATGGATGTTTAGAAGAGGGATAGATTTTAGATAGAGATGGTGAGTTAATAAATAACAATAAATATTTATCAAAAACCTACTCTGTACAGAATACTGAGCTGGTTGTTGTCCTTTGTTCTTGAAGAGGACCAAAATGACATCACTGTGCTTGAGTCAAGTTACAGTGTGTCTAACTGTGGCTGATCAGACCAATACAAGCTCAAAATGTTCTACAGGTCAGACCCAAATAGGGCATATGAACATTTGGGGTGGGTTCTCTAAATTTGCATATCTCAGATTTCTTTCAAACTGCTTCAATTCTGCTTTGCTCTGCTTTGCTCATAGAATGAAGGCACACCATACTGGGAGGTCCTGTGCTAGTATCTCCCATGTCACACAATCAATTCCAAAATTCTTAAGAGACCTTGAGAGTGTCCTTGTATTGCTTCTTCTGACCACCATGCGAATGCTTGCCCCATGTGAGTTCTCCCTAAGATAGTCTTTTTTTTTTTTTTTTGCATTCAAACAATGTGGCCAACCTATGGGAATTGTGTTCTCTGCGGTAGAGTTTGAATCTGCCAAGAATAAGTGTTAAGCAGTAGGGAAAAGAGAAAGTTTAAATGAGAAAGCTATTGCCCTCAAGGACTTTAAAATCTAATTAGAGGTTACTTTACAGATATTCATGACACATTATGTCATGTAAGTGGATTAGAGAGTTATGAAGCAAAAGGTTGCTATGTGAAGTGTGAGCAAAGGTCATTACCAAACTGGAGTGTTAATGAAGCTCATTCAAGTGCAGTGCCCAGAGGAACTCCCTCTCCCTAGTGGGAACCTGAGAAAAAGCTTTCCCAGGTTCGAGGAATTCTATGGGGCTATATCCACTCAAAACCATATCCTGACCAAGATGTTACTTTACTAGTTAGTCAGGGAAGGTAGCAATATACTTGGACTCATTTCCCCTAAATATGACTATCAGTGAGAAGAGTAGAGACACATAAGAATCACACACAAGGAAATTCCAGGTCATGTAAGTGATAATATAGAGGAATCGACAATTCTCTGATCTCCACAATCTCTCAAACCTCTCCAAAACAAAAAATTATGTGTGAAAGACAAAGTAACTTCAGTTCTCTTCATAATCTTAGGAAACCCAGACTCTAAAAAAAGTAAAACAAACAAACCACCAATTAATGCTCACTGATCCTGAGTTCACTCAGCACCTCTCCCTCACCTCCCACCTCACACACTAACAGCAGCAAGACCCAAGGACCTGACATGAAAGTTGAGACTTGTAACAAAACTCAACCACACACCCTAGTCTCACCTCTTTCTTTCCAATGCCATAGAGAACCCAAATCCTGGCTATGGAAGTTTGCTTGGGCAGCAACAACCAGTAAGCAGCACTTCAGGAACAAAAGCCCTCTATGGACCACAACCCCATAGCACCAGTGCAGCAAAGCTCTGAACCGTCAATGCTGGGCCAGAGAACTGAGGAACAAAGAGAGCAGAACCAGAATACAGGATAGGACAATACGTGTGAGGGACAAATGTGCAGTATTCCCCTAAGCCTGAAAAAAAAGAGTACAACATCCAGTTGGGGTCAGTTCTGACCATTCAAAAGTCATTTGGGGCAAAGACCTAGGCTGGTGAACTGTGAATTGTCCAACAGGAGAGCAAGCTGAGAAGCTTAGAAATCCAGCCCCAAAGGAAACCACCATCAGAGTCACAAGGTGAATAGGGGAAAATCAGTGGGGGGCATGATAAAAATATTTATAGCAATGCTTTTGGTGATAGCTAAGAAATGGAAACAAAGTAGATGACCATCAAACAAACTGTGTTATATGAATGTAATGGAATCTTACTATACTGCAAGAAATGATATATGTAATGAATTCAGAGCATAGAAAGAACTTTATGAACTAACGGAAAATGAAGTAAGCAGAGACAAGAAAACAATATACATAGGAACTATAATAATGTAAATCAAAAGCCAACGTGACAAAATTATAAAGATTAAGCAGGACTCAATTGAAGAGATATGAGAGGACATCCCCAATCCAACACTTCATGGAGGCAAGCGGTCCATGGGTGTTAAATATTTCAGCTTCCAATAGTTGCCTCTACAAGATACTGGGTGGTCCTCGATCACCCACCTTGGGTAGAGATGGTCCGGTGGGGGGGAGTTTCTTCCAGAAATCACTTTAGAAAGAAATGGGTCAGTCCTTATTGCCAAAGATTTTGATATTCATAATGCAAACGTAACCCATCCTGTGCTTGATTTTAATTTTACTGGGTTAGTGGATGAACCATCTTTGTGTTTTTCTACTTTTAATATGTCCTCATGTAGCTTAGTACAAATTATCAGGTTTCATTATGAGTATCATCCTTGCGGCAGATTCAAACATGCTGATGCCCTTGTGGACATTCTTGTTAATCTATCTTCTATATCTATAGAGTTGAAGGAGAGCTGAATGGGAATGCCTATGCCAAAGGAATTTTCAGAGTTAAGGACCTAGTATGCTTTGAGAACATCACAACATATACTATGGGAATTTGGGGGAGTTTTTCGAATTGTTCAGTATTGTGGGGTAAACATCAGACACTGTGTCCAGACCGAGACGAGTGGGACTCATCTTTGAGTCAAGCAGATCCCCCATTTTAAAATTGTAGGACCTACATACCTGTTTGCCATCAGCTGGAACAGCAAACCTACATTTCCTGGCACAATGACACGCATGTTAATCACTGACATCGGGGGGTACCCTAAACCACATTGGCTTGGAAACCCAGAAATATGGAAAATCCCTTTGCCATGGGCCCCAATAACAACGGTTTTTGTTATTTTTGCAATATCCTGGAGCTTGATGCAATCAGTATTCACCATCCAGAGGGAATCCTCCTCAACTTGGGAAAAGAGCAAATGCCCAGTAACAGGATGGAACAGACTAGAGGTCTGAAGTCACAGGATGGCTTTCCCTATAGATCTATCTTCTGCTTTGAGAGAATCTTTGGGAAAACCTTTTGTTAAACTGTCTGAGGCCCTCAACACAGAAAAAAACAAAGGACCGGGAAAGGAATAAACCAAGATCACAAAGTGTAATGAGAATGGGAATTTGAAGATCTTCCTGCCCCTTAATAGACCTAGGGGGGAGTTTGAAGACCTCCCCAGCAAGGAAGATAAACCCTGCCCCCTGATAGGCTGAATGTGATCACATGGAGTCTGTGGTGGGAGGAGTTTGCTGAAGGGAAGCAGAGTCCACAGGAAGCTGGCAGTCAGAGCTAGCAAGGTGGTGGGGGAGAGAGAGGACCTCAGGCAAGGAGTCAGATAGGCTCCTGAGTAGATATTGATTTTGTATTGGTTTGTGGGAAGACTAAAGGATGCAGTGGCTCTCAGCATTATTATGGCTTCTTTGGTATGATGATGGAATTGGCTTTTGGAACTGGGTTTTCTAGTGTCTAAATAAAGGCTTCAGTTCTATCCTCTATCTGGAGAGTTTGGTATATTTTGCGATCAAACGTCATGATACTTATAGTCATGATCTTTATTGTGATTGTGGGTGCTGTAAATATTGTATTGGCACTACACAAAGTCAGCAAAAAATTTATAGTAAACGGACAGTACTTCTTGAGCAAATCTCTCTCCCTTTTAGAGAGGATTGAAATCAAAGCTTGCACAATTCTAATAATTTATGTTAAGCAACTGATTATCTGAAATTAGAACAATGAGTAAACATTTATACTTTTAAATATGATTTGGAAATGCCAAAGGAAAACAACAGTCTTAAAGTTTATAAACCAGGAAAGGATATTGTAAAGTAAAAGAATCTTGATTTTTGAGAAAAACACTAAAATATTTAAATGAATTTCATAAAAATGAGCAATCATAATTTCCATTATACTTTATTTAAATTATTGTTTTTATTATAAATGACATGTTTACATAGCATGTTTGATATAAACACTGGGAAAGATATTCTAAATACAAATTATTATATAATAAAATATTTTATATACTTACACATGAAAAGGATGTGATTCAGTATTGAATTTTTAACTATTCCTTTTATATCAACAAAAATTGTTGACACAAGAACCTGAGGACAGGTAATTCATCAAAGAATGAATAATTATCATCTTTATTCAATATAGAGATGCAAAAGGATAGGTTCACTACAAAATGAAATGACTAGAACTTCAGTGCTGCTTCAAGTATCCACTAGTAGAATGATGAAGATGACAATTAACATTACCTTTCCTTGTACACCTTTAATTTTATTTGTGTCTTCGCCTGCTGCCAGAAGCAGTACATTGTTAATCCACATTTTGTAGAACTTCACTCCAGTATAAACTCCAGGAAAATGTTTTTTGCCACAGCCTAATCCAAAACTGGTAATTCCCATTAGGAAATATCTTCTAGACTCTGGAATATAGCACATTAAAGGTCCACCACTGTCACCCTATCAAAAAAAAAGACCCCCGAATGACATCAATAATTTTTCAAGTATTCTTTAAGTCATGGAAAAATTGGAGTATTTGCGATATTATACTTGATATCTATGTATTTAGAGCATACATTTTAAATTTATTCTCAGTTTGCAAATACCCATAGTAATTATGCTTAGTTCTCCTACTACATACATATTTCCTATTCTCCCTCTCATTGGGCAGAATATATAGCAGGTTGAATTTAAGCTTTATGACACTATTTATATAGAACTGTGCTGTGCTTTTCCATTACTTGTCCTTGCTTTCTTCTCTTAAAATCTAAGCCAGTTCGCTAATTATTTTTGTATCCACATCAGTCTTTTGATAACTTCTCTTTTTCCTCAACAGAATTGTTTCTCTTTGTGTCTTGATAATTTCATTTTTGAAAGTACTCCATCCCTAAAACTAATAGTCTTCCCTTATAAAATGTTAGGCCACAGGATCCCACCTATTCTTTATCTGAGTTCTTTGACACCTGTTCTCCCAAATCTGAAGTCATAATTCAAAAAAAATATCATAATGTGGCCATCTGCCCAGATTTGTTCCTAAAAACAGCAAAATATATTCTAGAGAAAAGTGATAACTAAAACTAAAAACAAACTTCAAAACAAAATTGCCTCACAGAAATGGGAAAAAAAATCAAGTAGAAAAAAGTTCCAATACAATAGATATGTACACAAAATATAAATATACATATATATTTAATTCAAGTTATGATTTTATTAATATGGGAACTCCTGGTTGAGGAATCTAGAGATTTTAGAAACTGTTCTGAAACATATTAGCCTTAGAGAGTTGTCCAGACCATTGGGAAGTTAAGTGACTTGGCCACAGTCATATTGTCAGTATGTGCTAGCAGCAAGACTTGACCTAGGTCTCCATGCTTCTGAGGTCAACTCTCTATCCACAATGCTATGCCACACTGAGAATATGAAAAGAAGACATCAAACAGAAAGAAAAAAAACCAAGACTGGTAAACATGACAAAAAAGGAAAATGACAAATGCCGGAGAACATATGGGAAAATTGGAACACTAATGCATTGTTGGTAGAGTTGTGAATTGATCCAACCATTCTGGAGAGCAATTTGGAACTGTGCCCAACGGCCTATAAAAATGTGCATACATACCCAGCAATACCACTTCTAGAGTTTTATCCCAAAGAAATCATACAAGTGGGAAAAGGACCCATCTATATAAAAAATATTTATAGCAGTTCTTTTTGTGGTGGCAAGTAATTGGAAATTAAGGGGATGCCCATCAATTGGGGAATGGCTGAACAAGTTGTGCTATAAGAAATGAGGAGCAGACAAACTTCATAATAACTTAGAAAGACTTATATGAACTGATGCTGAGTAAAGGGAGCAGAACCAGAGAATGTTGTACACAATTACAGACACATTGTATCTATGATGGCTAACTTTGACATACTTGGCTCTTCTCAGCAATTCAAGGTTCTAAGACAACTCCAAAAGACTCATGATGGAAAAGGCTGTCCACATCCAGAGAAAGAATTACAGAATCTGAATGCAGATTGAAGCAAAGTATTTGCTCTCTTTTTTGTTTTGTTTCTTCTCTCTTGTGGTTCATTCCATTGGTTATGTATATATATATATATATATATATATATATATATATATATATGTATATATGTATATATATATATATATATATAATTCTTCTTTACAACTTGACTATTGTGTAAATATGTTTAATGTGAAGGTATATGTAGAGCCTATATTGGATTGCATGCTGCCTTGGGAGGAAGGGGGAGAAAATTTGGGACTCAAAAACTTGTGGAACTGAATGTTCTAAACTAAATATAAATAAATTTAAAAGAAAAAACTCAACAACAATGAATTAACATAAACAGTGCCCCATGAAACAAAGGTGGAATTACTGTAAAAACTTAATTCATGGCTGATAATAAGGACAGGAAATAAAATAAAAGAAGATTTAAGGTCAGTAAGGAAAGACTCGACATCAGTTTGTTTTTTTTTCCTTTTTTGTTTTTTTGAGGGGGGAGGGCAGGGCAATTGGGGTTAAGTGACTTGCCAAAGGTCATATAGCTAGTAAGTGTTAAGTGTCTGAGGTCTCATTTGAACTCAAGTCCTCCTGACTCTAGGGCTGGTGCTCTATTCACTGCACCATCTAGCTGCCCCAACCAGGTTTTTTTTTTTTTTTAAGTTTTAAAAAGACAAGATGATAATGAAATTCAATAACTTATCCATGAATGATATAAAAATACATAATTTCACAAAGAAATAGAATTGTCCTGAAGGAAGATAAAAATAACAGAAACAGCAGAAAAATCAGTAAATCTAGTTAAAAAATATGTAACTAGAATAAAACTTTAAAATCTCATCGTCATTATTAGAATGGCTAGATGGTACTGAGTTCAAATGGAGCCTTAGACACTTACTATGTGATCCCAGGCAAGTCACTTAACCTTGTTTGCCTCAGTTTCCTGATCTGTAAAAATGAGTTGGAGGGGGGCGGCTAGGTGGCGCAGTGAATAGAGCGTCGGCCCTGGAATCAGAAGGACCTGAGTTCAGAGCCGGCCTCCGACACTTAATCCGCACAAACAAAAACCTAGCCGTGTAACCTTGGGCAAGTTACTTAACCCCAATTGCCCTAAAGGGGCGGCTGGGTGGCGCAGTGAGTAAGAGTGCCGGCCTCGGAGTTTGGATGACCCGAGATCAGATCTGGCCTCAGAAAATGAGCACCCACACATAAATCAAATGACTAGCCGTGTAACCTTGAGCAAGTTACTTAACCCCAATTGCTTTAAAAAAAAAAAATGAGTTGGAGAAGAAAATGGCAAATCACTCCAGTATCTTTGCCAAGAAAATCTCAAATGGAGTCACAAAAAATTGGACACAATTGAAACGTCTGTCGTGTACATCATCTCTGTTGAGTTTGTGACTCCACTGGGCTCCTGGCTCTCCTCCATCACACAGCTAAACTTCTCTAGGTTTTCTCTCTGTTGGACACAGTGAGCTGCTATATTGCAAAGCACCATTGCCAATGGAATGATAGGAAAATAGAGAAACCTCCTCACGTTCCCTGTGGCATTCTGGAAGAGGCACAAGGGGAAAAACCCAACAAGTCATTCCCTCTCAAAAGCTGAGTTTTCCTCTATAATTGATTCTTTTCTTTAATGTCAAAGATGAATCTCTTCTCAGAACTTGCTCATGATTCTTAAACCTGTAAATCAATAGTTAGCTTCCCTGTAATTTCATCAACTTGACTGAGAAACTTCATCCCTCCCAGAGGAGTAAAGAAGTATAAGCACTTCTCTAACTTTCTTTAAACCAGCCTATAAAACCTTAAAGGAGTGAACTCTTTTACAAAGTGTGAATGGGCTTCTCACCATTTACAATCTACAATCTACTCAAAGTCTGAAAGGGGCAAAACTTTAACATTAAATTGTATCTGTCCTGCCTCTCAAGTATCTGAAATTTCTTCAGTTGGGTTATATGGAGAAAGGAATTCAAATGATCAAGGATCTTCTGATTAACACCTACCTCACACATATCTTCATCAAATTCTATAGCCACAACAACATAGAAGCAATTTTGCAAAATTAGCCAAGAAGAAAAACATAATATATCACACAACGGAATCTAAATCATACAATAGTCTTCTTGCAACGTGAAGGAGCAATTACAAAAAACAATCAAAAGTATACAGGAAGTTGAGAAGGGGTTTCATTTTAAGATCAGCTTCCCAGTCAGACACTATTCTTCTTCAAGGCAAAAGACAATTACCACAAGAATTCTGGGTATACTTAAAGAAGTAGACTGTGGGATACTTAGTAGTGGGTAATAAAGTCAGGATATTAAAAGATCTTGACAAGCCATAGAACTGAGCTAAATCTAATAGGAGGCAATTCAACCATGTTCAATTTAGAGTTTTCCATTGGAATTCCAAATATCAACTTCGTCTGTATGAGGTGGGGGAGGCATAGCTGGACACTAGTTGTTCTGAAAATATCCAAGTGTTTTAATGTGCTGCAAGGCCAAAATGAGCCATCAATATGATGTGGCAATCCAAAAGATCTAATACAATCTTGAGCTGCCTGGAGAGGCACAGTCTTCAGATATAGGCAGGCGAAGCATTCACTGCACTCTGACCTTGTAACCTGGGCTAACCTGGACAGGTCCAGTTCTTCTGATGTGGAGGTGTCCTTGAGGGGCCTTTGGAGCAGCTTGCCCACATAGAGGAGTCTTTGTTCCCATGTGGGTGGGGCCAGCCTCCTTTGATTGACTGCCTTTGCCTTTAAAATTGGCAGGACTGAATTATTACATCCCTTCTTTGGCAGCTCTTTTTTCCCACTACTCTTCCTGCTGGACTCTTTTTTTTTTCATTTTATTGACCTTTTAATAGAAAATAGGACTTTATTTGCCAGGAAGGATGATGCGATTGTACTTCTGCTGGAACCAGCGCATGGCTTCCTCTTTGCCAATTCTGTGTTTGGCCCCTATGCAGCCTGTCCTACGTTTCTTGTCTGCAATGCTGAACCCAGGCCTGCCCAGCACCACATAGAAGTCCAAGCCGTAGATGCCAATGCTCGGGTCATATTTAATCCCCAGATCGATATGCTCTTGGATCCCAAAGCCAAAGTTGCCAGTGTCTGAGAAGTTATTTTTCCTTAACTCATATTCTCGCACCTTCAGCCCCTTCTCCAAAATCTCTTCAGCTTTGGCCCCACGGACTGTACAGTGAACGAAGATCTTCTCATTTCTCCTGATTCCAAAAGAGCGGACAGTATAGCGAGCTTTGGAGAACACTGGGGTTTGGCCTGTGAGCTGCTCCAACACTTTGGCTGCCTGGGTCAGTCTATCTCCACTCTCCCCAACATAGATGTTGAGGCAGAGCTTACGGATTCGAAGTTCTCGCGTGGGGTTTTCCTTTTCACCCTGATCTTGCACCATGGTGGCGAACCGGAAGAGCTGCTGGGCTCTTTTTGAAGCTCTTATCTGCTGTGTCCTGAGGCTGAAGATCCTAGTTCACCACCCTCAGCTAGGACTCCATAAATTGACCAGATGAAAGCAGAGGATTTCTTGCCCAGGCTCCTTCTCTTTCACCCTGGCTCTGAGAAATGGGCCTGCAGATATTTGTTTCCATTTTCATATTGTCTGTCCTCCTTGGTTTCAGGTGCCAGAGGTGATCCTCCTGAGCCATGGAGACCTTGTAGCCAGGATTGCAGAGGTGGTGGTGGTGCATACAGACAGCCTCACATGGAAACCCTGAAGAGTCAGGGTGCTGGGACTCAAGCCCAAGGGGCATTTTGGACTTCTAACTGGGACTATGCTTTATGGGAAGCAAACTAAACTATGAATACAATCCCCTTCCTCTCCTAAGGGACTGAGGTGAAAGGGGAAAAGGAAGATTATGTCTCCTACTGGTTGGGACAAATATGTTTGTACATTTGTGATTATACCTTGAAGTAAATATTCCTTTGTCAAAGCTAATTTTACCATTGGTAGCTAATGAAACTAGGTACAGGGGAGCCTACATCCCCTACAATGGGGTAATGACATTGTGGGGACTGGTGCCAATGGTATAGAGCCTATATACCCCCAAATCCGTCAGGGCTACCAGAGAATCCTGGAGGAGACATGAAATCTACCATACCTGTCCTCCCACAGTAGGGACTAGGGTGGTCAGTGTTAAACCTTACTAGACCTTATTGGATCTACTGAGTACAGTTCTGGGTATCACAGTTTAAGAAAGATGTTGATAAAGCTAGGAAGAATCCAGAATATGGGAATCAGGATAGCTATTAGCCTTGGGTTCATCTAATATGAGGATCAGTTGAAAGAAGTAGAAATGTCTAGCCTGGAGAAGAGAAGGCTTAAGTAGGACATTATAGGTGTCTTCAAGTATTTGAAGTAGTATATACAGAGAAAAGCCTAAATTTGTTCTTCTTGGCCATAGAAGGTAAAACCAAAAGTAATGGGCAGACATTAATAAGAGGCTAGATGTAACAAATAACTTCCTAACAGTTAAAGCTATATAAGATTAAAATGGTCTGACTCAAGAAACAGGAGAGGGCATGATTCCTCTCCCTGGAGGTCGTCAGAGGCTAGACCTTTCATTTATGGGTTAGACTGGATAAGCACAGTTCGCCCTTCCAACTTTCAAATTTTTTGATTCTGAGAAAGGTACACAAACATCAGGAGGAATCTTGTTTTCCCATTCTGCTTGAAATGTGAGTTGTTTTTCAAATGAAGAACTGCAAAGTGTAACTGACCATATCAAAACATGCTCCAAGTCAAATAGAGAATTTAATTTTAATATTTATAAGAACTCTGAGGTTTCACCTCAGACTATACAAAATGACAAAGATAAGCAAAGACGGAAATAGTCAAATTGGGAAAAGCTAGACACCCTGGTGCTCCCTACTAGTAGTGCTGTGAAACAGTTCAAATGTCCTGGATTTCAGTTTGAAATTATGAAGAAAAAGTAACTAAACTAACTGTCCATCCCTTTGACCTAGAAATTTCATTTCTGGACATTTACCCCAAGGAAGTCAGAGACAGAAACAAAGATCCAGTATTACCAAAACATTCATAGCAGCATCTTTTATGCTAGAAAAAATAAAGGTTGTGAAATGGCCAGAAAAATTATGGTATGTGTACACAATGGAATGTTATTTTTTTAAAAGACAAATATGAAGAATTCTGTGAAACACAGGAAGATTTATATGCTCTGATGAAATAAGCAGAACCAGTAGAATAATACATACAATAAATGAGGGGATAAAAATTGAATTCTTAATAATGGGGGAAAATAATGAAGATTCTGGAGAAAAGATTAAAAATGCCTCCTCTTACAGGGTGGAGAAATTTCTATGCCAGAATATTCTATGTATTTCCAGACAGTCTCTGTATCAGATGTTTTTACTCAAATATTTTGTTTTGTTTTGGTCACAACTGAAGGTTTAATGGAGGAATCAGAGTGGGAGATAACTGTTTTGTAAAAACAAAATGTATCAATCAATAAAATATGCTTCTTTCAAAGAGAACAGAAGGAATTTGTTTTGGACCAGAGGACTAAGCTTCAAGGACAGAATTCAGGTGCTATTCTCAGGATCCCTTACAACCTGATGATTCTGTTTGTGTGTCCATAAAGGCAGCTGCCTCCTTTTTGATGGTCTGGTCCACTCTTTCCTTTTGCCCTAAACAGCTGGGCTGAAAATCAGTAGCAAACTCTATGCCAGCTCCAGGTGGGTGAGACAGACCTTAGCTACCTACAATACCGATTGTTGGGAAGGCAGTGGCTGAAGCTAGTTTTAATCCCTGGCAGACTTAAGGCTTGTGCTGGTCAACAAGCCTCTGTATCTCCGGAGGACATGCAGCAATTACACCATTTGACCACATTTTAAAGGAAAGTTGTAGAGCCTTACCAGGCAAGTATCAACAGCTCCGTCTTCTTCTCCTGCACAAAATGAAGTGTATGGAACAACTTCGTCATAGCTTTCTTCACTATTGCAGGTGTTTCGAGGAATATAATGAACTTCGGCTTCTTGCAAAAAAGGAGAATTATGACCTACAACAAAAACCCACAGAACATTTGGGAAATTAGGAATTTTGGTCATTGTTCAGTCAGGATTTTGCCATTCCACAGACTTTCTTTCCAAAGAAAAAGTCCTGTGTTTAATCCCACGTTACCTTTTTTGGTAACAGTACAGATGATGGAAAGGGGCCACCATATTCCATGGGCTAAGGAACGTCTCAGAATGCTCTCAACTGAATTTGAAATCATACACATTTTCTATCCCAGTGGAACGTAAACCTCAAAGCTCATTTGCATGGAGCTATTACATTGGTGGAGATAGGGTGTAGCATTCCCAGGACTGAGTGCTTCTCTACTAATGAGGATAGTTCCATGCAATTGGACTTTGAGGTTTGGGTTACACCTATTACTCTTAGGAGACTAAGATAAGCCACAGAAAGGATAAGGTGAAACAGGACTATGCTGTAGGCAACATTCAGGAACTACTGTTACAACTTTAAACATCTACAAGGGAGCACCCTCAAGCTTCACAGACATAGCTGATACTGGTAACCTTGCAAATTCAGTCTTTGTGACTAGAATAAAGGTGTTTGGCAAATGTTGAGAAATTATTAATCTTTAAAAAGAGAAGGGCCAAGTTATCCACTAAGCAGCCAGCAATAGACTCATATCAACTACATAAGAGTAAGCAAGAAGGAAACCACTGACTGAACCCTCTGAAAAAAAATCTCATTCCCTTGCTGGAACGTAGAATTACCCATTTCCTGATAGATGTCTCTACATAAGTTTCTCATTAAACAGGGGCATTTAGCCTTTTTTTGGGTCCTAGCCTATGAACTTCTGCTTTGAATAATGTTATTAAATGGATAAAAATAAAATATATGAGATTAGAAAGAAGACCAATTAAACTGAATACAGCTACCAAAAATTTTTTTTAAATAAGTTGATAGACTTCAGGTTAAGAATCTTGCAATACTAATTCTGGGGTAGTTCTATAAGTAGAAACCACTTTACAGACACCTGTTGGAAGAGGGAGAGAGAATTTACTAAGGGGTTGGTTATGAGTCCTTTCTATATATTTCTTGGGTAAATAAATCTTTTTCTATTTTTAATGTTCCTGTTAACCTGAGTTGAAAGGGACCTGAGAGGTTATTAAGTCCATTTCCTCATTTGAAGATGAGAAAACTGAGTCTCAGGAAAGTTACGGGACTTGCCAGGTGTCTGAGGTGGAATCTGAACTCAGGTCTCCCAGACTCCTAGTCCAATTCATTCTTTCTCTCTCTTTCTCAATTTATATATAAGGAAACTGAGTCTCAGAAGTTATGACCTGCCCAGAGTCAGATAGATAGTAAATGGAAGAGCTCAGAATCAAATCCAGGTCTTCAGACTCCCCAAAATGCTCAGTCTGCTATGTCATGCTGGCTCCTGGTATCCATTTACTTTGTATTTATTAACCTGGGTACCTGATGCAGTTCCCCAGTAGAATGTAAATTCCTTGGGGGCAGGAAGTGTTTCATTTTTGTCCTGATATCACCAGCATGTTACACAATTTAAAAATTTTTTAATTTTTATTCATTTTGAACTTAAATACAAAAAGACCCAAAAAAGAACATTTCCATGTACACAACATAAAAAGAGGATTTATTTTAAACCACGAATTTCCATGTCACACTGTTTATTTTTCTTTGAAAACTAGGTAATAAGTACTACCCATCGTTTTCAAAGCTACCCTGCTTTTCTGTCTTCTTTTGTTCTCTGCCATGCACTTTTTTCTCCTCCCTCCCCAGCCCACCCTAGAGAAGGCTAGCATTAGCCACAAAAATGAATGTGTATGTAAAACCATACTATACATCTATTTATCAGGCCTTTCTCTGGATGAGGGTAGCATCTTCCTTCACAGGCTCTTTGTAGTTGATTTGAGCATTTGTAATACTCTAAACAACTTAGTTGTTCAAAGCTGTTCTTAAAACAATATTGCTGTTATTGTGTACACCATCCTCTTGATTCTGCTTATTTTTCTCTTTATTTCATGCAAGTCTTCCCATACTTTTCTAAAAATAAACCAGCTCATTCTTTCTTATAGCATAGTCATATTCCATCACAATCATATATTACACAATTTAAAAACAAATCAAACCTACTATTTCATCAATGTAGAGGAGGCTTAATGAAGAAATTGAAGCTCCTTCTGCTGAGGCAGATCAGCCTAGAATAGGAGAGAGCTGCCTGAGGCCCTAAGAGGCTGCCTCCTTGCCCAGGGTCACAGAGCCAGCAGGTGGCAGTGGTGGAGTTTGACTTCTGGTCTTCCTGACTCCAAAGCAGCCTCAGCCTCCAAGCCCAATTGCATGGAACTATCCTCATTGGTAGAGAAGTGACCACTATAATTTCTGCCCTGCTATTGCTCACCTTACAGAGAACAGCAACTTCATTAATGATTGGTCAGTTAAATTGAATGCCTTTTCTTCTGACCGTTCCTCATTTTTTGGGCATTATTTAAATAGGTTTGAATTGGAACTGTTGGAATAGCATGTAGTTTCCTTGTATCTTCAAACTCTCTTCTGTACGAATGGGGCTATGCCATAAGAGGGTACAACAAGCTGCCTTTTCCTTTAGAGCCAATAGCAAAACTAAATTGTATGCTGAATGACAATCACCCCTAGATCTTACCTTCAAATTACATCCACAAGGGCCCTGAGGTCATATAAAAATATTTTTGTAAATCACCATCTCTGCTCAACCCCAGACTTCCTTTCCTCCACAGCTGCTGTCAATCAAATACATATGGGCAAAGGATCATTATCTTAGTAAATGGCCAATATTTACCTTTTTCTCTTGTTTGGCCCCAGCCACTTATGAAGCACCTTGTTCTTCTAGTCAAATTTGGCAGAAAATCAAAGAATGGTAGGCAGATAGGCTGAATGTATTTATTATAGTTCACTGCTCTTTTTAAATGAAAAAGTGCAATATCATTTAAATATTTTTCTGAGATAAAGTGTGGATGGATAATGATTGTATCAATTTGTATTTTCTTGGAAGTCTGAGAACTTTGGAAAAGATTATTGCCTCCAACAACAGCTCTCCAAACTCGGGGATCTCTGCAATAAAGAAATGCCTATATGACAATGGTAGTTTATAGTCTAAAACTTTTCATCTTTTGGTCTGCAGTATTAGATTATGTAATGCATCTTTTTGTTTTAAAATGAAGGAAATCTTCACTAATTCATACTATCATAAATTTAAGACTTGGAAAGGACCTTAGAAGCTACCTAGTCCAAACTCACATTGTTTTCCCTTTCTAAAATAAAATATGAGATAAAATGAAATAACACAAAAACTTAATTTATGCTTTTTATATCAGAATGCTTTCTAGATAAAATATACTCTCTGACATTAAATCCTACCTTATTACTAGAAAGATGAACAGTGCTGTGACTATATCTGACAGAGTATACAATATCTCCATAATCTCCCCACCTCTCCGACAAAGGGAGTGAAGAACATTCCCCTAGTTGTTCTCTGAGACAAAGCAACTTCCTCAATTTACAGAGAAGGAAATACATGTAGAGAGATAACCAGTCCAAGGTTACACAGTGGCAGCAGCATTACAGTTTCCTCCAAACTGTCACCTCTTTATTGCTGAGGGCACCACTCCCCCTCTCAGTCACCCATGCTTGCAACCTAGGTTTCCTCCTCACCTCTTCACTTTCTCTCCTCCCTCCTTCCCCATCATTTTCCCAACTCAGGAACATCTGCTTTGTTTCCAGTTCCTTGCTAACACAAATAGCATTATAAATATTTTGGTGTAAATGTGTGAATGTCGAGATTGATATGATTCGGCTCCTTCAACACTGTGTTCATTTGTCGGTCCTTGGACAAAGATATTGCACTTCCAGTACCGACAGTCAGATTAAAATTTACGGGCTAAAGCCCCATAAATAATTCTGTGTTATACAGCACTCCCAGCATCCTTTGCTGCTTCTTGGCTTCCATTACTACAGGAGCAGAAGGAGGCTGTACAGAGACAAAATCCATTCTGTATCTTGGTTGGTTGTTTGTTTCATGGGTTGCTGCTGCGGCAAAAAAAAAAAATCACTAAGTGAACTAAGTCTCATGCACTCAACTCGGTTGGTTTTTGGAAAATAGACTCAATCTGTTGCTAGAACCATACTCAAAGTCTTTCCAATATGGCAGAACCCCTTAGAGCTTACATTCTACTGGCATAGCCTTTAGGAACCTAGTATCACCTCCTTGACATGATTAGGCATCAGAGTAGGGCTTTGTATAGGTATAGAAACATTTTTGGAATTTTTCAATACCAAATAAAGTGACCAGTTGAACATCAATAACTACCATCCTGTGTGCCTACTCTTGCTATACAAAATCTTTACATGTGTATTGAAGGCATCTCTCATAAAAGGCATAAGCAGGCTTTCCTAAGCTATGAACACATGACAACAAACTACATCTTAAGCAGTTTATTACTGCATGAAGATGTAGCAAATATAAGGTCTCATAATGTTTATCATTTGTTGGTTATGAAAAAAAAATATGATTCAAGTAAAGTGAAATAACTACCTTACAGGCTCTTTTTCAACAAAGTGACTTTCATTCATACATCAAAATCATTCAAGATTTCTTTAAAGATATAACAGAAAAAACCCAGTCCAATGATGCTCTGATCATAATCAGTGAGGAAGTTCTTAATAAACAATTATTATGTCCTCAAGAAAGTGAAACAATCCCTGCTCTCATTGCTTACAATCTAGTGAGGAGACACAACATATATACACATTTGCATATATGTATATCAAATACACACACACACACTTTTTTTGGCCTCCTTTAAACCTCAACTGAAATCCCATATTCTAAAAGCCTTTTGCAACCCCTCTTAATTCTAGTGCCTTCCCTCTTTTAATTATTTCCTATACATAGCTTGTTTGTACATATTCATTTGCTTGCTGTCTCCCCTATTAGACTGGGAGTTCCCTTAGGGTAGGGACTATCTTTGACCTTTTTTGTACCCTCAGTGCTTAGCACATAGTGCCTGGCACAAATATTAATAAATGTTTATCGACTGGCTGATTTTTGCTTATTACATAATATTATTCTTTTCCTGGAGAAATCATAGCACACTATGTGAGATTAGGAACATGTGTTTATACCTATGCAATTGCAAGCATAAGTTCCATAGAGGGGGAGCATAAAACAGGGATTTAAATACATACTTGCCAAAGGTGTTCCCCCATGTAATGAAATAAAAGCAACAAAAAGTCCAAGTTGAGGAGGGATTACCCTTGGGTAGAAGGCCCTACAAATTCTCCTGTTTGTGGATGTTATTGTGTTAGTTGCATCAAACCCTGGAACATTGCTGAGTATCTGGGAAGAGATCTATAAGTACTCTCAAAAGAGTTGGATTTTATCATCCACATATGAAGGACCAAGCAGATAAAAAATGTCTGTTGCCCAGATTATACCATGCATTCGAATGGATAACTTATATAATTTGTCCACCAACATTTATAACAGGCAGAAAATATAGACAGTGATATGAGCCCAGAGTTGATCAAGAAGAGGAGAACAGGTTAGGCTGCCTTTATGAAAATATAAAACTCCCTTCATGACTCCAAGCTTTGTTTTTTTCCTGGTCAACTTTTTTTAGTATTAATAAAGTCTGAGATTTTCTTTTCCATGCCTTGGAAATCCTCCCCTATCACTCCCTTGATGTTCTTACAGTTGTCACCTCCAACAAGGATATCCTTTATATGCATTTGGTTTTCCACTTTTATTCTCTTTAGTGACTCACTTCTTTCTCTCCTACAAACACATCTAGGACTTTGATTTTATTTTCTAAGTGTGGTGATTCAAATGGCCTTGCTGGAGAAAAGCAAAGGCCAATATTTTTAATACTAACATTCTGTGTTGTTATGTAACAGGGCATGGGGTATACTCAGATTTGTCTTTGTTAGTAGGTTATACAGATTATGAGCATATATTCCCTGCTTGGTTCCAGTCCACCATATATATGCAACTTAGGGGCACGACTTCTGGCCATACTACCAGGAAATGGTGGAAGTGCTTGTACAAATGATGACAAAGGGTTCTCTAATTGACTTCTGAGCTGAAAAGCTGATAGATTGAGGAATTTGGACATGACAGTTTTCTGGCTGCTGAACTATTATTTGGTGGACAAACAAAAGAGATGACCCACCCCTCATTTCTCTTTTCCTATTGGCTTGGAAATATAACGATTGCTTTCAGCTACATCTAGAAAGACTGGTGGGAGAAGCGCAGTCAACTTGTCTCTCCCCAGCTACCATATGTCCATGAGCATATGGCTGCCTCTGTATTTTTTTGGCATCTTTTTGCAGCCTCCAGCTGCAGTGTTAGTACCAGTGTCCACCAGAGAGGTAGATTTGTTTCTGACAGACATGCCAAAAAAACAGAATACTAACCCCTTCCACATTTGAGTTAACTGCCTCAGTCAGAACAATGACCTGTCAGAGCTAAAATCAGTTAGCAAAATGCAAGAAGATAGAATCACAATAATTTTAAAATGTCATACAATTGAAACAAACCCAAACTACTTAAATGAGTAATTGATCATCAAAAATTTGAAATGAGCCTAAGAATTAACACTGCTGTGATTATAATAATTTAGACAATATAAATTAGTCACCACAAAAAGACCAAAAGAATACAGAAATGACTTAGCCAGTGTCTGACTTACTCAGCAAAATGAGAGTGATGGCTGCCAAAGGTCACATCATGCTAGGATAAAAACTCATTTATAAAATCTCATGACAAAGGATGGTGGACAGATACGAGCAATATCATCTCATAAAGCAATAAGAAGCCATGGAAAGTTTAAAGAAAGCTGGATAAGACATTTAACTAAAGAGAGTCATAGACAAGGCATTTAAGAATGAAAATGAAAGGGAAAAAAAACAAATAGAAAAACATGGGAAATATTTGTAAAAAATTTTATAACAAACTTTTTTCTACCAAGGACAGTTGAACCACTCCACTTGGACCCCAACATCAAAATTTTAGAGGTGCTTCTAAGGGAGGCAGAAATGGCTTTGAAATAATACAGATGGGAAAAGCAATTGGATGGGCCAAATGTACATAAAGGTCCCATGCTAGAGGGTTATATAATTGTGACAACATTAAGGTGTTGATGTACAAGGTATATGAAGTAGGAGAGGATTCCAAGGCATGGAAAAAAGTTTCAGATTTTATTAATATTGAAAAAGATGACCAGGAAAACATCAGTAACTAATGGTTTTCATGGCTATTCCCTCATCTATACAAATCTTTATGAGAACTATTTATACACTAATTTAAGACATATTCAGTGAGGATTAAGATTGTCTAGGTAGTTAAATAACAGAGAAAAGATATTAATCTAAGTCCTCAAATACAAAAGTCAGTACTCTTTCCACTAGGTCACCTTGCAACTTGTGTATGCACTAAGGATTACACAGAGAAAAATATGAAGAAGAGGAGGAGGAGGAGGAAGAATTCTAAAGTGTATATTAGCTGAGAAAAGCTACTTTGTCACATCTTTCTTGTTTCTTTGGATTGTGTTCTAAACTCTTTGAACTCTGAAAAACAAAATGAACTGCTGTTCCTAGTATTTATCCTTAAGCTTTCAGAGGAACCCCAGCTACAGAAAACAACTGGGAGAAAAGTATTTCCTGGGATGTGAAAGTAGCGCCCAGAAGATCCTTAATGGAAAGAAGACTTGAAGTTAAAAAACCTATATAGGAGTCTCAGTCCTGCTATTGAATATAGTTGTGTGAATTTGAGCCAGTCAATTAACATCTCTGGGCTTGGTTCCTTATCTGCCAAATGCAAATATTTATACAGCCTACCTCACTTTTTTATGGGTGAGCTGCTGTAATTACAGCCAAAATAGGGCACAATGCTGAATACATACATACCTATAATTTTCCAGGCAATGGGCAGCAGTGATGACCCATTCTTTTTTAATTAAGGACCCCCCACATAAATGTGTAAACTGGTTAGCAAATGTCATAACCTGCAAGCTAACTATCCAAGGCCATGATCCAGACTCAGCCCTGTGACCTCCTATAATTCGAGATTCTTGTATGTCATTTTTCAGTGGTATTCTTCCACATTCTAGAAATAGAAATGATAGAAACCATTCATTATTTATCCAGGATCAACTAACTGTGATTCATATTTATTCTCCAAATTGTTCTTAATTATCCCTCCCAACTTCTGAATACATTAAGTCAGTGTTCTTCAAAATGGGAGCAAGGTACCTCCCATTGGGCATGACCCCAAGGGGATAATCAATCTGAGTGTACACAACACACCCTATAACTAATCATGGATCTTGGAAATGGGTAAGGAATTATTACTTGATAAATTAATGACCTGGGGTGACTAGGTGGCACACACCGGCTCTGGAGTCAGAAGGACCTGAGTTCAAATCCAGCCTCAAACACTTAACACAAAAAACTAGCTGTGTGACCTTGGGCAAGTCACTTAACCCCAACTGCCCTCCAAAAAACAAGAAAAAGAAAAGATAAATTAATGATACTGTACTCTGATAAAGAAACATTCATATCTGCAAGTAATGTTGAGGGGTTTTTATATTTACTGTTTGATTTAAATTTCCTTCCTCTAGGGGTATAAGAGATAATTCTTTGGCTGGAGTTTTTTTGCATTAATGTGATGTTGCTTTTCTTCAATTGTTTCAGTCATGTCTGACTCTTCATGATCCTATTTGGGATTTTCTTGGCAGATATGCTGGAGTGGTTTGCAATTTCCTTCTTCAGAACATTTTATAGATGAGAAAACTGAGGCATGAGGCAAGCAGGTTTAACTGACTTGCCCAGGTCACACAGCTAGTAAGTGTCTGAGGCCAGATTTGAACTTAGGTCTTCCTGACTCCAGGCCTGGCACTCTATCCACTGCACCACCTAACAATTATTAAAATGCATTAATGTAGTGGTCTCCAAACTTAACCCTAACCCACAGTAAAAAAAAAAAAAATTAGACTAACCTCCCCCTCACAGCTCCATTTTATGTTGTCTTTTTCCCTTAGAATGTAAGCTTCTTGGGGAGGGACTAACTTTTTTGCTTGAAACAGTATTCCCAGCCCTTGGCAGAATGCCTGGCACATAGCACATTTAATAAATTCTTTATCTCTATCTAGCTTATTAAAAGCTTGATGCAAGCTTATATAACTTAATACATTGATCAGCAGCAGCATTGTCGGGCATTATAATCCTTAATTTATGATAAAACACATTGGAGCTGGTAGAGAAAAAATATCCATGAAAGGACTTTTTCCCCCTTTAAAACAGAAGGAAAATAAAATAAGAAAGCCTAGATGGGAGCTCTTAGATGACGGCAGTACCAGTACCTTCCCTCTCTTATGCATCAGTTTTCTCATCTGTAAAACGTGGAGTTTACGATCTAAGGACCAGTATTTTCAGCCTATTGTTCCTTGAATGCGATTTCTGGCTGAAAGGCAGGAACACCCTCCCCAAAGGAGCTTTTGGGGCCTGGACTCAGTCTGTCCCCCCAGAGGAAAAGGTTTAGTCCCAGGTTCCAAGTGCTAATGAGGCAGGCATTTTCCAAGTGGGGCTTCCGTGATTCAACCCTGCGTCTGCTTTACAGAGAACTGAGGCTTATGGATTTTAAGCCAGATGCTCCGGACTCCCTTCCTTAGGCGGCTGCCTCGGCCTGCCGCAGTGAGAGCCTCCCCTCTTCATCTCCAGCCTCCGCCCCTATGCCCACCTCCACCCCTGCCAGCTCCCTCAGCAGAGAAGGCTCTTACTCTTGCTGAAGAGCGACACCTCGCGGTGATGGGAGGTAAAGGCTTCCCCCGCAGACCCCAGAGCCACGCCCAGAAGCCTCAGCTTCATGGTCCTGCGCTTCCCGACCTGGAGCTGGGGCGGAGAACGAGGCGGAGGGGGCGGGGCGGGGCGGCCTCGGGGGCAGCAGTTACTTTCGCGGAGTGGGCGCGTGGGCTGCTGCGGAAAGAGGCCCTTGACTGGGGTGGGGACCGTGCTTAAAGACCAGCCCCCCCAGGCTCTTGGGACTTCAGGGCCTGTGAGCAGTTTCCATTGAAAACCTCTGAATTTAAAAAGACTCTGGTCGTGGGAAAGAAATAAAACGATCATTCGGGTTAATTTCCCTGCAGCCCCCTGCTGAGCTGGGCTGCCCCCCCCCCCCCCCCAGGGAAAAGCCTCAGCTCTCCCACTGACGCCCTTGGGGTCACAGACCTGAGTTCAAATGCTGCATCCGTCATTTCCTGCGCGTGCGACTTTTGGCAGACGGGGAGCTTCTCCCTTTCCAATGCAAGCTCCCCTTCCCCCTCGGAGGAACCAGACCCAGGTGCACCAGTGCCATAGGGAGTCTCCCGGGGCCCGGGTAGATCCCCTCCAGAGCCTGCCACTCAGGACAGCCCTCACGGAGCTCTAACTGACCCCCCACCAGGACGAGGAGGCAAGAAGACACTCAGGAAAGGAGTGAAGCGCTTCAGGTTGTTTTACTTAGGGTTTCTAAGCAAAAACGTATCCTCTATATCTGCAGAACAGAAAGGTGTCAGGTAAGCGATCTGGACCCAGGTCATGAATATACAAGCGTTCTAGGGCGACTTCAAAGCCAAAAGAAAACTACATTCATGAACTACCCTAATATGTTCTAGGAAAACAGGAACTAGTATTTTAGGGAAGCAAAATCCATATGTCACTGGGGCGGCTAGGTGGTGCAGTGAATAGAGCACCGGCCCTGGAGTCGGGAGGACCTGAGTTCAAATCCAGCCTTAACACTGACTAGCCGTGACCTGGGGCAAGTCACTTAACCCCAATTGCCCTACCTTCCTCCTTCCAAAAAGCAAAAACAAACAAAAAAACAGTAAAGGATGAGGGTGGATGGCAAGTGAGAAGAGCCTTCACTCCCCTTCCCTCTCAGACACACCCAACAGGTCTGCCTGTGTATGTGTGTGTGACACACACACATTTCCAGTCTTTTTACACCTTACTCCCTACCACATACTCCAGTGATACAGTGGCACTGGCCTCCATCTCTCCACTCTGGTCATTTTTTTTTCTGACTGTCCCCCATGCCTAGAATACTCTCCCTCCTCATCTCGACCTCCTGACTCCCCTTTAAGTCTCTTTTCCCATCACTTTAAGTCTCTTTTCCCTTCACTTTATCCAATATGTGTAAAATAATATCTCAATGTTGCTTTAATTTGCATTTCTCTAATGAATGTGTAGTAACACCCTGCCATTTTGTGAACATCCCCCATCTCTCCCCATCATAGGAGAGCTGCCAAGAAACCTGCCCAAACCCAACAAAGGCCACCTAGGCAGCAAATCCGCCAAGTAAACCTCCCCAAACCTGCTACCTGAAGCCCATAGCACCTCCCCTTCTGTTCAGTTCTCGAAATAGATTTGGGAACTTTCCAGTTGGGCAACAAATTGACCATTGGGCAACAAATTGACTGCTGGGCAACAAATCGCTAGGCAATGAACTGATTGCTACCTTTTGGCTTCTGTATTTTCCCCACTTGAGTAGCAACTGACTAAGTTGTAGTTTCCCCCTGGTAACAGCTATGTTGTGATTTTTGTCTATATAAACTCTGAGATGTATATGCTTGAGGCTGCCTGATTTGGGTACATGACCCCTAACAGTCCCTAGGTTCATTATTCTCCACTATCAAAACTTCATTTAAAATGATTAACGGTCTCACTCACTGCCATTTCACGTTACAACAAATGAAACAAGAAACAATGATCTGTAATAGATGATTTACAGCATTTTATATGACTATCAATTGTTTTAATTTCTTCATTGGAAAACTGCCTGTTCATATCCTTTGACCATTTATCAATCAAGGAATGACATGTAGTCTTTTTTTTTTTTTAAAGTAATTGGGGTTAAGTAACTTGCTCAAGGTTACAGGGCTAGTCATTATTTATGTGTGGGTGCTCATTTTCTGAGGCCGGATTCGATCTCGGGTCATCCCAACTCCGAGGCCAGTGCTCTTACTCACTGCGCCACCTAGCCGCCCCAACATGTAGTCTTAGATTTTACAAAATTCTTTATATATTTGAGATGAGAGATCTCTATTTGAGAAAACTGTCTATAAAATTTTTTTCACCAGTTTTCTTGCTTTCCTTCTGATCTTGGCTACATTTGTTTTATTTGTACAAAACTTTTTTAATGTAATCAAAATTATCCATTTTACTCCTCACTCTGCTCTCTATCTCTTATTTATTCATAAATTGTTCACCTGTCCATAAGTCTAATAAGTAATATGTTCCATGTTCTTCAAATTTTCTTGTAATATTTCTCTTTATATCTATGTCACGTATCCATTTTGGCCCTATCTTGGTAAATGGTGTAAGATATTAATCTATGCTGAATTTCTGCCATATTGTTTTCTAGTTTTTTCAACAATTTTTACCAAATAATGAATGCTTATCCCAAAAACTTAAGTCTCAACTAAAATTCTATTTTCTACAGGAAGTATTTCCCAATCCCTCTTTTAATTAGCTCCTATTTTTCCTGCATATAGCTTGCTTCTACATATTTATTTGCTTGTTGTCTCCCCACACTAGATCATGAGCACTATGAGGGCAAGGACTGTCTGCACTTAGCATAATTACTTGGCACATAATAGAAGCTTAATAAATGCTCATTCATTGCCTGCCACAACAACTAGCTTATTTTCTAGTTTAGTGGTGATATTATAGCCCCCTTCCTCTACTGTTTTATGGAGTTTATATTAAACAGAAAAAGATTAGGAATATAATCACAATTTCTCAGAGACTTTAAGTAGGAAAATTTCTAATATATAAGCAGAAGCATGACTTTCTGCCTTAAGTATATGTTTATTTTTAAATATCATTGGCTTCTTTATTGTTGAGGCAAAATTCAGGTTACCAGAAACATTTAGATAAAGCCCTCACCATGTTAAGGTTATCTGTTAGTGAACAGGCATCAAGAAAGGAAGCTAGACCTTTTCACAGAACTCTCCTTAGTCCTTTAAGAAGTAGAGAAAGTAGAGAAAGTCATGGCTTCAGGTGATGTCTTCTGCTCCAAGATGCTAGTAGGAACAATGGTCTTCCTGAGTCTCTTTTCTGGCACAGCTCGGTTTTGCCTTATCTTTCTCCTTCTTCTCAGTGCCCCCAGTTTCTGCTTGGTAAGTCTTGGGAGTAAGAAGGCTGACCTTACTGTTGCTGCTGTTCCAGTGTGGGAGTCCTTCCCACTTCCAATGAATTTGTCTCTCCCAGATTGTTTCTCTTGAAGAATTCCGGGATATGACTCAACTTCTCCTTCTAGCTTGAAGATTCTGACAGTCCTAGATTGCCTCTCTGGGCCAATTTCTTTGAGTTGGCCTTGGCTTATATCCCCTTTTTGTATCCCCAGCACAGTGCCTGGCACATAATAGATGCTCAATAAATATTTGATTGATTGAATGAATAAATGCTTATGAAATGTTATCTGCATATTAATGCAGGTATTAATTATTGCATGTTTAAATATGCTTTTATTATTTTCTAGTTATACTCATTTGCTTTGTATTGACATTGCTTTGTATTATGGCTACATCAATTTGTTAACTTTGCCTAATTTGGCTATTAGCTCACTGTGCATAGATTTTGCTGTTTTGCAGGTAAATAGTACTTAAGTTTATTTGCTATTATGCATATTTGCTTTTGATCTGTGGGTATGCGTGCCCTAAAATCTTTTTATATTTTGCAAGGTTAACAGTAGAGGAAAAGAACCACAAAGAGGCATGGCAGCCAGGGACCTCTAGTGCAAACCCAACTCGTTGAATCCATGTACCATATTGCTATAGAAAGTAGGGGGCAAAGGGCCCCACCATTGCAATTATGCCACCACCTGACTAGAACCACATCTTGTCTTCTTGAAAGTTGCCTCCAAGAGCCACCAGAAGCCAGGAACTGCCTGTTTTTCAATCAGATGTGGCACCCAGTGTCAAGGGCTTTTCTTACTCAGCAACCAATCAGGGGAACTCAGAGCAGAGATGACGAGTCATAGCTAGCCAAAAGTGTGCAGAAGCGATTTGAATACACTCAAGTTTCTATGAGATCCCCTACGGGCAGGCAGAGAATATTCCACGGAAATCTGGAATCTTGCTGGGGCTAGAATCTCACTGCGCTAGAGCTGGATATCATAAGCCATAGTTCTACTATCACTGGCTGGTGTCCACCACAACACACAGGATGGTAACCAGCCACTTCAAAAGATTTGGGTCAATCATACCAGGGGCTTGGGTTCCCCTTTCTGTCCATGGTCATCCTCTTCAATACATGAAATTCTTCCTGCTACCAACACTTAGCCCCCATTGAGGAATACAGGAGTTTTTACATCTTAGATCCACAAGGCTGCCACCAAGACTAGGACTGTCTGGCTCAGGATTGCCCAACTATGTTCAGGAAAAGACGCAAAGCAACAAACCCAGAGACTCTTCTAAATGAGTATATGTGTTCTGTTTCCTATGTAAAAGCAGTGGCCATTTTTGCCAGAGTTGGCAAGGCTGCCTGGGGCCTGAGCTCTATGGGGCCCCTCACTAGAAGTCCTAGAAACAAAGAGAAAATCTTCATTATGTAGTTTCATAGTTTAGGGATGAAAATACAGCACCCTTGCCTATCCTCATATAATTAAACATGAGTTCTATCAGCACACCTGCCCATAGCCCCAATTTCAGAAATGGCTCTGGGCTCATGACAAGAATTAAGCATTATCCTTTCAAGTGCCTCCCCTGATGGCTTGCATTTAAAAATTACAGCAAAGTCCATGTGACAAAATTCTAGTTGGCTTCTCAAATGCCCAAACAAATAACCCTCAGACCCAATTCCCATTACCCCCATTTCCTCCTGTAATGGAAATGCAGATTTGAAGATCTTCCCTGCCCCTAGGCCCTCTGATTGACTTAAGTGACTCTGAGAACCTTCTTTAATTTGAAAGTATACTCTGCCCCCTAATAGGCTGAATGTAGTCACATGGAGCCTGTGGTAGGAGGCTTGGTTTTCAGGAATGACCACACCTTGATGCTGTGTGATTGGGCAGTGGGTCAAGAGGGTGGTTACATTCTCTGAGCCAGGAGAAGACTATATAATCCCTGATTTGAAGCTTTGCTTTGGGGCTCACTTTGAGAAGTGTTGTGTGATTTGACCAGATGAGACTCTGGGCAGCTGTTGAGAGCCCCCTGGCTTTGAAAACCCAGATGTTGATGCTTCCCTCTCTGGTAACTATGATTTGTTATTGATGTAATGGTTGGACAGTTTGGAAGCCTGTCTGCTTGATCTGTTTGTTTCTCTGTTTTGAAACTACTGTCTGTATACTCTGAAGTTTGGGGTGCTGACCTTTTTCCCCCCAAACCAGGTAAATGATATATGTTTGTTTGATTAAGCTTGTTAACCCATTTTGAGTTGCTTTCCTTTTGAAAAGCAGATCTAAGAACCTGTGTTGGCAGTCACCCTGGGGATATTGGGGTGCTTGCTGCTACACCTCCCCACCAAATAATAAAACTTCAGCACAGTTGTTAGACAACCCTAAAATTCCAGGGATATGCTTTGGTTTGCATTCTCTTGCTAATCGGTTCCCTCATGCTACTCCTCAATAGCTGGCTTATAGGACTAAGGACTATTTGTTCAGTTATATTGTCACTTCTAAAAAAAATCCACTTCCTCCATTTACGTACAAAGAGGGCTCTCTTAAAACTGGAGGGGCATCTTTGAATAGATCTCTCCCAAGGTAATTGGGTGATGAAGATCATTAGCAATACCAAGGTGTCCAGTCCCAGCTGGAGCAGAGCAAAAAAATCGATCCTTTCAGGCTTCTTTGAAGATAAACTGAATTCTCAGAATATTTTCTAGTAGCATGTTGAAGAAGTTTAAATTACTGGGCTGGAAGGCCAGGAACAACACATAGCTGATGGACAAACTTTACTGCAGTTATCTTCAAGGTACAATTCTTTTGATTTTTTCTTTTCTTGACACAGATCATCTTCCTGTCAGTTTTTCCTTGCTGAATGGCCATGGGCATTTTATTAACTAATCTTCCAGAGGTAGGAGATCTCTCATAGTCCCCAGAAGCATCATCAGAAGCATAAAGGCCAGTCTGGGATACTTTCCTGTGCACTGCCGTCCCCTATGCCAGGTGTTCTGGGCCAGGCCTAATTTAGGTGAGTACTGTAAGCTTAGGTTCAATAATGACAATCATTGGTCATTCAACAGTTAACAAAAGGAGATTTACTGTTAGTAGTTAGTAGTAGCAGAAAAAGGGTAGTCAACAAAGATAGGAACCAAAGATGCCTTGAGTTGATTCAATTGAGCAGAATTCCCTTACTGATTTGTCCATTGTGGTCTTCCAAGCATCAGAGAATACACCCAGAGTTTCTGATATCTGTTTTGTTCTCAGGAGGCCAAGAAGTGATGTCAACAGCTTAAGTCTTTAGTTCCCTTAGACAACTCAGTCTTAAGGATGGTCTTGATATTAGGATATTGTTAGGTTAGGATATGGTTCCTAAGAGAACCTTGATATTTGGTTACTTCAATCAAGAAAAGGTATGAGAAAAAAGGAAAATATAATTCCGAATTAAGAAGTAAAGTGTGGGGTGGCTAGGTGATACAGTGAATAGAGCACCAACTCTGGAGTCAGGAGGACCTGAGTTCAAATTCGGCCTCAGACACTTAACACAAAAAAAATTAGCCGTGTGACCTTGGGCAAGTCACTTAACCCCAATTGTCCTTTAAAAAAAAAAAAAGAAGTGAAGTGACCAGAAATTTGTAGATGACTACTCAGAACTTTCATGCTTACATATTAATAATAATTTCTTCGAGAAAATAACTGGAAAGTAGTAAGCATATTGAGCATTGAATAACCTTACAAAAATTTGATTACATTTTAATACACAGTAAATAACTGGTTTATTGATATAGGAATCATTTATGAATTGGTTGTCTATGTGTAAACAGACCATAAACTAATCAGCACAAAAGTTAAAGTCAACACCAAATTAGAAGAATAGAACTGAGAAGACACTGCTTGCAATTTTTATAGTTACAACCTATTCAAATGAGCTGCTGACTCTGAAAACTTGGAAGTGGATAAAAGTAGAGACACTAATAATGTCTTAGAGAAATTTAACATATGTAAAACAGGCATCAAAATGGGGAGGCCAAAACAACCCAGAAACAACCTCAGTCACTAAAAACTTAATCTCCTTGACACCAGAAAGACATGGCAGCAAAGGAGATTGCTGTTTATTATAATTTTTTTTAAGCAATTGGGGTTAAGTAATTTGCTCAAGGTTACACAGCCAGTCATTATTTGTGTGTGGGTGCTCATTTTCTGAGGCCGGGACAATCCCGGGTCATCCCGACTCCGGGGCTGGCGCTCTTACCCACTGAACCACCTAGCCGCCCCTATCATAAATTTTTTTGTGGCTCTGTTCTCACAGACTAGTGACCATGTTGGCCATCTGGGATCCAAAAAGACACCATCTAGGTTAAACTTCCACATTCACGCTTGCTTTGGGAAATGTGAGTAAATTCTTTCCCTAGGGGAAGAAGAGAGACTAGAGAGCCAGGACAGCAAACCAGCAAGGATCTATAAACTGAACTTTTCCATGAGATTGAGCTACATGCTAGCCAACACATAGCTCCATGATCCCAGTAGCAAAGAAGACTGAATAGCCAGGGATACTCTATTGAAAGGGGGAATAGCCTAGAGCCAGACAGCACCCATTTGACCTTGAAGAGCAAAGACTTTTGGGTGAGATTAACTAAAGGTTCCCTCTCTGTGCCCTTGTGGGACTGGAGACCCATTCTCTTTTAATCTGCTTATCTACCATCTTTCTTTGGCCTATTATCCAAAGAGTATAGGATAAAAGAGAAGTTAGTCTTTCTGTTTCTCCTTTCCCTCCCCTGCTTTTGACTGCAGACTGCATACCTTAACTTAGAATTGTTAGCTCTTTAAGCAGTATTATTTTGTTTTCTTAGTATGCATGTGACAATATATTAAAATCCAGATAGTTGTTCAAGTCTGTGCCAATTCTACTTTCTTGAATGATATGGTAAGAATAGGAAAGCAGAGAGAATTAAACCAGAAGCAGATTTAGATTATTGAGGATTTATAAATCCAGATTGAGGCTGGCAAAGCAATCTGACTGGAGCTTCACAAGTCACATATTTCACTGAGATGAGAGTGCATTGGAGGGAGAAAAAGATCAATTCAGGAGAAGGGAAGAGACAGAGACAGATTTCCTATAGTCAGAAAAAAAAAAGAGCCACAGAATAAATTACTGAGCAAGTCATAGTGGTAAGGGTAGTCATTCTGGGTTCAATAAGGAAAGTTATACTCCTGAAGGAGACTCACCTGCTAAGAAAGCACCTCCACCCTGTAAAACAGTGTAACAGCAAGCACCCTCACATACCCAGGATGGCTGCTAGCACAGGATCTTTGATCTGCTTTACTAAAGGAAAGCAACTTTAAAGGGGTCAACAATCTTTGTGTGTGTGTGTGTGTGTGTAAAATTCACTTAGTTCAGGGGGAAAAGTTAGCACCCTGAACTTCAGAAAATACAAACAGAAATTACAAGCAGACAAAAAAATACAAACAGAGAAAATAACAATTCAACAGACCAACAGACAGGGCTTCTAGCTGTCCGACCATTACATACATACACAGTTAGTTACCAGAGAGAGAAGCACCAACATCTGTGTTTTCAGATGTGCCAATTCTACTTTCTTGTGGGGATCAACAGTACCCAGAGTCTCATCTGGCCAAATCGCACAACTTTTTCCATAAGTGAGCCCCAAAGCAAAACCTCACCTCAGAGTATATATACCCTTCTTCGGGGTCAGAGGACATCACAACCTGCATGACCTACTGCCTAATTATAAATTAACAAAAGGTGTGGGCCTTCCTGAAAAACAAGCCTCCCCCTAATCAATCCCCTCCTGTTGGGTTCCACTTGAGGCCCATTAAGGGGCAGGGAAGAGTCAGCTAGGTGGTGTAGTGAATAGAGCACTGGCTTTGGAGTCAGGAGGACCTGAGTTCAATTCTGGCCTCAGACACTTAACACTTACTAGCTGTGTGACCATGGTCAAGTCACTTAATCCCAATTGCCCTGGCTTTCGCCCTCCAAAAAGACAAAAAACAAAACAGAAAAAGGGGAGGACAGGGAAGATCTTCAAATTCCCTTACCATTACAAGCAGGCATTATTAACCCTATGTTCTTATGTTCCAGCCTATACCATTGAGGAGGCACACCAAGTTCCCACTCTGGGCCTCTGGGCTTCTAATGGGTGAGCATTCTAGTCCAGACCCAGTCCCACCCTCTACTTCCTGGCCATCTTTATGACATGCTGCCCCAAGCATACCCTTCACACACACACACACACACACACACACACACACACACACACACACACTCCAGTTCTAGATGAAAACAATAATCAAATCAATATTACTGTCCTCAGCTCCACTCCCCTATATATGTTGATTCCTCTTTTAGAAAGTGAGCTCCTTGAGAGCAGGTACTTTCTTATTTTCTTATATTTGTAACCTCAGTAGGCAGTACTCAGTACTATATGCCAGCAGCTGACATATAGGAGACATTTAATAAATGCCTTTTCATTTATTTTAGAGAACACAAAACTGTAGCTCAGAGAGATTATGACTTACTTGTTCATAATAACAGAGCTTTTTTGGTGGCTGAATTTGACTGACTTGAAGTTTTACCACTCTATCCGTTATACCACACTGGATTTAATAGCCAATTATCATTTATGTTTGAGTTCCTTTTATTTATGTAAATAAATGCATAATAAAGTATGCCTAAGTGTATATTTGGTTATAAGCCCTGAGAAAAGTACTCCAAATATGAAGTGTGTTATAACATAATAAAGGATTGTCCAGGGAAAAGTCTATGGTTCCATATCTGATTTAAACCACATATCCAAAGCATCATAACCCTTTTATATCAGCAAGAAATGTTGATGTGACAACTTCAAAGAGGCCAGTTTACTCATAAAAGATTAATTAGCATTTTGGGCAATATGAGTATATGAAAAAGAGCAAGTCACAAAAAGAAGTTATGGTCTTAGTGCTAATTTATGCAGCCACTAGTAAACTGAAAAAGACTACAATAAGAAGGATCTGCCCCTGTCCAATATTTGTCTTATTTCTGTCTTCAGCAGCTGCCTGAAGCACTTCGTTTATCACCCATGTTTTGAAGAATTGCACCTGGACATAAACACCAGGGTAATTTTTTCTGCCACAACCATATCCAAAACTGGTAATTCCCATTAAGTAAAATTTGCCGTCATCTGGAAGGTAACACATTAAAGGCCCACCACTGTCACCCTATAGAAACAAACAGACACAAAACAACAACTGTTATTTCAGTATCCTTTAAGCTACAAAATAAAAAAGAAACTTCAGTTAACAATGAAGATACTTTCCCTCATGGAGTAGAGGCTAGAGAGCCATGTGCTTATATCTATTTTTCTACCAATTTATATACATTTTGACTATATAGAGATTATATATTTTTAATTTACCCTCAGCCTCTAAATGTTTGTGTCTATTAAGTTCAATTCTCCCACTCACCTTCAATATGCATTGACACTAGGAGACGTTAAACCTTGATTGAGTTATAGATAAGTTTTCCATCATGTCTTTGGTTAAAAACACCTAAAGTAGGGATGGCTAGAGGGCACAGTAAATAGAGCACTGGCCCTGGAGTCAGGAAGACCTGAGTTCAAATCTGTCCTCAGACATTTAACACTAAAACTAGCAGTGTGACCTTGGGCAAATCACTTAACCCCAATTGCCCTCCAAAAAAAAAAAAAGCAAAAAAACCCCAAAACCTAAAGTTAGATGATTTTGTTAACTGATTAGACCTAGTCATCTAATAGCACTACAAAAATGAGAGAGAAAAAATCCTTTGCATTCATTTTTCTTTCAATTAGTTGACAGAAGAAGAAACTTAGGTAACTGTCAGTGCCAAGAGAAGGGTAGGTTTACCTGGATGGCAACTGTCCCAAAGAAGTACACCCTATGATACCATGACTTTTCAAACTACTTAAGGGACATAAGGCATACCCAGGATGAGGTAATCATCACCAACAAGGGGGTGAAGAGACAGTAGAGAAAGTAAGCCCACCTCTAACTTTCCCACCCTAGAGCAAAGACCCAGATATCCCTAATTCCCTAGTTATTATAACTACATTATTATACAGAATAGGTATTTAATAGATGTATGTTTAAATTGCATAGATGAGAGAAAGATTATGGAGTGCTTCCAATTGAAATATTATATATACTGCTTATAATCATTCAGAAGACATGACTATGGAGAACCTTCTGGTTATTTACCTCAGTAAAACATAACTAGCAATGTAAAGCTGATGCTATACATATATGTAATAACAAGACGGGGCATTCAAAAGCCAAATAAAAGTTATTTTGGAATTTTGTCTTTGTATTAAATTAGTTGCATTGCATGACTCAATATCTAGGAGTTGGAGATTTAAATAAATTGACATCATGCCAAGTAAATGCTAACACTCTTTAGGTTAGCAGCTTAGGGAATAGTTGAAATGAATTTTAAAACAGTTTTCTCAAGGAAATCCATTTTTATGCAATTTAAAAAGGGAACTACAGAGAATTGCTTCATCTAGAGACTTTTTCATCTAGAATTAAATTTGTAGATTTGTAGAGGCAACTTTGCTTTCTCCTGAGGGCATTTTAACCAATCAATCAAGTACTTTGTTTCATGCTGGAAATGCAAAAACAAAAATGAAATTGTCTCTCCTTCTCAAGGAGCTTACATTCTATTGGGGGAGTTATGTGCTTAAATAAGTATATACAAAATAGATTCAAGGCAAATTTTTTGTGGAGAGGGGACTAGTGATTGAAGGAACCAGGAAAGCCTACAAGCTTTCTAGGGTGTTGCTTGAGCAGTTTTGAGAAAAAAAAAAACAAAACAAGGGAATGTAAGAGATGAAAGTGAATTCATTTCAGAAATGAGGGACAACCAGTGAAAAGATGCAAAGAAAGGAAATGGAGTGTTGTGTGTGAGGAAGAGCAAGAAAGTCAGTTTAGCCAAACTATAATGTGGAGAAAAGAGGGACAATGTACAATGAGATTATCTCCAGGCTGTAAAGGATTTTAAAAATTGAGTGAGTGTAGGGGTGGCTAGGTGGTGCAGTGAATAGAGCACCGGCCCTGGAGTCAGGAGGACCTGAGTTCAAATCTGGCCTCAGACATTTAACACAAAAAATAACCATGTGACCTTGGGCAAGTCACTTAACCCCAATTGCCCTCCAAAAAGGAAAAAAAATTGAGTGAGGGAGAGTGTGTGTGTGTGTGTGTGTGTGTGTGAGTGTGTAAGAGAGAAAGTGATAGAGAACCTGCCAAGACTAATTAAACTCAATCAATGCTATTTCTTCTGACTCAAATGAGAGCAAATTTTATGTGTGTGTTTATATACATGTATACATGTGTGTATGATACATATTACACACACACATAAAATCAAGCCAGCATTATATGTAATGGGACAAACTAGAAGCATTTTGAATAAGATCAGGGGTGAAAGCAAGGGTGTCCACAATCACTACTTCTATTTGATATAGTGCTAGAAGTGCTAGCTATAGCAATAAGGAAAGAAAAATAAATTGAAGAAGCAGAGACGAAGAAGAAACAAAATTATTGCTTTTTGCAGATGATATGATGGTGTAGTTAGAGAACCTTAGAGATTCATCTAAAGAAGTTGAAGGATGTAAACAAAATCCAAATAAGTCATTAGCATTTCTGTATATTACTAATAAAACCTAGCAGAAAGAGGTTGAAAGAGAAATTCTATTTAAAAAACTATAGAATACACAAAATACTGGGTGAAGAGTCTACTCAATAAGATATACACATGCACTGTATGAATAGAACTACAAAATGCTGTTTCCAGAAATAAGGACAGATCAATATATACAGAGAAATATTAACTGTTCAAGGGTAGGCCAAGACAATATAATAAAAATGACAATACTACCTAAATTAATTTAATTATTCAGTACCGTGTCAATTTAACTAACAAAGGTCACTATAGAACTGGAAAATAAAAACAAAACTTATCTGGACAGTCAAAAATTCAAGAATCTTTGGGGAAATAATGAAAATAAATGGGGATGAAGGGAACCTATAAATACTAAATCTCAAACTATACCACAAAGCAATTTGGTAGTTTGTTTTTTAATGAAGAGGTCTATCAATGGAATGAATTAGGCAAACAACATACTAAAACAGACCAGCCTAGTAGCCTAGTGTTTGATAAGCCCCAAAACAGAAAAATTTTTTTTTGAAAAACTAGACAGCATTATTCCAGGTATTAGATTTAGAACAAAATGTCTCACCATATACTAAGATAAGCTACAAATTAACACATGATTTAGGTACAAAAGGTTACATTATAAACAAATTAGAGGAACATGAATGAGGTTATGTTGTGGATCTATGGATTGGAGAAGAGTTCATGACCAAACAAGGGATAAAGAGGATCACAGATTATAAAATCTGTAACTTTGATAACATAAAATTAAAAAGTTTTTACACAAGCAAAGAGAGGTGAGAAGGGAATGAGATAACTGTGGGGGGACACTTTGTAACAAGTCTCTGATAAAGATCTCATTTCTGAGGTTTATATATGGAAGTGATTAAAATTTAAAAGAATAAGAGGCATTTTCTAATTGATAAACAGACAAAGGATTGAACAAGCAGTTTAAGGAAAGAAATCTAAGTTATCTATGGCTATGTGAAAATATGCATCAAATGATCAACAATTAAGAGAAATATAAATTTGAGCAATTTTGAGATTACAGTTCACACCCATCAAATTGACAGAGATGACAAAAAGGAAAATGACAAATGTTATAGAGGCTGCAGGAAGGGAAGTTCATTGATGGACTTATAAATTGATCTAGCCATTCTGGAAAACAATTTAGGGCTACACCCCAAAAGTGACTAAACTGTGCATTCCCTTGGGATATCAGAGGTATCCAGGTATATTATAACTAGGCCTATACCACAAAAAGATTAAAGAAAAGAGGAAATTACCCAATATGTACAAAAATTTTCATAACAGGTCTTTTCATGGCAAAGAACTAGAAACTAAGGGGAAGCCCAGCAATTGGGGAATAGCTGAATAAACAAAAGTGTAACAGAATATTGTGTTATGAAATGAAGAAAGGGTTTTGGGAAAATCAGGAAGGCTTGTATAAACTGATGCAGAGTTTAGTGAGAAGAATCAGAACAATATATACTATAGCATCAATATTGAATGAATCATTATGAATGAAAAATGAATAAATTTGGAAGATTTTAGAACTCCAGTCAACAAAATGATACATGATCCCAGAGGACTGATGATGAATGCTACCTGGCCTCCTGATAGATGTGATAGACTAATATGCAAAATAAGACACACTTATTGGGAATTTGTTTTGTTATGCAAAAAGTACCCACATGTATGAAAATATTTATAGCAGTTCTTTTTGTGATGGCAAAGAATTGGAAATTGAGGGGATGCCCATCAATTAGGGAACAAGCTGTATATAGTGTAATGGAATACTATTGTTCCATAAGAGATGATAAGCAGGCAGATTTCAGAAAAACCTGGAAGGACTGACACGAACTGATGCTGAGTGAAGTGAGCAGAATAAGGACAACATTGTACATAGAAATAGCAACATTGTACAATGACAAACTTTGATAGAATTATCTCCTCAGCAATGCAATGATCTAAAACAATTCCAGAAGACTCATGATAGAAAATGCTATCCACATCCAGAGAAAGAAACATACTATTTTCTCTCTTTTTTTGTTTTTGTTTTTTCTTCCTCTTGGTTTTTCCCTTTTGTTCTGATTCTTTTTTCACAACATGACTAATGTGGAAATATCTTTAATATGATTGTATGTGTATAGCCTATAGCAGATTGTATGCCATCTTGGTAAGGGGGAGGGGAGAGAGGTGAAGAAAATTTAGAACTCAATCTTATAGAACTGAATGTTGAAAACTAAAACTTAATTAACTAATTAATTAATTTTTAAAAAGAAATTTTGTTAGTTTCTGCTCAAATTCTGCTCAGTTGGCTGCTTCTGCCAAAGAGGTACTGCAGCAACCCTCCTCCTCCACCCATGCAGACTTGATGGGAGGACTTGAAGTAAACATTCATCCCTGCTTTCTAAGAGGCAAGACTCAAGAAGTACTGGGCAAAGTCATGTGGAGCAAGGAAAAGAATCAGAAGACCTGAGTTTAAAGGCTGTATCTATTCTCTGCTAGCTGAGTGAATCCAGAATATTAAGAGAATTAATTAAAAGAAATGCAAGGGGAAGATAGCCTAGCGATAGCCTAGCTATACCAGATCTAAAACTGTATTATAAAGCAGTAATCATAAAAACTACTTGGCGCTAGCTAAGAAATAGAGTGGTGGATCAGTGGAAAAGGTTAGGTACACAAGACAGAGTAGTAAATGACTATAGCAATCTACTGTTTGATAAACCCAAAGACTCCAACTTCTGGGATAAGAACTCAGTATCTGACAAAAAATTCTGGGAAAACTAGACAATAGTGTGGCAGAAACTAGGCATAGACCAACATCTCACACTGTATACCAAGATAATGTCAAAATGAGTAAACAATTTAGACATAAAGGGTGAAACTATAATCAAATCAGGGGAGCAATGAATAGTTTGTCAGATCTATGGAGAATGGAAGAATTTATGACCAAACAAGAGATAAAAAACATTATGAAATGCAAAATGGATAATTTTGATTACCTCAAATTAAAAAGGTTTTGCATAAACAAAGCACAAACAAAGCCAATACAACCAAGATTAGAAGGGAAGCAGAAAGCTGGGAAATAATTTTTACAGCCAGTGTCTCTGATAAAGGCCTTATTTCTAAAATATATAGAGAACTGAGTCAAATTTATAAGAACAGAGTCATTTCCCAATTGATAAATGGTGAAAGGATATGAAAAAAAAATTTCAGATGAAGAAATTAAAGCTATCTATAGTCACATGAAAAAATGCTCTAAATCACTAATGATTAGAGAAATACAAATCAAAACAATTCGAGGTACCACACCTATTAGATTGGCTAATATGACAAAACAGGGAAGTGATAAATGTTGGAGAAGATGTGGGAAAACTGGAACACTAATGCATTGTTGGTGGATCTAACTATTCTGGAGAGCAATTTAGAACTATGTCCAAAGGGCTATAAAACTGTGCATACCTCTGACCCAGCAATACCACTTCTAGAATTGTATTTCAAAAAGATCATAAAAAAGGGAAAAGGACCCACATGTATGAAAATATTTATAGCATCTCTTTTTGTGATGGCAAAGCACTGGAAATTGAAGGGATGCCCGTCAATGGGGGAATGGCTTATAATGTTAATGGAATAGAAAGATCTTCCCCATCCATTGATAGACCTGTGTGGCCTTCTTTGAGTCACATAGGGCCTGAGTCACTTGAAGCCTGAGTCACATGAAGTTAAGAGTGGGAGGAGCTTACCCAATGGAAAGTTAACTGAAATAGAATGTTGGGGAGAGAGACACTGCAGTGTGTGAGAGACAGAGTAGGGATTGAGAGCGACACAGTGCTCAGAGAGAGAAGTAGCTTGAGTAGGCAGAGAGAGGAGCTAGTCTAAGGAAACTTGTTTGTAGGAAGGTCTAACAAGTAAGAATGCCTAAGATGTCAGTGCTCCCTGGAGTGATGATGGTGATCAATATCTTGTTAAATATTACCTCCTGGTATTCTAATCCAAGTAAGTATTTTGATTTTGCATTTAATGAGAGACTTTATTATATTTGCAAATTTACCCTGGAAATAAATCTGCATAGTCATAGAAGCTGCTATGGGTATCCAACTGGCATTAACATGGCTGAAGAAGTTGTAGTATATGAAGGTAATGGAATTCTAACTACTGTGCTATAAGAAATGATGAATATATGGCAGAAACTGGACATAGATCAATATCTTACACCTTATACCAGAATAAAGTCTAAATGGGAGAACATTGTACACAATTACAGACACATCATATCTATGATGACTAATTTTGATAGCCTGGGCTCCTCTGAGCAATGTAAGGCTAAAAGCAACTACAAAGGACTCATGATGGAAAGGGCTGTCCACATACAGAGAAAGGATTATGGAGTCTGGATGCAGATTGAAGCAAACTACTTGCTCTCTCTCTTTTGTTTTGTTTTGTTCCTTCTTTCTCATTGTTCATTCCATTGGTTATAATCCTTCTTTAGAACTTGACTAATGTTTAATGTGAAGGTATTTGTAGAACCTATATTGGATTGCATGCTGCCATGGGGGGAAGGGGGGGGAGAAAGAGGAGGAGAAAATTTGTAACTCAAAAGCTTGTGGAATTGAATGTTGTAAACTAAAAGTAAATTAATTAATTAAATTCTTAAAAGGAAAGAAAGAAATGGTGAGCAGGTGTACTTTAGAAAAACCTGGAAAGACTCACATGAACTGATGCTCAGTGAAGTGAACAGAGCCAGGATGACATTGTATAACTAAGTTTGATAGACTTGGCTCTTCCCAGCAATCTGAGACAATTTCAAAAGACTCATGATGGAAAATGGTATCCACATGTAGAAAAAGAACTATGGAGTCTGAATGTAGATCAAAGCATACTATTTGCATTCTTTTTTGTTTGTTTGTTTTGTTTTGTTTCTTCTTTATTGTGGTTCCTCCCATTCATTCTAATTCTTCTTTACAACATGACTAATGTGAAAATATGTTTAATATGAACATATATGTAGAGCCTATATTAGATTGCACACTGTCTTGGGGAGAGGGGAGGAGGGAAGGGTAAGGAATTTAGAATTTAAAATCTTATGGAAGTGAATGTTGAAAACCAAAAATATAATTTTTTAAAAACCCTTATTAAGTGCCTATGGTCTGTTGGGCACTTGTTCTTGCTACCTTGTTCTTATGCTTTTCATCCCTGGATAAATCTGAACCCTTGACCACTCAACTCTTCATCTTCAGTATTCCTATTCCTAAAAAGCAGATTGAATAGTGCTGCAGGAAATCACACAACCATGTCAACAGTATCCACTATTGATTTATGTTAATTAATTTAAAGTGACCCAAATTGCTGCATGGAAATCCTTTTATTCTTCCCTGATTAACTTCATATCATGGTCTTTATAGTGGTTCTTCCAAACATTTCCTCTCCTTGAGTTCCCAAAGCAGCTCTAGTTTGACATTATTTCTCTTTTATGGTTTCCTTAGTCTGAAGGGCCTGCTCTATTCTCCATTGACCAAATTGGTCAGAGCAAAACAGACCTTTTTTTTTTTTTAAACTTTTCACTCATAAGAAACAGAAAAAAGGTGGGAGAAAGGGAAGGGGAGAACAGGAAAACATACAAATTCTTATAACAAGACAAATTGGTTTGCAAATACAATATAGCTATACAAATGATAATCATTTGGCTCCATTTAAGTTAAAATGACACAAAGGAAGAACATATTTTTTAAAAAATCAACTTTCCTTCCCCCATTGCTTCCTACTTTACTGAGAAAACAAAAGTATCCAGTGTAAACTTAAAGGACAAAATGTTCTTTAATTTCCATCTCAAAATCCCCCAAAATATCTTGAAATTTCCCAAGAAAGAAGTGGCTCTTCATCTTGCCCTCTAACTCTCCTTGATCTCATACTCTCTGGAAACTTGACCCTTCAGTGATTCATTTTCTCTTTCATCATCTATCTTTCCCTATCCACTGGTTTCTTCCCCACTGCCTATAAAAATATTCAAGTCTCTCCCATTTTTAAAAAGCCTTTATTGAATTTCCCACACTCTTAAGATATAATTCTTCCAGTTTCCTTCTTTCAAGTGGTCACCAGGGTTTTACCCCCAAGGCAAAGATTTTCCAAAAGGAGTAAATTTTCCATAAGTAGGTAGAGCAGCAACCACACTGGCATACCCAGGATGACTGCTAGCACAGATCTGCTTTAGTAGGAAAGGTGTCCACAAACTTTTTTATTACATTCATTAGTTCAGGGGAAAAGTCAGTACCCTGAACTTCTGAGAAAACCCAAACAAAGAAAATAGAGAAAATACAATCAGAGAAATAAAGACCAATAGACAAGGCTTCTGTCTGAGAAATTAGCACAGATCAACAGACAGATCCAACTGTGTGACCAAGGCAATACATACATAGTTACCAGAGAGAGAAGCACCAATATCTGGGTTTTTTAAAGCTGGGGAGCTGCTTAATGATTACTCAGAATCTCATCTGGCCAAATCACATGAACACCCTTCCAGTGAATGAACCCCAAAGCAAAATGCTAAACTCAGAGTATATATATTCTTTTTTAGAGCTAGAGGGCACCACAACCCTTATGACTCAGTGCCTAATTAGAAATTAACAAAAGGTGTGAAAGCCTCCCCTAAGCAAGCTTCCCCTAATGGGTTCCATGTGAGGCCTATTAATGGTCAGGGAAGATCTTATATCCCGTTAACATTAGAGTAGGTATGGGTAGAACCTGATGGCAAGACTGAGCTGGGGATAAGACTAGTTTGCCACATAAAGTAGGGGAATGGTTGGGCTCCAGGTATAGCAAGGGGGTAGGAGTAAAGACCCAGAGCAGATATGAGCTTTGTCCTAAAGATGGGAAAAGTGGACCAATCCTGTGCCAAATGCTGTCCTAATGACAACAAGGGACCAGATTCAGGTCCAGATTCAATGCATGTTTATAGTAGTAGGAGAATAAAATGAAGAAGGTCCTAGATCGGAATTATTAGGGAGGAAGATGTATGGGTCAGAATGTTAGAAAGGGGTCTGGCTCAAGCAAAACATTATAGAAGCTGTCCGCCTCGGCCTCCCCTAGTCATTGTTGCCTCTACCCCAGCCAGAGTCACAGCCACCTCCTCCCTTCTCTTCCTTCTCCTTTTCTTCTTCACCACCTCCAATATCACCAACACCATGATGATCCTATCTCCCTCTCAAGTGTAACAGAACTACCACTAGGACCTGGAGGCTGCCATCAACTGGCAGATCAACCTGGAGCTCTATGCCTCCTACTTGTCCATGTCTTATTACTTCAGCCAAGATGATGTGGCATTGAAGAACTTTGCCAAGTATTTCCTATACCAATCCCATGAAGAGAGGGAATATGCTGAGAAGCTGACAAAACTCCCAAACCAACAAGGTGGACACATCTTCTTGCAAAACATCAAAAAAACAGACCAAGACTACTAGGAGAATGTGCTGAATGTAGTGGAGTGTGTTCTGCACTTGGAAAAAAATGTCAATCGGTCATTAATGGAATTGCATAAGCTGGCAGCAGACAAAAATTGCCCCCATTTATGTGATTGCATCAAAATCCACTACCTGTATGAACAGATAAAGTCCATCAAACAATTAGGTGATTATGTAACCAACCTGCACAAAATGCCCCCCCCCCCCCAATTCTAGCATAGTGAAATGTCTTTCTGACAAATACACCTTTGTGGATGTGACAATGAGAGCTAAGCCACACCTGGCTAAACCCACATCTGGGAACTGTGGATGTCACATGACTTCTGTCACTTCTACTGTCTTTCAGTGCATGCATATTTTGATTACCAAAAAACTTCCATCACTTACATCTCAATAAAGTCACTTAGCACTGATGTGTAATGGTAATGAATTTAAAGATCCCCTTGTACTGGCTTGGTTTTTGGGTTGTGTTAAAACCCAGAGCTTGTGAATCCCACTTGTGGGATGGACTTGTTGACATGAAGAGAGAGGGCTGAACAGGGAGGAGCTGGTGCTGCGGATTTAGAGAGAGAGGCACAAGCAGAGAAAAGGCCCAAGCAGAGGAGGCCAGAAGAACTTTTGGGGAGCAGTATTGTGGAGGCAGAGAGAGAGAATTGCTGGGGGCCAGAGTTGCTGAGAGAGAGAGAGACTGCTGAGGGCCAGTTAGAGGTGCCCAGGATTTTTGAGAACTGCCACCCAGAGCTGCCTAGGACTGACGAGGTGATGACTGTGATGCTGGTATTTTGTCTGTCTATTTTGATGTTGTTTTGCCAGATTCGTCTGCTGGTAAAGGACAGTCCCGTTGTTGCAGAGGTCCTGGAACCTTGCTGTTGGTTCAGAAGCCCTGAAGAAGGATTTTCTTGTTGTATGTGCACAGAAATCCTGGAAGAGGGTCTTACTGACATTTTTAGGGGTCCTGGGACCGTTCAGCAGGCAAAGAGTGAATTGATGAGGACACTGGCAATGTATATTGTGGCTTTGTTAAGCTTTGTCTCCCCAGGAACAGAGATTGCTGAGAACTTGCCTGGAGTCTAGATGAAGGTAAGACCTCTCCTTGGGTATTAAATGCTGTGATGATAACCTTCTTGTGGCTTGGGGTAGATGGCCTTTGTGCTCTTCACTGCCCCTTTGAGAAGGTGCTTGGTGTTAATGGATGGTATTGTAATTCAGTTGTGATCCAGGGGTGGGAAACTTTTGACTTTTTGTGCTCTGTGACTGACCAAATGAATGTACTTTGTTTATGATTGGTAACTAATCTCCACTTGAGAAGAGAGACTTTGTGACTGACTAAATGAACGTACTACACAGGAATAGAGTAGTATTTGGGTTGAATTGAGAACTTACTACTAAATGAATATACTAGCCAGGGGTGGGCAGCTTTGCCTCTGTACTTTGTGACTGAATTGAGATACTTTGTGATTGAATCGAGAACTTCCTAAATGACTGAGTTACACTGTATTTTGATTTTCTCTGTTCTGTGAATGTTTTGCCTTAATTTGTCACTAAATAAAATAGAGAGTTACTATGCTGGTATTCCAAACCTCGGAAGTTGTCTTTGCTTGGCATTACATGGCATTACATTACATGATGAAGAAAAAAAAAAGAACTTCTTAAAAAGCAGAATTGGCCACATGGGAAAAGATGCACAAAAAAATCACTGAAGAAAAGAACTCCTTAAAAAGAAGAATTGGCCAAAGAAAAAGGAGGTACAAAAGCTCACTGAAGAAAATAATTCCTTAAAAATTAGAATTGGGCAAGTAGAAGCTAATGACTCCATGAAACATCAAGAAACAAGCAAAATCAAAAGGATGGAAAAATAGACAAAAATGTGAAATATCTCATTGGAAAAGCAACTGACTTGGAAAATAGACTAAGGGGAGATAATTTAATTAGTAGAATACTTGAAAGCCAGGATCAATAAAAACGGGCTTTTTAAAATTATATTTTATTATATTGATATTTTATTTTATTTTATTATATAGATATCATCTTTCAAGAAATTATTAAGCAAAACTACCCTAATAGTCTAGAACCAGGAGGTAAAATACAAATTGAAAGAATCACCTCCCAAAAGAGATCCCAAAATGAAAATTCCCCAGAATATTATAGCCAAATTCCAGAATACTCAGGTCAAAGAAAAAATCTTGCAAGCAACCAGAAAGAAACCATTTAAATAAAAGGTCAAGAATATCAAGGGAATTAATTTTTTTTTAATGCAAAAGAATGTGGCCTAGCCATACCAAATCTAAAACTATATTATAAAGCAGCACTCATCAAAATTATTTGGGACTGGTTAAGAAATAGAGTGGTGGATCAGTGAAATAGATTAGGTACACAAGACACAGCAGTCAATGACTATAGCAATCTAGTTTGATAAACCCAAAGACTCTAGCTTCTGTAATAAGAACTCACTATTTGATAAAAACTGCTGGGAAAACTGGAAAATAGTATGGCAGAAAATAAGCACAGACCAACATCTCACATCATATACCAAGATAAGGTCAAAATGGGTACATGATTTAGACATAAAGGGTGATATAAGCAAATTAGGGGAGAAGGGAATAATTTACCTATAAGATCTATGGAGTATAAATGAAGATTGAAGCATAGTTTTGTTTCATTTTGTTTTGTTTTACTTTATTTTGCTTGGGGTTTTTTGGTTTGGGTATTCTTTCACAACATGACTAATATGGAAATATGTTTTGCATGACTGCATATGTATAACCTATATCAATTCTTGCCTTCTCAAGGAGGGGAGAAAGGAGTGAGGGAGGGAATTTGGAACTCAAAACTTTTAAAAAAAATGAATGTTGGGGCAGCTAGGTGGCACAGTGAGTAAGAGTGCTGGCCTCGGAGTTGGGATGACCTGAGATCGAATCCAGCCTCAGAAAATGAGCACCCACACATAAATAATGATTAGCCATGTAACCTTGAGCAAGTTACTTAACCCCAATTGCTTTAAAAAAAAATGAATGTTAAAGGGGCAGCTGGGTGGTACAGTGAATAGAGCACCAGCCCTGGAGTCAGGAAAACCTGAGTTCAAATCTGGCCAAACACTTAACACACACACACACACACACACACACACACACACACACACACACACACACTAGCCGTGTGACCTTGGGCAAGTCACTTAATCCCAACTGCCCTCCAAAAAAATTAAAATTAGAATTAGAATTAAAAAATTAAAAATTAAAATAAATTTTTGAAAATGAATGTTAGGGGGCAGAGCCAAGATGGTGGAGTAGAAACAGCACTTCCAAGGTGCTCTGCCCCACACAACTTCCAAACAATGTAAAAGGGGACTCTGAACAACTTCTGGAGCCCCAGCACCCACAGAACTACACAGAGAAACTAACCTCTCGCTGAGAACAGCCCAGCAGCCCTGCAGGGAACGGCGAGCACAGTGCTCTGAGAGCTAAGCCCAGGCCCCCGGGAGCCACGGTTTTAGCCCTAGGGTCGCTGGGCCAGCAGCCGGCTGGAGGGACCCCAGAACACCAGCAGCTGTAGCAATTCCAGAATTATCAGCATAGATATACCTAGGACAAAGTGAGAGGTTAGTGCCCTATGGACTTTGGGACCAGTATTTTGGGAATATGTTGGCTTCCTCCCCTGGGGGCAAAAAACTGCTGAAGAAACGGGTCACAGAAGCCATTTTGCAGCATCACTGGCAGCTCTAGCTCCTGGTCTGTGAACTGTAGGGAGATCCAGCAATCAGTCTGGGGGTTAATCACTCTTGCTTTAAACTGCCTGGATCTGGATTGTGGTCTTGTGGGGAGGTTTGGGGTGAGTATCCAATTTGCCAGAGTGGGTGGAGGCTTTACAGAGGCCATCCAACCTGTGGAAGTTGTGAAGAACCCACGTTTGGGCAGAAGCTCTCCTGTCTGGTGGCAGAGTCCTACTATGGCAACAAGCCCAAAAATCAAGTAATTAAGTGGCAACATGCCTAGGCAAAAGAAACAAAATAAACAGAAAAATTTAACATTGGACTCCTATTTTAGGGGCAAAGAGGATTAAAGCATGGAGGATGACTGTGAAGTCAGAACTCCTACACCAAAAGCCCCAAATGAAAATACAAGCTGGCTACAGGCCACAGAGGACCTTAAGAAGCAGATAAGAGAAGTAGGGGGAAAATTGGGAAGAGAAATTATAAAGATGCAAGAAAAGTATGAAATGACAGTTAACAGCCTGACTGAGGAAAATAACACCTTAAAAAATAGACTAAGGGGCAGCTAGGTGGCACAGGAGTAGAGCGTCGGCCCTGGAGTCAGAAGGACCTGAGTTCGGTTCCGGCCTCAGACACTTAACGCACACACAAACAAAAACCTAGCCGTGTGACCTTGGGCAAGTTACTTAACTCCAACTGCCGTCCAAAATGCAAAAATAAAAAAAAATAAAAAATAAAATAAAAACTAGACTAACTCAAATGGCAAAAGAAGCTCAGAAAGGCAATGAGGAGAAGAATTTCCTTAAAAAGCCAAAGTTGCCAGATGGAAAAAGAATCTCAAAAGCTCACTGAGGAGATTCATTCTTTCAGAGTTAGACTGGAGCAAATGGAAGCTAGTGACTTTATGAGAAATCAAGATACTGTTAAGCAGATCCAAACAAATGAAAGCTAAGAAGGCAATGTGAAATATCTCATGGAAAAAACCACTGACCTGGAAAACAGATCCAGGAGGGACAATTTAAAAATTATTGGACTGGGGCGGCTAGGTGGCACAGTGAGTAGAGTGCCGGCCCTGGAGTCAGAAGGACCTGAGTTCGGATCCGGTCTCAGACACTTAACCCACACAAACAAAAAAACCTAGCCATGTGACCTTGGGCAAGTTACTTAACCCCAATTGCCCTAAAGGGGCGGCTAGGTAAGAGCGCCGGCCTCGGAGTTGGGATGACCCGAGATCAAATCTGGCCTCAGAAAATGAGCACCCACACATAAATAATGACTAGCCATGTAACCTTGAGCAAGTTAGTTAACCCCAACTGCTTTAAAAAAAATTATTGGACTACCTGAAAGCCATAATCAAAGAAAGAACCTAGAAATCACCCTTCAAGAAATTCTCAAGGAAAACTGCCCTGATGTTTTAGATCCAGAGGGCAAAATAGAGGTTGAAAGAATCCACCAATCACCTCCTGAAAAAGATCCCAAAAAGAAAACTCCCTGGAATATTATAGCCAGGTTCCAGAATCCCCAGATCAAGGAGAAAATACTACAAGTAGCCAGGAAGAAACAATTTCAATATTGTGGAAACACAATCAGAATAGCACAGGACCTGGCAGCTTCTACACTGAGGGATAGAAGGGCATGGAATATGATATTCCAGAGGGCAAAAGAGCTGGGATTGAAGCCAAGGGTCACCTACCCAGCAAAACTGAGTATCTTGTTTCAGGGGAAAATATGGTCATTCAGTGGAATAGAGGACTTTCAAGCATTCTTGAGGAAAAAACCAGAGTTGAATAGAAAATTTGACATCCAGACACAAGAAGGAAGAGATGCCTGAGAAGGTAATCAGGGAAAAGAAATCAAAAGGAACTTATCAAAGTTGAACTATTTACATTCCTACATGGAAAAACAATAACAGTGACTGATGAAACCTTTCTCATTATGAAAATAATTGAAGAAGGGTATATGGTCATATGAATACATATGTGAATGTGTTTATATATGTTTACAGTTATACATGGATAGAGGGCACAGGTTGAATTTGATGGGTAGGGATGATACTTAAGGGGTGAAGTTAAAAGGTGAGAGAGGAAAGTGGCAAGAGGAGATGGGGAGAGACAGGGTAGGGTAAACTATCTCATGTAGAAGAGGCAAGGGGAAGTAGTTGCAGGGGAGGGGAAGAATAGGAAGGCAAAAAGGCAAAACCATATTCTCATTGAAGTTGGTTCAAGGAGAGAATCACATACATACTAAATGGGATATCTCACCCTGCAGGAGAGTAGGGGAAAGGGGGATGAGAGGGGGATGATGGAGGGGAGGGCATTCTAGGGGGAGGGGAGGTTGGAAGTACCCACTTTTTTTTAATTTTAAATAAATGGTTTATTAACTTCTGTTTTACATCATTCATTTCCGCCAGATTTTGAGTTACAATCATTTCCCCCCCATTATTCCCCTACCCAACCTCCCAGAACAGTAATCCCACAAGATATCGCTTCCTCCAATCTGCTCTCTCCTATACCTTCTCCCATACCCCCATCAACTTTTCCATTAGAGGAAGGTGAGTCTTTGCATCCCAATGCCTGCACATCTTATCTCCCTATTACAAGCAAAAGAGTATTAATAATAGTATTTATATATATTTGAAACATTTCATCTTAAGACCTTGAATTTCAGATCCATTTCCTTCCTCCCTTGTCACCCATTCCCTCTGGGAGATAAGTAATTCAGTATATGTTGTACATGTCTAGCTATGCAAAACATTATCATAGTAGATATATTGTACAAGGCTGCTTATAATTCCCTCCCACTCATCCCACTCCCCCACCTGGTACATTCCCTACATGATCCTGTCCCTCTTTTATAGTGGGTACTTCCAACCTCCCCTCACCCCAAGGATGCCCTCCCATCCATCATCCCTCCTCCCATCCCCCTTCCCCCTATCCTGCTGCAGGTTGAGATATCCCATTTACTATGTATGTCATATTCTCCCTGAACCAAATTCAGTTTGAATGTGGTTTTGCTTTTTTAGCCTTCCTTATTCTCCCCCTCTTTTGCAACCACTTCCCCTTACTTCTTCTGCATGGGATAGTTTACACTACCCTGTCTCTCCCCATCTCCTCTTGCCACTTTCCTCTCTCACCTCATAATGTCATCCCTTGAGTATTCTCCCTTCCCAACAAATTCAACCTATGCCCTCTATCCATATATAACTGTAACCATATATACACACATTCACATATGTATTCATATGACCACACACCCTTCTTCCATTATTTTCATAGTGAGAAAGATATCATCAGTCACAGCTATTGCTTTTCCATATAGGAATGTAAATAGTTCAACTTTGATAAGTTCCTTTTGATTTCTTTTCCCTGATTACCTTCTCAGGCATCTCTTCCTTTCTGTGTCTGGATGTCAAATTTTCTATTCAATTCTGGTTTTTTCCTCAAGAATGCTTGAAAGTCCTCTATTCCACTGAATGACCATATTTTCCCCTGAAACAAAATACTCAGTTTTGCTGGGTAGGTGACCCTTGGGTTCATTCCCAGTTCTTTTGCCCTCTGGAATATCATATTCCATGCCCTACAATCCCTCAGTGTAGAAGCTGCCAGGTCCTGGGCTATTCTGATTGTGTTTCCACAATATTGAAATTGTTTCTTCCTGGCTGCTTGGAGTATTTTCTCCTTGATCTGGGGATTCTGGGACCTGGCTATAATATTCCTGGGAGTTTTCTTTTGGGGATCTTTTTCAGGAGGTGATCTGTGGATTCTTTCAACCTCTATTTTGCCCTCTGGATCTAAAACATCAGGGCAATTTTTCTTGAGAATTTCTTGAAGGGTGATTTCTAGGTTCTTTCTTTGATCATGGCTTTCAGGTAGTCCAATAATTTTAAATTGTCTCTCCTGGATCTATTTTCCAGGTCAGTGGTTTTTCCCATGAGATATTTCACATTGCCTTCTAATCTTTCATTTGTTTGATCTGCTTAACAGTATCTTGATTTCTCATAAAGTCACTAGCTTCCATTTGCTCCAGTCTAACTCTGAAGGAATGAATCTCCTCAGTGAACTTTTGAGATTCTTTTTCCATCTGGCAAATTCGACTTTTTAAGGCATTCTTCTCCTCACTGCCCTTTTGGGCCTCCTTTGCCATCTGAGTTAGTCTATTTTTTAAGGTGTTGTTTTCCTCAGTCAGGCTGTTGACCCTCATTTCATACTTTTCCTGCATCCTTCTCATTTCTCTTTCCAATTTTTCCTCCACTTCTTATTTGATTTTTAAAGTCCTTCTTAAGGTCCTCTATGGCCTGCAACCCACTCATGTTTTCCCCTGGGGCTTTTGGAGCAGGACTTCTGACCTCACAGTCCTTTTCCCACTCTATGCCCCCAAAATAGGAGTCTAGGGTTGCATTTTTCTGTTTCCTTGCCTTGGCATGTTGCCACTTAATTACTTGACTTTTGGGCTTGTTGCCACACTATGGCTTTAAGGCCAGCTAGAGGAATTTTCGTCCCAAACGTGTGGGGGGCAACTTCCGTTTCTGGCAAGCTGTAAACCCACCCACGACTTCCACCCTAGATCACAATCCAGATCCAGGGAGGTTAAAGCAAGAGCGATTACCCCCCAAGACTGATCGCTGGATCTCCCTACAAATTTGCAGGCTGGGAGCGGGAGCTGCCTCTGGAAACTACAAAATGGCGTTTGTCCTCAGCGGCTTCTAGCCCCCAGGGGAGGGAGCCGACGCATTCCCAAATACCAGTCCCAAAGTCCATAGGACACTAACCTCTTACTTTGTCCCAGGCAAGTCTATGTTGATAATTCTGGAGTCGCCACAGCTCCTGGTATTCTGGGGTTCCTCCAGCTGGCTGCTGGCCCTGCCGCCCTGGGGCTAAAACCTCGGCTCATGCGGACCTGGGCTCGGCTCGGCTCTGCTTCCTGCGCTCTGCGCGCTGCACACTGCCAGGTCCCAGACCACTGCGCTGCTCCTTCCTGCAGGGCTGCTGGGCTGTCCTCAGCAGGAGTTTAGCTTCTTTGTGTCATTCTGTGGGTGCTGGGGCTCCAGAAGTTGTTCAGAGTCCCCTTTTACATCGTTTGGGGGGAATGTGGGGGCAGAGTGGCTTGGATGAGCTGTTTCTACTCCGCCATCTTGGCTCCGCCCCCGGAAGTACCCACTTTTGAAGAGGGACAGGATCAAAGTAGGGAATGGACTAGGTGGGAGGTGAGATGGGTGGCAAGGAAATATAAGCAATCTTTTACAATATATCCACTATGGTAATGTTTTGCATAGCTATACATGTACAACACATACTGTATTGCTTATCTTCTCAGAGGGAGTGGGTGACAAGGGAGGAAGGGAATGGATCTGAAAATCGAAGTTTTAAAATTAAATGTTTCATAAGATGTCCAGGCATTGGGGCTCAGAGATTCACCTTGCCCTAATGGCAAAGTCAAAGGGGGTATGGGAGAAGATATGGGAGAGAGCAGATTGGATGAGAGGATATCTAGTGGGACTGCTATTCTGGGGTGGTGGGTAGGGAAAAAATGGGGGAAAATTGTAACTCAAAATCTGGTGGAAATGAATGATGTAAACCAGAAGTTAATAAATCATTTGTTTAATGAAAAAAAATTAACGTTAAAATTGTTTTTATATATAATTGGAGGAAAATAAAATATTGAATAAAAAAGAAGAAAAGAAAGAATGTCAATCAATCATTAAAAAAAACAAGCAAAAGAAAGCAGGAAGAATTTCAGATGAGGACACAGGCAAGAAAAGATGTATAAGAAGTAGCATGTTAAATTTGAATTATATAAGGAAAAAAACCACATTGGTGGAAAAAAAGGATAAATTGTACATATCATAATTTCAATTTCATATGTTATCTTTTTTGTTTTTCTGTACATATTGAAACATTAATGTTTGCTAATGTTTAGTAAGTCCATAATAAAAATATTTTAAATAAAATACATATTAATTTTTAAAATATATGTAAAAGAAGCTCATAGTTCCTTATTTAATCTTTATGGACCCACTTTGTATCTTGAAATACTTTTGTGAGTTGATGAGTTTTAGTTTCAAAATATAAAGTGAAATGTAAAAAGAAAAAATCAGTAAACTTGGGAGTCAGGAGCCAGCACTGTGTAACCACTCAGCCTCTGTTTCTTCACGTGCTTGTGCCCCCAGGCCCTGCTTTCCACTCATGGTGCTTGGGACACTCCTGGAGCCCAAGTTCAACCTGACTCTCTGACTCTGCCCCATCCTAGAGAATCAGGAATAACTCCAGGGATATTGCTAAAATAAAGGTTAGGCATGACTCACATCTAGCTAGGGTCTCTCCAAAATGGGGATAATATGTTCCTTCTAGGAAAGTCATTCAATTATTAAGGAGGGGTAGGAAAGGGAGGAAACTTGGAAGTCAAAAATTATAAATAAAAATGTTTAAAAATTTTACATGTCATTGAGAAAAATGAAATTAAAATATTCTTTTTTTAAAAGCTACAACATGAATATTATGCAAAAGAGAGCAATTTATTTCATCCACCACAGATGCTGCCTAAGGTGCAAAAGATTCCAAACAAATATAGCAGCCACAAAACAACCAGTGAGTATATTATCATAATTATAACTTCTCCCACAAGACAAAGGTCTTTGGTGGAAATTCTGAACAATGATCTCACATTCAATTCAGATCTGCACTGTCTAAGCAAATCACAAGGTCCAGATCTCCTGCACAGTCAGGGCCTCAGGACCTTGACTCATGAGGTAGCTGTCAAGGCTGGTAATGTACATTTATTAGGTTTGCTAGGTGCTGGCCTGTACTCTGGAAAGAAAAAAAGAAAGGAAGAAAGGAGTCAGAGACTTGAGGTCCATCTCAGGCTGCCAATTTCTATATTAATTCTACTATCGCTGTTTGTCAGTGGGGGAAAGAAATCACCTCCTCACCCTTACAGGAAGTCAAAGAGGAGGAAAATACAAGCAGAGGAAGAGATGCCCAAAAGAAAAGGGCCCCAAAACAAGGGTAGAGTAATTTCTACTGCTCTTAGAAATGACAGAGGCTTCTGACAACCCCACTGACATCTGGTTACCATCAACATAAGACACCCAGCTCCTGGGGACCAATAAGGGATTACTCAGTTCCCCAAGCATGGAGCATGTCCAGTTCCATGAGGGGTGTCTAAGTGCAGTCAGTCAATGTTTTGAGGTAACCTCGATATACCATGAAATGATGTGGAGGGGGAGCAGAGTCAAGATGGTAGAGTAAAAACAGGGACTTGCTTGAGATCTCCCCCCAAAACCTCCAAATATCTATAAAAAATGGCTGGGGGGTGGCAGAGTAGAAGCAGGGACCTGCTTGAGCTCACCCCCAGATCCCTCCAAATTCCTATAAAAATGACTCTAAACAAATTCTAGAGCTGCAAAAACCACCGAATGACAGTGAAACACATCTCCAGCCCAACAGCCTGGAAAACCAACAGGAAAGGTATATCGCACTGGGCTGGGAGCAGAACATAGTCTGGTGTGGGCTGTGCTGGGTGCAACTTCCAGACTTCTCAACCCACAAACACTGAGAACAGTGTGGAAGGTCAGTGGGGGAACTCTCAGGGACCTGAGTGAAAGAGGAGTGTGTTGGCTCCAGCCCTGGGGCAGCAGAGGTGATGGAGGCAGTGGCAGCAGCAGCATCAGTGGCTGCTTCTGATGCTCTAAGCCCACAGACCATGGGGAATCCAGTGGCTAATACTATGAGAGGTAAAAGGGTTAAGTTTCCACAGAACTGCTAAAAATCACTTAAGTAAAAATACTGATAATAAATTGTGAGAAACAGTAGGGAATTGAGCTTCCATAGACTTGCTAAGACATTACCAAAGTAAGATAAAGAAGCTGGTAGACAGCAGATGGATCGGACCCAAAAGAGAATGAACCAATCCATCCCGGAGTGTCTGCACCAAACTAATGGCATAAAAGCTGCTTTGCTTTTGTATCCTGTACTCCTTCCTTTTTTTTCTTTTTATCTTTCTCCTTTTTATTTTATTTTTTTGCTTTTCATAGGGGAAATTGTGGTTAAGTGACTTGCCCAAGGTCACAAGGCTAGTAAGTGTTAAGTGTCTGGGGCCAGATTTGAACTTAGGTCCTCCTGCCTCCAGAGCTGGTGCTCTATTCACTGCACCCCTAGCCAACTCCCTACACTCCTTCCTAAAAAAGGGTAGAGTCCACTACTGGCCAGGGGTGTTCAATTTCTCTAGGATTTCTCCTTAATAAACTTCTTATGACACCCAGATTATTGGTATCATTTGTGTTTGTTTTCTAACAATACAAAACCCCAGAAGCCTGGGGACAGTACAAACACCCCCACACCCACACCCACATCTACTGGAAGCAGAATCCTGCCTTAACAGGGAGTTAGAAAATCAAATATTTGGCTGGGAAGATGAATAAATGGTATAAAGAAAGTCAGACTATAAAATCTTTTTTTTTTCTTTTTGGAGGGCAATTGGGGTTAAGTAACTTGCCCAAGGTTACATGGCTAGGTTTTTGTTTGTGTGTGTTAAGTGTCTGAGGCCGAATCCGAACTCAGGTGCTTCTGACTCCAGGGCCAGTGCTCTACTCACTGCGCCACCTAGCCACCCCTAGACTATATAATCTTAAGAAGAACAAGACATACAACCAGAAGAAGACAACAAAGTCAAAGTTCCTACAACAAAAGCCTCCAATAAAAATGTGAACTGGTCACAGACCATGGAAGTACTTGAAAAGAATTTTGAAAATCAAGTAAGAGAAATAGAGGAAAAATTGGGAAGAGAAATGAGAATGATGCAAGAAAATCACAAAAAACAAGTTAACAGCTTGCTAAAGGAGACCAAAAAAAAATACTGAAGAAAATAACACCTTAAAAATAGACTAACCCAAAAGAAAAAAGGTCCAAAAAGCCAATGAGGAGAAGAACGCCTTAAAAAGCAGAATTGGCCAGAACCAAAAGAATGAAAAAATAGAAGACAATGTGAAAAATCTCATCGGAAAAAAAAACTGACCTGAAAAATAGATCCAGGAGGGATCATTTTAAAATTATTGTACTACCTGAAAGCCATGATCAAAAAAAGAGCCTAAACATCATCTTCCAAGAAATTATCAAGGAAAACTGCCCTGATAGTCTAGAACCAGAGGGTAACATAGAAATTGGAAGAATCTACTGATCACCTCTTGAAAGAGATCCCAAAAGGAAAATTCCTAGGAATATTGTAACCAAATTCCAGAGTTTTCAGATCAAGAAGAAAGTATTGTAAGTAGCCAGAAAGAAACAATTTGAGTATTGAGTAAATACTCAATCAGGATAACACAAGATTTAGCAGCTTCTACATGAAGGGATTGAAGGACTTGGATTATAATATTCTGGGGGTCAGGGGAGCTAGGATTAAAACCAAGAGTCAACTACCCAGCAAAATTGAGTGTAATCCTTCAGGGGAAAATGGAAATTCAATGAAATAGAGGATTTTCAAGCATTCTTGATGAAAAGACCAGAGCTGAATGGAAACTTTTACTTTCAAATACATGACTCACAAGAAGTATGAAAAGGAAAAACAGGAAAGAGAAACCATAAGGGACATTGAAGTTGAACTGTTTACATTCTTACATGGAAAGATGATAATTGTAACTCAGGAGACTTTTCTCAGTATTAGGGTAGTTGGAGGAAACAGATAGGTAGATAGATAGATGGATAGATAGATAGATAGATAGATAGATAGATAGATAGATAGACAGATAGATAGATAGATTGGTAGGTGGCACAGGGTGAGTGGAATATGAAGGGATGATATCTAAAAAATAATATTAAGGGGTGAGAGAGAAATATATTGGGAAGAGAAAGGGAGAGATAGAATGGGGGCAAATTATCTCATATAAAAGGGGCAAGAAAAAGGTTTCACAATGGAGGGAAAGGGGGTAAGTGACAGGGAATGAGTGAACCTTATTCTCATTGGCTTAAAGAGGGAATAACATACACACTCAATTGGGTATCTTAGCTTACAGGAAAGTAAGGGGGGAAGCAGATAAGGGGGTGGGGATGATAGAAGGAATGGCAGATTGGGAAAGGGGGTAGTCAGAAGCAAACACTTTTTTGAAAAGGGACCAGGGCCAAAGAAGAAAATAGAATAAGTGGGGCGTGGAATAGGATGGAGGGAAATATAGTTAGTTTTTCACAACATGACTATTATGGAAATGTTTTGCATAACTACACATGTATAAATTATATTGAATTGCTTGCCTTCTCAATGAGGGTGGGTGGGGAGGGAAGAAGGGAGAGAATTTATAACTGAAAGTTTTAAAAACAAATGTAAAAATTGTTTTTACATGCAACTTGGAAATAAGATATACAGGCAATTGGGTAGAGAAATTTATCTTCCCCACAATAAAATAAAGGGGAAAGGGACAACAGGGGAGTGTGATAAAAGGGAAGGCAGACTGGGGCAAAGGATAATCAGAAGGCATTCCATCTTGGCATGGGGGGAGGGGAGAGATGGGGAGAAAATTTGGAACTAAAAATCTTATGGAAATGAATGTTGAAAACTAAAAATAAATTAATTAAAAAGTGACTCTAAACAAATTCTAGAGCAGCAGAACACACAAAATGATAGAGTGAAAAAAATTTCCAGCTCAAGACAACCTGGATGGTCAAGAGGAAAGGTCTGTTGTGCCAGGCTGGGAGAGGAGCACAGACCAACACTGACCATGCCTTCACACACTACGCCCTCTAGCAAACCCAGGGCAGGCCTCATAGGACTGAATCACTGGTAGCTGTGGAAGTTTACAGACTTTTCAACCCACAAACACCAAAGACAACTTAGAAGGTCAGTAGGAAAGGTCTGTTGGATCTAGGTGAGAGAGGAGCACTAGCTCCAGTGTGGTGGAGCTTTTTTTGGTCTCTTTTATGTGAGATAACTTACCCTATCCTACATTTCTCTTTCTTCTTCTCCCAGTACATTTCTGTAGTGGCAGCAACCGCTGCAGCCATTTCTGGAGCTCTCCAGCCCACAAACTGTGGGGGGAAAAAGTGATTGATCAGAGGGGGATTGCAGGGATCTTTTTGCTAGCACTAAGTTAGGATTCCCTTGCTTTGCTCATGCTTAGATCTGGGGCACAGTTGTGGGGCAAGGAGGAGAGCTGGTATGGTGGAGCTTGTGATGATGGCAAAGAGGGTATCTTCCTTATAGTTCCAAGGCAGAAAAAAGTAGTTGTGGTCACTCACAGACCAGAGCACAGTCCATGCAAGGTCTCTCTTTTGATCATACCACCTTGAAAGAACTGCAAATTTTCAGGTCCCTAAAAGTATCTCTAAAAACAGCTGCACAAAACCCCTGAAGTTTGAGACAGTATACCCTCCACATTGGAAGCAGAGTCCTACCTTAACATAGAGTTTAAAAGTCAAGTAATTGGCTGGGGAAATGAGCAAAACAAAGGGGAAAAATCAGACTATAGTATCTTACTTTGGTGACAAAGAAGATCAAAACATACAACCAGAAAAAGACAACAAAGTCAAAGGTCCTACATCCAAAGCCTCCAAGAAAAATGTGAATTGGTCACAGGCCATGAAGGAGCTCAAAAAGGATTTTAAAAATCAAGTAAGAGAAGTAGAGGAAAAATTAGAAAGAGAAAAGAGAGTGATGCAAGAAAATAATGAAAATGAGTCAACAGCTTGCTAAAGGAGACCAAAAAAATACTGAAGAAAATAAAAAAAAAACAGACTACTCCAAATGGCAAAAGAAGTCCAAAAAGCCATAGGGTGAAAAATGCCTCAAAAAGCAGAATTAGACAAATAGAAAAGGAGGCCCAAAAGCTCACTAAAGAAAATAATTCCTTCAAAATTAGAATGGAACAAATGGAAGCTAATGACTCTATGAGAAATCAAGAAATGATAAAGCAAAACCAAAAGAATGAAAAAATAGGAGACAACATGAAATATCTTGCTGGAGAAACAACTGACCTGGAAAATAGATCCAGGAGAGATCATTTAAAAATTACTGGACTACTTGAAAGCCATGATCAAAAAAAGAGCCTAGACATCATCTTCCAAGAAATTATCAAGGAAAACTGCCTAGATATTCTAGAACCAGAGGGTAAAATGGAAATAGAAAGAATCCACTGATCACCTCCTGAAAGAGATCCCAAAAGGAAAACCCCTAGGAATATTATAGCCAAATTCCAGAGTTCTCAGGTCAAGGAGAAAATATTGCAAGAAGTTAGAAAGAAACAATTCAGGTATTGTAGAAACACAATCAGTATAACACAAGATTTAGCAGCTTCTACATTAAGGGATTAGAGGGTTTGGAATATGATATTCCAGACATCAAAGGAACTAGGATTAAAACCAAGAATCACTAGGGCAGCTAGGTGGCACAGTGAACAGAGCACCAGCCCTGGAATCAGGAGGACCTGAGTTGAAACTAGCCGTGTGACCTTGGGCAAGTAACTTAGCCGTAATTGCCCTCCAAAAAAACCCTCCCAAGAATCACCTTCCCAGCAAAACTGAGTATAATCTTTCAGGGGGAAAAATGGATATTAATTAAATAGAGGACTTTCAAGAATTCTTGATGAAAAGACCAGAGCTCAATGAAAAATCTGATTTTCAAATACAAGACTCAAGAAGCATGAAAAGGTAAACAGGAAAGAGAAATCATAAGGGACTTATTAAAGTTGTTTACATTCCTACATGGAAAGGTTGTATTTGTAACTCAGGAGACTTTTCTCAGCATTAGGGTAGTTGGAGGGAATATGTGTGTGTGTGTGTGTGTGTGTGTGTGTGTGTGTGTGCTTGAGCATGTGTATGTGTATGTACACACACATATACATATATGTATATACATATGCATACACACACACACACACATATATATATATATTGTATGTGTGTGTGTGCGCATGTGTATATACCCAAAGGCAACAGGGTAAGTTGAATATGAAGGGATGACATATAAAAAATAAAATTATGGGGTGAGAAAGAGGAATGTACTAGGAGAAGGAGAAAGGGAAAGGTAGAATAGGGCAAATTATGTCACATAAAAGAGAAAAGAAAAAGCTTTTACAGTAGAGGGGAAGAGAGGAGAGGTGAGAGGGAATGAGTGAACCTTACTCTCATCAGATTTGGCTTAAGGAAGAAATAACATACAAACTCAATTGGGTGTGGAAATCTATCTTACCCTACAGGAAAGTAGGAGGGAGAGGGGTAAGAGAGGGGAAAATGATAGAAGGAAGGGCAGATTGGGGAAAGGAGTAATCAGAAGCAAACATTTGAGGAGGGACAGGGTCTAAGGAGAGAACAGAATAAATGGGGGTGGGGTGCAGGATGGGATGGAGGGAAATAGTCTTTCACAACATGACATTATGGAAGTGTTTTGCATGACTACACATATGTAAACTATGTCAAATTGCTTGCCTTCTCAAGGGAGGGTGGGTGGAGAGGGAAGAAGGGAGAGAATTTGAAACTCAAAGTTTTAAAAATGAATGTTTAAAATTGTTTTTACATGCAAATGGGAAATAATATATACAGGCAATGGGGTGTAGTCATCTATCTTGCCCTACAATAAAATAAAGGGGAAAGGGATAACAGAAGGCAGGGTGATAGAAGGGAGAACAGATTGGGGGAAAGGGTAATCAGAATGCATGTTGTCTTGGGATGAGGGGAAGGGAGAGAAGGGGAGGAAATTTGGAACTCAAAATCTTGTGGAATTGAAATTTTTAAAAAAAAGTTAAGAAAGAAATGATGTAGAATGGGGTAAAAAAGCACAAGCAAAGTAATACCCTGACTATAACTAAGCACTTTCTTACTTAGAGGATCTGTAAAAGGCAGTGTGGTACGCTAAGATGAATATTTGACTTTAAAATGAGGAAACCTCTGTTTGAAGCCCAACTTTGACAGTAGCTGTCAAAGCAAGTGACTTGACCACAGACAAGTCAATGCCCCTCTTTGAGCCTCAGTTTCCTCATCTATAAAATATGTTTAGTGATACTTGTATCACCTCTCTCATAAACTTATGCAAAGAAAGCATTTCCTCTGTAAACCTTAAAAGGCTATAGAAATGAGGATCTTATTGTCTCATCATTGTTGCACACTAATCCTTTCCTTTTTCCCACTAGCCATTGCACTCCTTAAGGTGACAATTTCAAACCTTCTCTTCTCTTAAGCAACCTACACTACGCCTTCTCTCTTCTCTCTCAACTGAGGACTTTGCCAGACATTTTGCTAAAATAACTGAGGCCATCTCTCAGGGGTTCCCTCTTCTCCCCAATTCTACAGTTCAAATCTCCTCAGCATAATCCCCCATTCTCTACTTTGCTCCAGTCTTCAAGAAAAGGATGGTCTCCAGTGCCAAGCCATTGCTAAGTCATGTTTAATCTACCTTCACAACACCTCTTATGTCCATCCCCTTCTTTCCACTCATGTAGCTACCACTCTAATTCAAGCCCCTCATTACCTCTCACCTACATACTGCAACCACCTCTTTATTGGTCTCCCTACATCCAGCCTTTCCTGTCCAATCCAATCTCCACACAGCAGCCAAAGTGCTATTCCTAAAACTAAGGCCTGATTGCTTCCAAAATAACTGTTTGGCAATCCGTCCCTCTTTAACCACGGTTTGGAAACACTAGCCTCTTTGTTTCTTTCCAATAATGCCTTCAGAGATGGATGTTGCTTACTGTGAAATGTTCTCCACTGCTATGGAGAAGAAAGTAAACAGTGTTCTTCAGCAATTTGAGACTGATGTGGATGTGCTCAATATCATTAAGAACAATATCCTGAAGAAAATTGCAATACATGGCTGGTGGATGAATTTGCATAATTTCTTGTATTTAGGAATGATAGTGGTTATCTCCCAAATACATTTTCAATAGTCAGAAAAGCCTTGTGAAGGAACTGCTGCATCTGAGAGGCCACAAGGAACTGTGCTACATGGACTTTGTGGGGATGTGATTAGAAGGAAAATGCTTGATTCTCCCTAGGACCCCCCCAGAGATTCTTCTGGGACTGAGGAGGTGGAAAAAGCTGCTAAACACACCTCAGCTGCCTCACTGAGGACAGGGCAGACTGCACTAGTTTAATAAGTTCTTTTTCTTTTTTTTGGAGGGCAATTGGGGTTAAGTGACTTGCCCAAGGTCACACGGCTAGTTTTTGTGTTGAATATCTGAGGCCAAATTTGAACTCATGTCCTCCTGACTCCACAGCCAGTGCTGTATCCACTGCACCACCTAGCCACCCCTAGTTTAACAAGTTTTAAAAGAGACAGCTCCCAGTTTAAGTCATGAACTATAGACTGCAGTGTCTTGTTTTCTCTCTGATGGACTTCTAGTGAGGCCCTGCAAAGCTAAGGCCCCAGATGCCCTCCTCACTCCTACAAGAAGTGGTTCCTGATTGCACATGGCATATATGGGCAATTCTGAGCCAGAAGTCTTGCAAGTTCTTGCTAGGGTTTGGAGATCTCGGGTTCCTCAGTGGGAGTCAATTGAAATCCAGAGGAGTTTCCTGTGCTAGAGAAGATGGCCACTAACAGAAGAGGAGCCCCAGCCCTGATATGAATAGCTAGAATCCCTTTAAGTTGCCTAAGCCATTCCATGTGGAGGTTCCTGACCTTTATCAACTCTGGTAGAACAACTAGGGGCAGTGATACCTGCCCCAGTATATAGGTGCAGAGTCAGGCATCAGGAAACAACATTCACCTCCATCCCAGATAGTGGAGTCAGGCCTCAGTAATCTAAGCACAGTCCTGACACAGGGAGACAAAGTCAGGCCTCAGCAGTAATACTGCCCATACTGCTTCTGCTCTGACCTGGGCCAGGGGTGGGGGTGGAGGGCATGGCAGCACAGGCTGAGGTGATATTCTTCACAGGAGAACAGACAGGCCTGGGAATAGGGAAGCAATGTTTAAGATGGGGGTAGTGGCAATATTTTCAACAGTACTCAAGTTCTAGCACAGGGGGGCAGAAGTTGACCATTGAAGACTGGGCACTGGGCAAACTCAGATAGGAGTGGCAGTGGGCCACAGTGGCACTGACTACTCAACAATGACAGAATGGACCCTGGCATGTAAACAAAGGGCTTTTGTTTACTATGATCTAGAAGTGAATGGCCTCCTGCAATACAATACCCAGTAGTCACTGGACAGCTGCTCCCTGATCCTTTTTGACAGTGAGGGGAAGGTGAAAGTATCTACACAACCCCTACAGAAGAAGAGAGACTGCCCCTTACAATGGAGAGGGAAAGGGGGGAAGGGGGAAGGGGAGCACATAAACCTTAGTCTCCTTGGATTGGTCAAAGAGGGAATAACATACACATATAGAAGTCTATCATACCGTCCAGGGAAGTAGGAAGGGAAGGGGATAAGAGAAGGTGGGAGGAAACTTGTAGAAGGTAGAGCAGTTTGGAGGAGGTAAAAGTCAGAAGCAAAACACTTCTGAGAATGGACAGGGTAAAAGAAGACAGAGAGAACAGGATAAACAGGGGGAAATGGGATGGAGGGAAATACAAAGTTGGTAATTGTGAAAAACAGTTTTTACAGTGAGTTTCTCTGGTAAAGACTTCATTTCTCAAACACTGAAAATTGAGTCAAATGTATAGAAATAAAAGCCATTCCTCAATTAATAAATGGTCAAAGTAATCAAACCTATCCATAGTCATATCAAAAAATGCTCTAAATCATGATTGATGAGAGAAAACAAATTAAAACACCTCTGAGCTATCATTTCACACTTGTCAGATTGATAAATATAACAGAAAAGGAAAATACCAATCTTGGAGGGGATGTGGGAAAATTAAAAACCTAATGTACTATTGGTGAAGGTTGTATATGGATTCAGCCATTCTGGAGAGCAATTTGGAGCTATGCTCAAAGGCCTATAAAATTACACATACTTTTAACCAAGCAATACCACTACTAGTTCTGTATCCCAAAGAGATCATAAAAAAGGAAAAGGGACCTACATGTATAAAAATATTTGTAGGGGCGGCTAGGTGGCGCAGTGAGTAGAGCGCCGGCCCTGGAGTCAGAAGGACCTGAGTTCAGAGCCGGCCTCCGACACTTAATCCACAGAAACAAAAACCTAGCCGTGTAACCTTGGGCAAGTTACTTAACCCCAATTGCCCTAAAGGGGCGGCTAGGTGGCGCAGTGAGTAAGAGCGCCGGCCTCGGAGTTGGGATGACCCGAGATCAGATCCGGCCTCAGAAAATGAGCACCCACGCATAAATAATGACTAGCCGTGTAACCTTGAGCAAGTTACTTAACCCTAATTGCTTAAAAAATATATATATATATATATATTTGTAGCAGCTCATTTAGTGGTGGCAAAGAATTGGAAATTGAGAGCATGCCCATCAATTGGGAATTGACTGAACAAGATGTTTTATATAATTGTGATGGAATATTATTGTGCTTTAAGAAATGATGAACAGGATGCTCTCAGAAAAACATGGGGAAGACTTTACATGAACTAATGCAAAATAAATGAGCAGAACCAGGAGAACATTGTACACAGTAATAGCAATATTGTATGATAATCTACTATGAGTAACTTAGCTATTCTTAGCAACACAATGATCTAAAACAATTCTATAGGACTTATGATGAAAGGTGCTATTCATCTCCAGAGAAAGAACTGATAGAGTCTAAATGCAGATCAAAGGCACTTTTTCTTTACTCTCTTTATTTTTCTTGGTTTTTTTTAGTCTGTTTTTTTCTTCACAGAAGGACTTACATGAAAATGTGCTTTGCGTGACTACTATACCTGTATAACCTATGTTAAATTCCTTGCCTTCTCAATGGGGGGGAGAGGGAGAGGGAAGGGAGGAAAAAAATTTAGAACTCAAAATTTGAAAAAAGAAAAGGATGATAAATTTATTTTTATATGTAATTGGGAAAAAATAAAATATTAAGTAAGATTTAAAAAATAAAAGAGAGGCATATCTGTTACTTGGCAGGTAAATGCTCTCTGGGACAACCATCAACTGAAAGACCCTTTCTCTGACCTTGTGATGCCATGATCTGGGGGAACCAAACCTCCAGGCAGATTCATAAAAACAAGTTCATAGATCCAGGCTCCTCCTAACTCCTGTTGTGTTGGCCCTTTCAGTCCCAACCTACTGGAGTTCCCAGAGATGGGGCCAAAGGTTCTGAGTTTGGAGCAGTATAAGGATAGGAAGCAGCGAGTGGTTTTCCAAAACAGTGAACCCTGGGGATATTCTCTTTAGCCCATCCTCTCCTCTGGAAAGTCTGGCTCGCTCTGTGGATAGGGGAAGGGATCAAGGACCCTTCTTCCACTCTACCCCCAGCCATGCCCATTGGTCCCTGATGGACTTATCCTCTAGATAAAGTGTATTTGGTTGTGCATGCTATTCTGAGGACAGGAAATCCTTCTGTCCCCTCCTTTGGAGATGGAGGAAGAGCAGAGAGTCTGCTGATCTTGGAACTGATGCTCCTGGGTCAAGCACAAAATAAGACAGAGGAACTGTTAAAATGGAGAGTTTTATTTTGGACACTAGAAACTCAGAAATGAAAAGCTACATTTCATATGAAACCAGAGAAAAATTTGTACTTTGCAGTAGAATATCTAATAGCCCTTGTCCTGATTGGCACAGAGATGACAACTCCAACTATCAGCTTTCTATGCCTCCTCCTCATTAAAAAGAATGCTTCTGGGGAGGCTAGGTGGTGCAGTGAGTAGAGCGTCAGCCCTGGAGTCAGAAGGACCTGAGTTCGGATCCGGCCTCAGACACTTAATGCACACACAAACAAAAACCTAGCCGTGTGACCTTGGGCAAGTTACTTAACCCCAATTGCCCTCCAAAAAAAAAAAAAAAGAATGCTTTCTCTTTGTGAATAACTTCTACAAAACACCCATTATCAAATTTGTATACATTGGGTCTGCTTCTGCTTGGTGCTTATGAATTACCTGGCATTAGGATGATGCCTTGAAAAAAGAGTGGGAAAAGGTGGTTGGGGAAAGGACATTTTATTTTATTTTTTGCTTTTTGGAGGGCAATTGGGGTTAAGTAACTTGACCAAGGTCACACGGCTAGGGTTTTTTTTGTTTGTTTGTTTGTGTGTGTTAAGTGTCAGAGGCCAGATCCGAACTCAGGTCCTTCTGACTCCAGGCTGGGGATCTACTCACTGCACCACCTAGCCACCCCTAGGAAGGGTCATTTTAAATAAGGGGGAAAAGACTATTCAAATGTACTCAAGACATGATAAAGATGAACCTTTCTATTGTATTTTTACAGAATTATTTTTAATAAATATGCATCCATGTGAAAAAAAGAAAGAAAGTCTAATAGAAGATCTTAACACCAGTGAGGTGTAGTAGAAGCAATATCCCAACCCTTATTCTTGACACATATCCTTCTTAAATGTTCTTCCCCTGCTTATGTCTAAGCAAATCACCTTTTTAAAATTATTGAATGGCTTATGAATGTTTCATTTCATTCTAACACAGGACTTAAACTACCAGGGTACTGGACCTTGCCCAAAACAACCTTTATTTCCAAATATTTTCCATCCTCAAGCTAATAGGAAGTCACTGTAGTCTAGTGAATAGAGAAGTAACATGAGAAGAACTGGCCTTAGTCAAATCATTTCGGTAGCTGTATGCAGCAGATACACTGAAGGAAGAGACTTGAGGCATCGAGACGATTAGGAGGCTATTGTAATAGTTCAGGTGATAAGGGCCGGAACATGGTGACCATGTTAGTAGAGACAAATAAAAGATGCGGTAGAAATAGAAATAGCAAGATTTGGCAACGAACTGAATTTTGAAGAAGCAAAATGATAAAGAGGTAGAGAGCACAGATCTTGGTGCTGTCTAGATACCCTGTCACTCAACCTCTCCGAGCTTCAGTCTCCTCATCTGTAAAATAAGATAATTCAGATTACAATTCTATGCAATTCTAAATCACCGCTTTGGAGGTTTGGGAGCAAAGATGAAAGTTCAGTTTTGTGCCTGCTGAGTCTGAGATGTCTGCAGAATATCTAGTTTGGTATATCTAAGCAGCAGTTGGAAATGCACTACTTGAGCTTAGCAGAGAGACTTGGACTACATATACAAATTTGGCTTATGCAGGACTGGAGTTTAGGAGAGAGATTAAGGGTGCATACATAGATCTGGGAATTATATCCATAATGATGAGATGATAATTAAATTGATGGGAGTTGGTGAGGTCACCAAGTGAGAATAACAGTGAAAGAAAAGCAGGGTGCCCAGGCTGGGGCTTAACATCCATTCACAGTTCAGGGTATGACATGAACAATGATCCAGCAAAGGAAACTGAAAAGGAGAAATCAGATAAAGGTAGGAAAAGAGCAGTGCCACAAAAACCAAGGGAGGTCTCTGGTGTCAAATTCTGTTGAGAACTGATAAAGGGTCATAAAATATGGTAATTAGGAAATCATCCGCAATTTTGGAGACAGCAGTTTTAATTAAGTCATGAGGTTGAAAGTCAAATTGCAAGGGTATCTTTAATTATATATTCCTTAATTTTTAAATGAGACTATTAGATTTTAAGCCTGATTGCTTACAAAGGGAACCAGTAGCTACTGTTGAAAAACATCAGACATTGATAAATCCCAGATTCTACCAGATAAAAGCAATATGCCAGAGAAGTGAGGAGTCCCCAAAGTGGGTCCTTTTTATCTCTGACACAAAGGGTTACACAGTAAGGGCAGCATTAAACTATATTTTCAAGAAAAACTGTTGAGCCTTACCAGGCAAGTATCAACAATTCCATCTTCTTCACCTGCACAAAATGAAGTTGAAACAACTCGTCCTCCATAACTTTCCTCTCTATTACAGGTGTCCCAGGGAATATAATGTAGCTCAGCTTCTTGCAAAGTATTTGAAGTATTGCCTATAATAAAAATCCATAAACTATTTTGGAAATCAAATATTTCACCAAATAGTGAGACATATATTTAGCAGATTTTTACCAAATATGAGAAGACCTGATTAGGATATTCAATCCTAATCCACATTTATGTGGTATAGATTATGGAATTAATCTGTAAAATCTCACAATGACATAAGCATGTGAGTTGGTTAATTTCTCAAAGAATTTTAATCCATCCTTCATCTTCATTTAATTCACCTTCCATCTCTGCTACCTTTTTTTTTTCTTTTTTGGAGAGGGGAAGGCAGGGCAATTGGGGTTAAGTGACTTGTCTAAGGTCACATGGCTAGTTTTTGTATTAAGTGTCTGAGGCCAAATTTGAACTCAGATCCTCCTGACTCCAGGGCTGGTGCTCTATTCACTGCACCACCTAGCCACCCCCATCTCTGCTACTTCTTGAACCCAAAATGGAGGTACATAAACAGCAGAAAGTGTAGGTGGAGGATAACACTCCAGGTACCACTGTAAGGCAGTTATGTGGTGTGAGAACTAGAACCCTGGGCCTGAAGTGAGGAAGACCTGTTCAAATCCTGCCTCAGACACTTCCTAGCAAGTCACTTTACTGTTTTTGCCTCAGTTTTCTCAACTGTAAAAGAGATACTACTAGCACCTGCCTTGCAGGGCGGTTGTGCGGATCAAAGGAGATATTTGTGAAAGCGCTTAGCACAGTGCCGCTCCTGTAGTAGGCACTAATAATACATTATTCTTTCCTTCCCTTCCCCCACTATTGCTCCAGCCTGATCAAGCAGATTTTGTCAAGACAATCTATAGGGGAAACGACCACAGATTAAATATCTGTGCCTGACAGATACTTGCCACAAATAACTTGGCAATTAAGTCTACTTTCTGGATTACAGTTCAACGTTGCACTGATATCTTTAAGAGTTTAAGAGAGGATTCAAGAAGCAATTCCAAGTTATCTCCTAAGAAACTTATAATGGGTTTCTATTCAAATTACACAGTAAAGATGCTAGAAACAGCTGGGCAGACCACACAGGGAATGTCCTAGCTCCTTACCTCCTCTATGATACAAACACTGTGTAACCAAACCAGAACAATGGTAGTATACTTCCCTATTTAACAACTCTATTTGGACCTTCTGACATCCCAAACTTAAAAATCATGAACTAGGCTTTTCCATCTTCCCTCAACTCTCCCATCAATAGTCAGTGAGACTACCACCTTCTGGATTTCCCATTAAATGGGAAAAGAAAAGAATTAACATTCAACCTTCACTAAATACTGATTCTTTCTTCATGTCTCTTAGGTCTGGGCATTCTTTTTTACCCTTAATTCTAAATTACTTACGGTAGATTTTCCATATATCGGGAAAAATAACATTGCTCTGACATTTTTGTCATCACCTGTTTTTGTTATCTTGCTGACCTGTAGGCTACATTTATTTTCCTGTTTACTCTTCTTCCTTATATAGCCTGTGGTTCAGCAAATAGCCCTTTGTAAGCATAATAAAAACTACCCCCATAAAAGACTCAGAATATATTTAGATTTCTTGATTGAGTATGTATAGATGTAGGCAGCAGATGGCACTGGGGAGCTGGGTAGGTTGGGTAGACAATCATGGACTGACACAGAAGCCCCACTGAGCATTCTTCCATGACTCTCCCTCCCAGCAATTTCCCATAAGGGTCTGACTTGCCTTCCAAAGTGCCCAGAGGCAAATGGCTCTGAGCCAATAAAAGGAAAGTGAAAATGCCCAGTTTGTTCTCTAGGTTTGCTCCCTTGTGCCCTCCTATCCTTACCAGCTTTCAATCTAGAGGCATAGGAATGACAAATTTATATACAAGGTTTTTGAATAGGCCAATACACTCCCTCACTTTGTCCAGCTATCCTAAATTAGCTTCCAAGCAACCACATTCAGTTTAAACCAAACTTTTCAATTCCCTAGAGTTAATAGGGCTCCCTTATCCTTTATTTGTAAGTCTTAAATAAAACATACCCACAACAGCATTTCTGCTGGCAAAATAGGTTTGACAATAGATAAATGTAAATTAAAAGCAGTAAGAATAAGGAAACAAGTCTGAAACACACAATGAGTGAAAATGGATGAGCAGCTTTGCTGGATGAACGAAGTCACCAGATCAGTCCATCCTCTGGTTGATTGGCTAGTTGGATCTCACCACCCTGGAGCTACAAATCCCTGGCACTGCTGCTCTCACTGTGGCTTGATCCCAAGACTGAATCAGTCCATACCTCCTGAATGGCTTTCATGCCTGTTGCCATGCCCTGGCTCTAGGGTCTTCATCAGCTTGTCATCGACCAACAAATCCTTTTTCCAAACATGGGGGCTGCAAAGTCAACCCAGTATACCTTAGGAAACCTCCCTGAGTGTGACTGCAAAGCCATGTCTACATAGACAGATCCAGTGAATGACTCTTTTTCAAAATATCAAAACTCGTATTAGTATTTTGTTGTTGTTTGCCTTTCTCATAAAAACTGAATGTAGATTACAGTTTATACTAGGAAAAACTTCCTAACAATTTTTTTATGAGAACTGTGATTTTATTAATGTATTAAGCTTCCAATTAGGGACTTCTACCAATGCAGATCAATACCTGCTCTGCAACTCATGGTCTTAGAGAGGGACCTAGGGAAGTGGTGTCAAATTCATATAGAACCAGGGCCATTAAACCATATATGAGGATCCCTGTGGCTGCATATTGATTTAGAAAAACACATATTAACATTATCTCTGTTCTCTAATATTTTTACTTATTTTGTTCAATATTTCCTAATTGCATTGTACTCTGATTCTAGCAACACTAGGGAGTTCTAAGCATGCACATATGACACCTCTAGCCTAGGGCACTTGGGTTAAAAGATTTCTCCTTCAGTGAGTCAGTATGTGACACTCCCATCCTATCTCAGGAACTGGCTCTTTTGTAGAGGAAATGCATGCTTCAAATTGGGTTGGACAAGATGACCTCTGAGGTCCCTCCCAATATATGTGTGTGTATATGTTTATATAAGGTTACATATATGTAATGTGTATATATGTACATATATCAAGTCAACTAACATTTATTGAGTCCCTACTGTGTGCTGAAACACTAGGCATGCAAAAAAAAAAAAAGATCAAAGCTCCTGCTCTTAAGGAGCTCACAGTCTAATCAAAATGCTAACATGCAAACAGCTATTTGCAAGCAGGATATAGACAGGATGACTTTGGGGTAGTCATAGAGGGAGGGCACAAAGAATAAAGAGGACTGGGAAAAGCTTCTTGCAGAAGGTGAGACTTGAGCTGAGACTTGGAGCCAGGGAAGAACTTTTATTAACTGAATTCTGGTTAATTCTAGGGAATTGTTTACAAATCTTTCATGTATGGATAGCTTCGATCAATATATTTAGTATGGACATATTATATACTCAGCACTGTACCATGTGCTAAAGCAGGATACAAAAGGAATGACACAGGCCCTGCCTTTGTATATTCCCAATGAGACTACAAACTCCTCAATGAAAGAGACAGTGTTTTCTTCTTCTATGGCATATTCACTTTTAGCCAGCTTGTCAGTCAGCAACATTTGTCTAGTATCCATTAGGTGCAGAAAAATTCACTAGATACTACGGAAGAAGCACAAAAGCTATGTATTCTGTTCCCTGTTTACGAATTTACAATCTAGTTAAAGGCAAAAGATTTGTAGACTAAAAAATGCTTATAAAGCAACATATTAACAGTGCAAATTAAACTGACTACACAAGTACTGAATGACCAGAAGAAGAATAAGCTAATTTGGAGAAGGAAGGTTTTCTGGGTGGTAGAAATTGATTAGGTCATAGGAGAGGAAAACAGGGGAGCTGGTTGCTGTCCAGGAACAGGGGTTCAGAGATACAATTCCTGCCCAGTGTCAGAAATCCCTGTATGGCAGTCCTTACGATTCAGACAGGACATATGCAATCAGGGGACAAGAGAAGCATTGCAAGGACATGCTAGGCCCATTGTAAATCATATTTTTAAGTTAAGTGCCCAACTTTGTCATATGTTCAAATGGATACAAAACACAGTAAACTAAAAATAGAGGCAGGCCTCTAGGAGCTAATTGGCTTGCTCTAACACTTCTGTGGGTCTGAATGGTAAAAAATGATGCAGGGCATTAAGCACCATAGCTTTCCAGAAATCATGAGCATATTTGCTATTTGCCAAAGATTATATCACTATTTTTGTTGAGGAAGAAGAATTTTTTGAGTGTCTCAGGAAAAACAAACAAAAACAAAGAAAATCCATAATTGGATTTATAATAATATTTTTTTTCTTTTTGCCTGAATGGCTTTCATGCCTGTTGCCACTGGACTAGATTCTATTATTTTTTGTTGTGGTTGGGATACGGGGTGGGGTTGGGCTTATGATTTTGCAAGGCCAGTTGGGGCACCATTATCTTTCTTCTAACAACTGTCTATGCTCTTTCTTTTTTTTTTTTTTATATTTTCATTAACAGTTTGTAATACAGTCTTTTTTTAAAACATCTTTTCAATATCAAGGCAGGGACTTTAATGCCTGGCCACTACGACTGTCCTCCCTTGGTCTTTCTCGAGGAAAAGTAGGGATTTATCTCAATCAGATTGAGTTGATAAGAAAGCTTCTTCTATATCCAGTGGTAATCATGAGTTCTTGACCTTCTTTACCTTCCCCCAACTGCCACCCCCACCCCAAAGAAGGGCAAGGGATCTTTTACAGGGCCTGGGTACTAAAACTAGTGGTGGCGAAGCAATCTCAGAATTTCTGAGGTAGAGTTGCCTGCCAAAGAGTGGAAGGATATGAAGCATATCAAGTCCCAGAAGCTTCTTCCATATCCATTGTTTAGTCTTGTCCTGTGAGGAACAACTGGAGAAAGAGTCTTCTGAGGTAAAGAGACTGATGTCTACATCTCCATGGGCTCCTCTGAATCTCAGAAATCTTGAGCTGCAAAAGTTGCAAGGGCTGGGGATGTCTGAAGATGACAGGATGCCCGCCATGACGGAGCCTTGAGTCTGACAGGCTGCCAGAGACACCAGATCCAGATTGTCTTTTCTTCCAACGTTATGACAGAGGCACCATCAAGACCACCTCCATAGTTGATGCCAGGACTGCCAGCCTGTGGGAGCCATATACCAAACTGGGGCCACAGACCGGGGGTAGATAGGGGCCTTGAAGGCCCAAGGACAAGGACAAGGGGCTGAGGGTGTACCAGACCCCACCCAGGGAGAGGCTAAGGGCCTGTCCTCATCCTCTGGCAACTTGACATATTAGAAAAAGAATCAGCTAGAATGCTGGTAACAAATTTTTAAAACTAAATGAGTAATTTGGAATTAAGATATACTACATATCAATAAAACTGAGCCAATATTTACCTTCTTCTGTTGTTTTGCCCCAGCCACTTACAAAGCACCTTGTACTGGCATTCAAGTTAAACAACTCTTTAAAAAATGGTAGGCAGATAGGCTGAACATAGTCATTATAACTCACAGCTCTTTTTAAATGAAAAAGTGCAATATCATTTGCATATGTATCCGGGATGAACTGTGGATGGATAATGATTGCTTTAATATTTATTTTCTTAGTTTTCCGATGTCTCTGTAAAAGATTATGAACTCCAACCACAGCTCTCCAAAATTGTGGTTCTCTGGAATAAAGCAAATGCCTTTATTACAACACTGCTTATTCGAGTAACTATATTTTTAAAGCTTCCATTATTTTTCTGGTTTCTAATTTTAGATTATACAAAATAACTTTTTAATTTTAAAAACTTCTCCTTTATTACAAGCCAAAGATGCAAATGAAAAAACAAAAAACAAACTATATCAAAATTTGTTTCAATTCCATAAATACTTACTAAACATCTATGATATGCCTGGTGATATGTGAGACAGTTGGGATACAAAAGCAAAACACAAAATAGTCTCTGACTTAAGCAATATATTATTTCACAGGGGATAAGACACAAACAGAAGTTAAAAGGTGAAAAGTCCACAGGAGAGGTGCTGGGGGCATATGGGAAGGATCAGATAGTGATACCTGAACTGTGCCTGAAAGGAAAGAAAAGGTTTTGATGGGTGAAGATATAGGGGAGTCCATTTTAGATATGGGAGAATGAATTGAGTTGAGTACACGTACAGAGAGAGGGCAGGTTAAAATAAAGCTTATGAGTAGTCAGTCTATTTTGGCTAGAACGTAGAGGGATGAAAAGGAATAAATCTAAAGCAATGCTAGAAAGTTTAATTGGAGCCAATCTGTGGAGGTCTTTGCCTTTATTAAAGGAACAGAGTGATAGAATCAGATTAAGAAGATGAAGCATGGGGTAGCTAGGTGGCACAGTAAGTAGAGCACCGGCCCTGAAATCAGGAGGACCTGAGCTCAAATTCGGCTTCAGACATGTAACACTTAGTAGCTGTGTCACCTTGGGCAAGTCAACTTAATCCCAATTCCCCTCCAAAAAAAGCAAAAAAATTTTAAAAATAAAATTTTGTTTTAAAAACTAAAAAAAAGATGAAGCATGAAGAATGGTTTGGAGAGAAGAGAAAATAGAGACTATTAGAATAATTCAGGACTAGTGTGGTGCTAAGGGAAGTGGAAAGCAAGGAGCAGATTTCAGAGACAGAATCACAGATGTGTGGGATAGAATCAGAATCAGTAAGACTTTGCACTGAAGGAAGAAGAGAGGGAGAGGGAAGACTTTAAAATGACTAAGGTTTTAACCCTGACTGGGGAAGGTTAGTGGGAGGAGCAGGGTCAGATGAAATCCAGTCAAGGGCCAGAAGCTCCCTATGTGCAAGGTACACATGGTGTTAATGACTCTTAGGAAGTCCAGAGAGAGAATAACATGTTACCAAAACAACCTTGGAAGCCTGCCTCTATAGTTTCTGTCCCTTCTTATGACCATCTCTTCCTTCACCATAATTTCTTCTTCCCTTCCCTTCCTTCAATTAGCAAAAATATATAAATGAAGTATTTTAAATGTATTGTATTTCTTGAAAAATGCTTATGTTCCCTATTACATGAGTTTGACTTTGCATATTTTTTTCCATTCCTTCAAAAAAAGAAGCCTCAAAACCCAAACACTCTACTGGAATGAAGTTGACTTGGGTGTGACTCCAAATTGATCTTTTTTTCCTGTCAATGATTCTTGACAAAAAAAGTTTCATTATCTCTGCTTCTTAAAGATGAAAGAATAGAGATAAATGTCAAGTATAAGATAAAAAAATTTTAAATGGTGGTTCTTACCACCTGGTTTTTACCAGGATTTTTCTGAAGGCAATGTTTGAAATGGATATAAAAATCATATATTCACTTCAAATTATAACAAAACCTACCAGTCCTAGTTTGGCCTTAATGATTATTTAATGAATATACCTTAAAAGAAAATGATGGGGGGGCTGGATGGAATGTTCTACATTACTATAAACCCTTAATTAATCGAAATATGCAGTATTATAAACATACCTGACATCCTTAAGGCAGTGTGCAGCTGTGAGCACCCAGTTTTCATTTATTATGGATCCCCCACATACATGTATAGATCTAGGAAACATCACAACCTGCAGGCTTACTGTCCATGGCCACCCTCCAAGTTCAGCCTTGTGACCACCTATAACTCGAGATCCTGACAGCATGTTCACCAATGGTACTCTTCCACAATCTAGAAACAGAAATAACACATTATTTTGAACTGGTCAGTGATATGAAGGATCAATTATATTTCTGAAGAGTAGATTAAAAGGATGGACTGAACCCTCCTGAGAATTCTAGGATTTAGGGGGTGTGTGAGATGACTTGCTGTGAAGTTTCCCATTCGGAATATCCTATATACATTCTTATTACTTCCTTGTATTTTGTAATTGAGTTCAGTATTGTTTCCCCACATAAATGTGTAAGTCATTGTGTATTTCAAGGTAATGTAAGAGCTACTGAGTATTAATACAATTGATTGGATTAATTATTGAGACCAAATTAGAGACATTTTTAGTTTGGGGAAAAGAATGGTAGTGTGAGAGGTAGCAAAGGGTTAAGTTTCTATAGAACTGCAAGAATTGCTGAAACAAGACTGGGATAAAAAGTATCAGACAGTAGCTTTGGGAAGAAGTTTGAGTTTCCAGTTCCCAGAGAACTCCTAGATAATACTAAAATGAAATAATGTAGATAAAAGGAGCTGGAAGCAGCAGGTAGATTTGGCCAATCAGAAAGCAGACAGCGGCCTTGGGACACTCAGGCCCAGATAAGGTTGTACTGAAGGGGGTTCAGTATTCTGAGGTTGTTACTGCACTGTCCACTGTAGTGGACCTCATGTATTATGTATGTTATCTAACAAAATTTGAGCCTCATTAGTAATAATTAGGTTAATGTTTGGGAGGGGCAGGTAATCCTTGTCTACTTAACCTAGCTTCTGCTTCTGTGGGGTGCTTCTGTGGGGTGGCCTCTACTCTCTCGGTGCTGTTCCAGAGACTGGACCGTCGGCTTCTCACAAGATTCTAATAACACTTTCTACTTTCACTTTGAGAGGTCTCCAAGTGGTCAGTTTGGGTTAGGGTCTCCGTATCCCACACAGGGGGTTTGTTCATCTTCTTAGCCTAAGTATAATCTCAAGATCTGAAGCAGACTGTGTGTATTTTTGACAAGGCCTCCAAGTTCCTGACCTGAGCAAGCTGAGTGAACAGAGAGAAACATTGGGGAAGATATTATGAAAACAGGAACAGGAGCAAAGGCAGACACCAATTTACCTCCAATAATGGAATCGTCAATGAAGGAGGAGGAAGAGGAAACTACTGTACTTTGGGAGAGACAGCTGAAATGGGTGGAGAAGGATGTGAAACAATCTGGGCTCCACAAGGGTCTACCATGGGCAAATGAGATAAAGTTGAAGCTAAGCTTGACCAGTGATGAACTCTTCCCCTTGGCTGTGAATTCATGCAAGTGAAGTGTGTCTTCTATCTATAGAGATTTAAATTCACCTAGTTAACCTGGGGTTTACTTGGTAAGATTTCTTTTTCACAGGCCAAGCCTTAAACCCAATTCACTCTGGATTTCACTGATCAGACAACAATAGGTCCCTGCCCAGTCACCACTTAAAAGGTTATTTTGGGGGCCCTCCTGCCGCAGAGTGAATGTAAATAGTAACTGTTTCACTTTTGGTGGCCAGCCCTTAGGGTCTTCCCCTCCCAGTTTGATTTTTTTTTAATTAAAGGGGCCATAACCTTGATTCATTGCTTAAAAAGGTCTATTCACTGAATCAGCATTACCTCACTCAAAGTGAGAATTTGAAAAGACCTTTGCTTTAAAGGGCCAAGGTCTCCCACTACATCCTGGGCCATCTCCAGTTGTGCTGATGGATATCAGGCCACTAGATCCATTTGGCTCTGGAGGAGAAAGTGAGGCTGCTGACCTTGCACAGCCCTCCCTCATGCAAATCTAAGTCAACTGCAAGTCATGTCATCAACTCCCTGGTGTCATGGACTTCTTAAAGAAATTAGTATAAACCACAACACACACAAATCACACAACAAACCCCACCGATCCTAGTCCCTTTATAAGGACCTTTTATTCTTCTTATTATTTAGATCAGGAGTTCTTAACACGGGGTCCATGAACCCTTTGTTTTTAACATTTTGATAACTATTTTAATATAAATGGATCCCTTTGAGATCCTATGTGTTTTGTTCTATATATTTAAAAACATTGTTCAGAAAATGGATCCAGAGGTTTCACCAGACTGCCAAAGGGCTCCGTGTCACAAGAAAAGGTCGAGAACTTCTTTCAGTAAAAGATTTCCTTCTCCTTTCCTTACAGGTATGTCTTTCCTTGCAGTCTAAAGCCACAGTAGGTACATGCTGATTGTGTAGCTCATGATATACTAGTCAGAAGTTGCTTATTTCCAACTTGATGACTAGAAACCCCTCTGGAGCACAAGCTCATATGGATATTGTTAATTTTATTCTATTAATAACCCAATAACTCTTTCAACATGCAGAGGCCCTTTAAAATGGAGTCCAGGCTTTTCTATTCTGTTCCATAAAGGAGCCTATTGTATTTAATCACAGGAGTGGGCTCACAAAGATATAGAAGACAGTGTGACATGAGTCCTTGGACCTAAGTCTTTTTTCCAGCTTCTGATATGGAAATGGGAGTCAAAGGAAAGGGCTTGGAAGGAAAGCAGAGCCCCAAGTCAGCCCTAGCAAGCTAGAGTTATGGTCTAAGAGGATTTTGTCCTTACTCATTTCCTGTTTTGGGCCAGCTTCCCACCACTGTCACACTTTATGATGTTTATCACACTGTGATTTTTATTTATTTATTTGCTTATTTGTTTATTTCTTCAACTTGTCCTTAAAACCATCAACATATAAATAGATTAATATAGTACATTTTTATTCAAAACTTTTGTTTTTTATTTTAATTTTTTGCTTTTTGGAGGGCAATTGGGGTTAAGTAACTTGCCCAAGATCACATGGCTAGGTTTTTGTTTCTGTGTGTTAAGTGTCTGAGGCCAGATCCGAACTCAGGTCCTTCTGACTCCAGGGCTGGCACTCTACTCACTGTGCCACCTAGCCTCCCCCCAAACTTTTAAAAGGTAAATTGGTATACCATGTGCATAAGGAATAAAGGTTTTGAAATAATTTAAAAGTCCTTATTGAAACTAAAAGCCTTCCTAATAAGTGGAGAAAAGGATGGGAAGGGAGGGAGAGAATTTGGAACTGAAAAGAAAATGAATAATGGGAAAAAATAATTCTAAAAAATTATGATGGGAACAGTTTCAGAGAAACCTGGGAAGACAAAGTAGATGTCCATTGATTGAGGAATAGCTAAACAAACTGTGGTATGTGAATATAATGGAAATATTACTCTGCTGTAAGAAATGATGAATGTGATGAATACAGAGAAGCATGGAAAGATTGACACAAACTGATGCAGACTGAAGTAATCTCAGTCACAGAAACAATATGCAGAATGAGGTAAGATGGCAGAACAAGGCAAGAAATTACCTGGCTCTCTCACAAACAATTTAAAATAATGCTTCAATGTGAACTTAGAGCAGAAGAAATAATTAAAAGTCAAGGTAAAGTATTGTCTGCTTAAGACAATTTGGGAAGACACTGGAAAAGACCTGACCTCCTGGAGTTGTGGCCTGGCTTGATTGAAGTGCAGATCCTTCTAAGTAGATAACCCTGAAACAACAGACAGGGCCTGGGGGCAGATGTGTCAGAGGCAGCTTCACTTGCTGGAATCTTCACCTTACAGACTGTGTAGGGGTCAGAGAAGCTGATCAGGGGAAGATTGCAGGGCTATCTGGTGGCTCTGGACTCAGGGCCCAGGAGCACTGACAAGATGTGATCCTAGGCTGTGGCTGTGGGTAGGAAGGAACAAGTACATGCTGGTAAGTGTAGTTACAGAAAGACCAAGGCCTTGTTGGCTATGGGTAGTCACGGGAGGGCAGAGTCCCTGGTTTTGATTCCAGGGCAGAGGGGTGAACTAAAGCTTGCAGCCAAAGGAGGGACTGCAGCAAATAAGAGTATTTGTAGTGTCAGCATTGCTGGTAGCCCTGGTCATGGCTCAGGGGTGGATAGGAGTATCTGAGTTCAGGCCCCAAGAGAGAGCTCAGAAAACAATAGCACAAGAAACCTAAAGCTTGAGACATCATCCTCCATACCTAAATCTAATACAAAGTTAACAGCCAGTAGAAAGGGCGTCCTCCTCATAGCTCTGACAATAAATGCGCAAAACCCCAGAAATTTGGGATACAGCATTCTCCACTTTGGAAGCAGAGTTCTACCATGACAAAGAGCTCAAAAGTCAAATAATTGGCTGGTAAGATGAACAAACAGGGGAAGTGCAACCAGACCATAAAATCTTTTTGGGGGGGACGAAAAAGATCAAAACATAAAACCAGAAGAAAACAACAAAGTCAAAACTCCTGCATCAAAAGCCCCCAAGAAAAATATGAACTGGTCTCAAGCCATGAAGGAGCTCAAGAAGAATTTTGAAAATCAAGTAGAAGAAAAATTGGGAAGAGAAATGAGAACAATACAAGACAATAATGAAAAGTGAGTCAACAGCCTGCTAAAGGAGACCCAAAAAAATACTGAAGAAAATAACACCTTAAAAAATAGACTAACTCAAATGGCAAAAGAGGCCCAAAAAGCCAATGAGGAGAAGAATGCCTTAAAATCCAAACTGGCCAGATGGAAAAGGAATTTCAAAAACTCACTGAAGATTATAATTCCTTCAAAATACGATTGAAGCAAATGGAAGCTAATGACTTTATGAGAAATCAAGATACTATAAAACAGATCCAAACAAACAAAATTAACAGCCAAGAAATAAGCCTCTAACCGAAAAAAAAAAAGAATTAAACAAAACAGAACTCTACCATAGTAACTACTTTGGTGATAGAAAAGATCTGGGTTCAAACTCAGAAGATAGTGAAGTTAAAACAGTTACTTCTATTTCAAAGAAAAATATAAAACGGTCACAAGCCCAAAAAGAGTTCTTAGAAGAGCTTATAAAGGACTTAAAAATCAAATTAGAGAAGTCGAGGAAATTTTAAGAAAAAAATAAGATACAAGAAAATTTTAAAAATTATGAAAAGAAATTCAACCAATTGGAAAGAGATCCAAAAACCTACAAAAGAAAATAACTCCTTAAAAATTAGAATTGGGCAAAGGGAATCTAATGACTTCATAAGACACCAAGAAATAATCAATGAAAATCAAAAGAATGAAAAAATAGTAGATGTGAAACATCTCATTAGAAAAACTGAACTGGAGAACAACTCAAGGAAAGACAATATAAGAATTGTTGGACTACCTGAAAGTTATGATCAAAAAAAGAGTCCGGACTCTACAGTTCAAGAAATTATTAGGGAAAATTGCCCTGAAGTGTTAAAATTGAGTAAAAGAGAAATTGAAAAAAATCCACCAATCACTACCTGATGAAAGAGATCCTAAGATGAAAACTCACAGGAACATTATAGCTAAGTTTCAAAGCTCCCAGATCCAGGAGACCTACAGGTAACTAGGAAAAAAAAAATAATTTAAGCTACAGTCAGGCTAAGATTTAGCTGCTTCTACATTAAAAGAACAAAGGGCATGAAACATTATATTCTGAGAGCAAAGAAACTGGGTTTGCAACTGAGAATAACTTAGCCAACAAAGCTGTGTGATTCTGCATGGAAAAAAATGGATATTTAATAAATTAAAAGGCTTTCAGGTATTTGTGAGGAAAAGCCCAGAACTAAATGGAAATTTGACCTACAAGAATCAGGTGAATCATAAGAAGGTAAACATTAAAGACCAATTGTAAGGGGTTTAATAAGGTCAAACTTTTGACTTCTTATATGGAAAAACATCATTTTTAACTCTTAAGAATGTTATTTTTTTTTTACCTCTTTTTGGAGGGCAATTGGGACTAAGCAACTTGCCCAAGGTCACATGACTATTTTAGTGTTAAGTGTCTGAGGCTGGATTTGAACCCAGGTCCTTCTGATTCCAGGGCTGGAGCTCTATTCACTGCACCACCTAGCCGCTCCAAGAATGTTATTATTATTTAGGTAGTTTCAAAGAGCATATAGAGATAGAAGGCTTGGGGTTGAGTTTGGTATGATGGAATGACCCTAAAAAATAAAAGTGGGGAGGGAGATATAAAATGGATCAATTATTTCATACAAATCAGATGTGAATGGAAAAATTGTTACAGTGGAGGCAGGAGTGGGGGGAGGGTTGTAGTGCTAGAAACCTAATTCTCACCAGAACTCAATTTCTCTAATTTTTTAAGTCCCTTTTAAGCTCTCCCAAGCACTTTTTTGGGGCTTGTGACCATTTTATATTTTTCTTTTAAATACAAGATCAAGAAATAGGAGGGTAAGAGAAGAGGATAAGACAGTGACTCTTATAAAGATGGGTAGTTTAGGGAATAGGAGAGTAAGGGCAGAAGATAAAGGAGGGACTCTTAGAAGGGATAAGGATTAGGGAGACAGTGGTTAAAAGCAAATTAGACATTTGAGAAGGGATAGGGTAAAAAGAAAGGGAGAGAAGGATAAACACAGGTAGGAAAAGTAGGGCAAAGGGAAATACACCACTAATAACTATAACTTTCAATGTGAATGGGATAAACTCACCCATAAAGTGGAACTGGATAACAGAATGGATTAAAAATCAGAATTCAACAATATGTTGTTTACAAGAAACACATTTTAAAATGAGATACAAAAAATAAAAATGAGAGATATCCATAGAGTAAAAATAAAGGGCTAGTGTAGAATTAATTATGCTTCAGTTGATGCAAAAAAAGGGAGGGATAGCAATCATGATCTCAGACAAAGTTAAGGCCAAAATAGATTTAATTAAAAGAGAGAAACAGGGAAACTATATTATGATAAAAGCTACCATAGATAATAAGGTAATATCAATTCTAAACCTATATGCACCAAATGCTACAGCATCCAAATTTTTAAAGGAAAAGCCAAATGAATTACAGGTGGAAACAGATATAAAAACTATAATAGTGGGGGACTTCAACCTTCCCCTCTCAGAACTAGATAATTTTTTTCTTTTTTAATATATATTTTATTTTCCCCAATTAAATGTAAAATAATTTTAAACTTTTTTTTTCAGTTTTCAGTTCCAAATTCTATTGCTCCTTCCCTTCCTCTCCTCCCCCTTCCCTGAGATGGTAAGCAAACAGATATAGGTTATACATGTGCAATCATGTAAAAACTTTCCATATTAGTCATTTTGTACAAGAAGAATTGAATAAAAGAAAAAGAATGAAAGAAAGTGAGAAATAACATGCTTTGGTCTGTATTCAAACAACATCAGTTCTTTATCTGGAGATGCATAGTATGCTTCATCATTAATCCTTTAGGATTCTCTTGGATCACTGTATTGCTGAGAACTGCTAAGTCATTCACAACTGTTCACTGTACAACATTGTTATTGTATACAATGTTCTTCTGTTCCGTTCACTTCACTTAAGCATCCTGATGTTCATGTGAGTCTTTCCAGGTTTTTCTTGTCATCCTGCTTGTCATTTCTTGTAAAACAATAACATTCCATCACAATCATATACCACAGCTTATTTAGCCATTTCCCATTTGGTGGGCATCCCTTTGACTTCCAATTCTTAGCCACCATAAAAAGAACTGCTATAAATATTTTTGTATAAATATGTAACTTTTCCTTTTTTTATGTCTTTGGGATGCAGACCTAATAGTAGTATTGTTGAATCAAAAGGTATATAAGCCCCTCGGGCATAAGAACTAGTTAAATCTAACCAAAAAAATAAATAAGAAAGAAGGAGATGAATAAACTCTAATGGGAATAAAAAGGAATATACTTTTTCCCAGTGGTATACAGTACCTTTACAAAAATTTATTTTATATTGGGGCATAAAAATTTCTAGTTAAACGCAGAAAAGCAAAAATATTAAATATATCTTTTTGCGATCATAATTCAATAAAAATTATACTTAATAAGGTACCATGGAAACACAGATTAAAAACCGATTGGAAACTAAATAAACTAATCTTAAAGAATGAGTAGATCATTTAGCAGACTATTTTCTTTTTTGTTTTGTTTTGTTTTGTTTTCTTTCTTATGGTTCCTCCCATTCACTCTAATTCTATACAATATGACTAATGTGAAAATATGCTTAATAGAAATATGTATGTGGAGCCTATATCAGATTGCATTCCCTCTTGGGGAACGGGGTAAGGACGGAGAGAAAAACTTAAAAAAAAGAATAGTCTGGTTTGTCCCACCCGGCCGCCAGACGGGAAGTACTGGGGTCTCTGACAGGAGCCAGTACTTTCTGCTCACCGGAAGCCTAGGCCGGGCCAACAAGATGCCAGTGGACCCCGACACCAAACTGATTGGAAACATGGCACTGTTACCTATTAGGAGTCAATTTAAAGGACCAGCTCCAAGAGAAACAAAAGACACAGATATTGTGGATGAAGTTATCTATTGTTTCAAGGCCAATGTCTTCTTCAAAAACTATGAAATTAAGAATGAAGCTTATAGGACATTGATCTACATAACTCTTTACATTTCTGAATGCTTAACGAAACTCCAGAAGTGCAACTCAAAAAGCCAAGGAGAGAAAGAAATGTATATGCTGGGAATCACTAATTTTCCTATTCCCAGAGAGCTGGGTTTCCCTCTTAATGCAATTTATGCCAAACCTGCAAATAAGCAAGAAGATGAAGTGATGAGGGCCTACTTATAGAGGGTGAGGCAAGAAACTGGGCTGAGGCTTTGTGAGATCTTTGATCCTCAAACAACAAACCCAGCAAGTGGTGGACTTGTTTTGTGAAGAGGCAGCTCATGAACAAGAGTCTTTCAGGCCAGGCAGTGACCGGATCTTGTGCAGTCACCCCCCTTGCAGAAGCATTCAACATGTGGCAGCAGGATGTACACAGTTCTTGGCCTTCATTTCATAAAATTTTATACCAAGGAAGAGGAGACACATCCTTACTGGAAAAGCCCTTTATTAAGAATGTTGGGATTTAAGGATCACTGAGAATTTTTGCTATGTTAAGCTGGTGCTTAATGATAATAAAAAAGATTTCTTAACATTCCACGTCAAAAAAAAAAGTAACTAAATCAAAGAACAAGTCATAAAATAATAATTTTATTATTAAAGAGAATGACGACAATATACCAAAACTTATGGGATGAAGCAAAATTTATATTTCTAATTAGAAGAAAATGTATATATCTAAATGCTTATATCAATAGAATAGTGAAAGAGCAGACTAGGGGAGCCTAGGTGGCGCAGTGAGTAGAGCGCCGGCCCTGGAGTCAGAAGAACCTGAGTTCGGATCCGGCCTCAGACACTTAACGCACACAAAGACCTAGCTGTGTGACCTTGGGTAAGTTACTTAACCCCAATTGCCCTCCAAAAAATAAAACAAAAACAAAAAGGAAAGAAAGAGCAGACTGATGAATTAGGTATGAAATTTAAAAAACTAGAAAAAGAAATAGTCAAAAATCCCCAATTAAAGACCAAATTGGAAATCCTAAAAATTAAAAGTGACATTAATAAAATTGAATGTAAGAAAAGCATTAAATTAATAAATAAACCTAGGAGTCAGTTTTGTGAGGAAAACACAATGAAATGACAAATCATTGGTTAATGTGATTTTTAAGAAGAGAAGAAAACCAAATCGCCAGCATCAAAAACGAAAAGGGTGAATATACCACTAGTGACGATGAAACCAAAGCAATTATTAGTTATTTTGACCAATTATACACCAATAAATTTAACAATTTAATGAAACAGAAGAATACTTACAAAAATATAAACTTCCCAGATTAACAAAAGAGGGAATAGAATATCTAAATAAGCCTTTTTTTTTTTGGAGGGTACTTGGGGTTAAGTAACTTACCCAAGGTCACACAGCTAGGTTTTTGTTTGTGTGTTAAGTGTCTGAGGCTGGATCTGAACTCAGGTCCTTCTGACTCTAGGGCTAGTGCTCTACTCACTGCGACACCTAGCCACCCCTTTTAAGCCTATTTTTCAAAAAGAAATTGAACAGCCCATAAATGAGTCTCCTAAGAAAAAAGCATTAGGACTGATTGCTATATAAGTGAATTCTACCAAACACAAAAGATTAATTAACTCCAATATTAAATAAATTATTTGGACTAACAGGCAGAGTGTTTTACAAACCCCTACAAATATGGCACTGATACCTAAACCAGGAAGAGTAAAAACATAGAAAGAAAATCATAGACCAATTTCATTACGAATATGGATGCAAAAATCCTAAATAAAATATTTGCTAGGAAACTATAATAATATATCACAAAGATTACACATTGTGACCAAGTGGAATTTGCACCAGGAATGCAGAAATAGTTTAACATAAGAATAACTATTAACATAATTGATTATATCAATAACAAAAGAAACAAAAATCATATATCAACAAATGCAGAAAAAGCTTTTGACAAAACACTCATTCCTATTAAAAGTACTTGAAAGCATAGTTATAATTGGATTTTTCCTCAACAGGATAACAAGCCTCTACCTAAAACCATCATCAAGCATTATTTGTAATGGGGATAAGCTAGAGAAGTGAAACAAGGATGCCCATCATCGCCAACATTATTCAACATTGTATTAAAAATGCTAGCAACAGCAATACAAGAAGAAAAAAATTAAAGGAGTCTGAAAGGGCAATGAGATAATGTGAGATACAAAGATTACGTTTCCACACAGATGAAGGGAAGTGGGTTTTCCTTGCAATAACAATTCTCAGAACTAGGAGAAAAACAGGAAAATGATTTGGCCCACAGGTGCAAGATGCCATACTCGTACTTAATAGCCTTATGAATATTAACTTCTCCTCCCCTGGGAGGAGCTAAGGCTCATTTTAATGCACATGCAACATATGTAGCAGGTGAGGGAACACATCAAGGGGAAATATGTAGTAGGCATACTGGGAAGTTGTACACCTCAGAGTACTCAGCCAATGAGGAAATGAAGGAGGGACTTTGAAATCCAGGACAGAGATAGAATTGCTTGATCTCTTTTCTGTAGGTGTGTCTGTCTCAGCAGCATACCTGCTTCTTGCAAGAATTATAAAATAAATGAGCCTGTCTCAATTGACTCAGTAGTCTTTGTCTTTCCTCTAGAAACTTTATTCCTAACAGTTGGGAGCTTGTCCAGGATCCAGAAAACATCAGAGAAGGAGAGCAACAACCACCATAGGAGCCTAGAGGAAGCAGGAGCTTAGGGGAAAAGAAAGCTGAGGGGTTTGAATTCAAGTTTAATTAGATCCTAAAAGTTAAAGTTTGTACTTTGTGTTCAAACTTAAATCCAGGGAACTATCTTTGCAAAAATAAGGGGTGTTTCAATCTTTTAAAAAGTCATCACTTGGGGCAAGTAGGTGGCACAGTGAATAGAGCACTGACCCTGGAGTCAGGAGGACCTGAGTTCAAATTTGGCCTCTGACACTTAACACTTACTAGCCTCGGGACCTTGGGCAAGTCACTTAACTTCAATTGCCCTGCATTCCCCCTCCAAAAGGCAAAAAAAAAAAAAAAAAAAAAGTGATCACTTTAGGATTTCTGCAGTCTGTTTGAAATGCATTATAAAAGCTCTTTGCAGAGGATGAAGAGGAATGCAGCCTTCTTCATGTTTAACTCGCTAAAATTTTTAAAGGTACAGAAAACCAGGACAAATTGGGGTATGATTTTTTTTAATTTGGAATATAAAAGAAAGTGGAGGTAGTCCGAGTTTGAGAGATTAGGAATGAAAATATGGAAGGCAGAAATGTATACTATGTGTCTGTATGTGATTTGGGAATAGATGGGGGTGGGCAGCAGCAAGCCCATGGGTTTTCTGTCGGTCCCTCCCCCATCCATGAATAGTTGTGCCAGTTTCAGATGGTTTGAGCACGATAAGAGGGGTTGAAAATGAAAATCTGTAGCTTGATTTGAAAACTAAAAGACAAAGTTATGGAAAGTTAGAAGGAATTAGGTCCCTCTGTCTTTCAGGATGGATCTGTGGGAGGGTTTTATTGAATCTAATATGGTTATTGGCTATAGTAAATATATTAGTGATTGTGACTTGATTATTACTATTGATAATCATTAAATATCATATTTTGGCCAAAGTCTGAATTAATCAAACAGACTGCTTTTCCTTGCCTTATGTGTCAGCAAGACACCAGAAATCAGATAAAGCTGGAAATAGGATTCCCCCTTATCTTGGGAGAAAAACTGACATCCTGGGACCATAAAATGTAAATAGACCCTGCTCTGTTTGTCATCAATTTGCATTTACAACCAAGGAACTCTTTTTCACACATCGATGGTAACAAATGGGGATCATAAAATTGTGTAACACTGTCAACCTGAGTTGGGATGGTTCTAAATTGTATATAAAAAGTCTTCTGATTCAACTGTTCTTCATTTAAGATGTAGCTCCTCTAACTCCTTGTACAAGTACTGCTAGCCTTAAGGGAATAACAAATAAATGTTGTAATTTTATATTATAATTTGTCTGTCTCCTTTAACCAAACTTTTATAGGGTCGACACTATTCAATTAATTTATCAAGCTCCAGAGTTGTCTGCCTGGAGGGAAGCTGGCCCCACTGTCAGCATTGATTCAAATTCCTTTTTGGAATTTGGGTTAAAAGACACAGTTAGAATATTGCCCAGCACATTTTAACAGGATTATAACAGATGATTTCAAACTGTTTGTAAAACTTCCCCAGGAAAATGTGAATGTGCATGGGGAACTGAAATGTTAAGGGAATAAATGAATTTGTGGATAATATTTCTTTTTAAAAGACCAGGAGTATCAGACTTAAAATACATATACATACATACATATCTACATATATAATTGATTTTGGTTTCAAGTTTAAATACTTGATAATTATTTATGATATTGTTACATTTCTAAATTTTCTTTTATTCTGTAATTTTGTAAACAATTATATCACCTGTATTGTTAGAAAAGCAATTTCTCTCATGATCTAGATGTGTTAGATTAAGAATTGTACTATCAGGAAAAAAATGACGAATGGATTAAATCATTCTATTTAACCATGTATTTTGAAGTATTGTAATTTAAGAAGTTGTAAACTTCCAAGTTTTGTCTTTATTTTAAAGGAAATTTCAGTTAAAAGTTGTTTTGATATTCCTTATGAAATTTATGAGATTTTTAATTAAGCTATTTTGGGCTATTATTTAAATCAAGTAGTGTAAAATCTCCTCTTGTAAAATTTGTCAATTATGTACAAGAGGTTTTTGTGACCAGATAATTTAAAAACTTTGTGGTATTTAGGAATTAATATATCAGGATATATATATATATATATATATATGTATGTATATATATATATATTTTTTTTTTAAGAAAGGGAAATACTTTTATGATGAAATGTTCTGCAAAATCTTTAGTGCAATTTTTAGAAGACCTACTAAATTTCCATTTGCAAGCTAGTTTGCTGTAGTAATTTGATATAGATGACAAATTCTGTCCAAAACTACTGTCAATTTTCTGAAGTTTCTGGGTGATACCCTGATATTTGGGGGAGTTATGCTTATACAAAGGTTTCTGTGATATTTCAAGATAAGGAGAGGAGACTTTAACCCTTGCCCTACTTCCTCCCCCTTAGTCAATAAAGTATGTCAGAGGGTATCTCAGTACGACTGCAAATAGTACCAGGATTTTTCTGTTAACCCCTCTCATCCTAGATCAGATTAAGAAGAGAGAGCCTTACCTTCCCCCCCCCCCCCCACCATGGCAGGAATACTTGGGGTAGGACAATCCATCCATTTATTGATAATTTTTGTATATGAACTGGAAAAGCACGCAATGTCATCTTAAGTTTATTGTTTGTGCTCTTTCTAAATGTTATGGGAATAATTAAAGGGAAAAGAAGTATGTGAAACAAAGGTACAAGCACAATGTTGAGTCATTATCCCATAGACAAAGCATGGGATACATTTAAGTTACTATAATAAAGTGTGTATGTCTGTATGAAATAAGGTCCTTAAATGCTTTAAAAGGATGTAAGAGTAATTGGGTATTAGTACAACTGACTAAAGACCCAGCTGTTATTCTATTACTTATTAAAACTAAATAAAAAACATCTTCTGTTTAGGGAAAAGAATTTCAATACAATTTTCTTAAAGGGAGGTAACTTGTGGAATATTTTGGTCATTAATGGAAAAGTATACTGTGTGTTCTCTGGTACCCAAATATTTAGAGGGTTTTATGGGGAGAAATGGGAGGTTGTGGGATAGAATTCAGATACAGTGAGAGATGCTGAGGAGAGGAGACCATAATTAAGGAGCATTTGAAAGAAATAAAGGATTTGGTCTGTAAAAGACATTTGGGAAGAGTAGGCTTGAACAGTAAAAGGAAAAGTGGTCCCTGAAAATAGTGGAGAAAAGCAATAAGAGAAATTGGACTGGAGTAGGATCTACATTTAGATGAGTAAATATGACATGTGATCCAAGAACTCTGGTTATAAAAGTTAGAAGAAAGAGACCTTTTAGGTGTTAGAGAAAACATTGGGCATGGAGGTCATGGACGGATGGACACAGTCTATGTGGAGGGATGGACACAGTCTATGTAGAGGGATGGACACACTCTATGTACATAGTCTTATTGTTGGAGAGGAATAAGTTTGGAAAGTTCTCAGGGGACCTTCATTTGGTGGGAAAGATTCTGCTGTTTTGATCTGAATCCATTCCATGACCTAAACATGAGTTTAGTTAGTATTTGAACTTATCATATTGTAATGGTAATGTAATTTTGAATTTGAAGATCCCTTTGTGTTGGCAAAAGTAGAAGGTAACTCAGTAACTGATCAAGCCTCTGTTGGGGAAACAGAAGGTATGAACTCCTGTCTCCTGTTACTGATGTAACTGGAAGAAGTTGGCTGAAACAGGAAGTTAATGCTGTGTGTATATAAGGAAAAGCCCCAGAGAGCCACAGTCAGAATTTCTTGAGACCAAGATCTGGTGGCAGAGCAGCTACAGAAGAATGGAGAACTGAGCCAGAATTTCCTGAGAACTTGTGGTGATGGAGCTTCTTCTGAACAGGAGCCAGGAGCCCAGGAGCCAGGAGCCCAGGTGACTGAAGCATGACTGGGATACTGAGACTTTATTTGTTTGCAGCTTGGTTGAGCCTTGAATTCCCTGGAGCAGAAATGGTGGAGGATCTGACATGGACCAGACCCTATGAACTTCAGTGTGGAGCAGGGCCTGCCCAGAGAGCTGGTCAAGGAACTGGGAGCTATCTGCCATTGAACCCAGGTGACAGTGTGGTGAATCCAGGTAGAATCTGGGACCATGGAGGGGGATCCAGGGAATCTGAGAACAGGTCCCAAATCAAGATGAAAAGACCTCTCCTTGGGTACTGAGTAATCATAGAATTATAGTTTACTAGTGACCTAAGGAGTGGAGGGTTTTTTGTATAATACCTAATAATTGATTGCTGAATAAGTGACTGATTTGAGTTAATCAAGACTTTGCCCCAAGAGTGGAAGACTTTGACTATTGTACTTTGAGATGATTGTTCTTTGTTCTAAATATTGTGACCACTTTGGTGAAAACTGTGTGGCCATTTTAATGATAAGCTATTGTAAATATAAGTTGTAATATTGTGAATGCTGTACCTTGATTTTCTGTGAAAGTTGTGCTTTGATTTGTTATGGAATAAACAGAGTGAAGTATTCTGAAGTATTGTAATTTGAGAAGTTGTAAACATCCAAGTTTTGTCTTTATTTTAAAGGAAGTTTTAGTTAAAAGTTGTTTTGCTATCCCTTTTGAAATTTGTGAGATTTTTAACCAAGCTATTTTGGGCTATTATTTAAATCAAGTATTGTAAAATCTCCTCTTGTAAAATTATGTACAAGAGGTTTTTGTGACAGTAAAATTACACAGTAAAATACTGTGTAATCAGAACCTTAAAGGCTGTTCACAGTAGCATTCTTCTGGAAAGCTGCTTGTGCATGGCATTACACATATGTTATATATATATATTCCTGTGTAAATTAGGGTCCTTTAATTCTTCATAATGGTATGAAGACAATTAGGTCAAGAGCTTGGGAAATCCAGATGTTATTCTGTTACCTAGTTAGTATCATACTAGTCTCAGTTTTGTTACAATTAGTTAATATCAAAAGAAGAATGGTTTATGGTCTATCTTGTAAATGCCTTAAAAGAAGCATAACATGAGCAGAAGTTGGAACTGTTTTATGATTCGATATGTATTGTGTTAAAACTGATTACTCAATGTATTTACTCATGTATTAGAGCCTGTTACTAATTCCTTAGTGGAATCTCATCCTCCTGATGGAGGAATGAATAATGGATTAATGTAAAATATAAAAACTGGGTTCTAATTTCTTAAACATAAAAACTGACCAAGGTTCCAATTTTGGTTTTATAAGAACAGAGACATTAGGGTTGAATGGTCACTTAAAACTGTATCAAGATCAATTTTGTAGGAGAATGGATACAAGAAAGAGGATTTCTGCAATAAGATGACAAGAAGATACTCTGCTGGAGAACTCTTGAACCACTCACCCAGACCAGATGATGTTCCCCCACCAGACAGCTGTATGAGACCAGACATATGAGCTTTAAATGGACAATTCATTGTTTACCTTTTTCTTTTGGATCTCCTATCTGTACTTACTAAGGGGACGGCTTCTTTTGATTTGGCAATGTGTCAATCAACGTCTCCCTCTTCCCCTTCCCATATTCATTATGCCTAATTAAAGGGGAAATGGATGAGGGGAAGAATTCATATGAGAAAGGGAGTGAGAAGTATTAACTAGATGTAAGGAAGATGGAGATACAGAATTTGGGGAGGGGAGAAAAGGTCAATCTCCCAGGAAGAAAGAGAGGAAAAGGAATGTCTGGAGTTATTAAAGGGTTGGGGTTGGTTTTTGTTTTATTTTTGCTTTTTGGACAGGGAGGGCAAGGCAATTGGGGTTAAGTGACTTGCCCAAAGTCACATTGCTAGTAAGTGTTAAGTGTCTGAGGCCACATTTGAACTCAGGTCCTCCTGATTCCAGGGCTGGTGCTCTATTCACTGTGCTACCCAGCTGCCCCTATTAAAGGGTTTTGAGGAACAAATTGGATATTAGTAAATTAGGAATATGTGGAAACATAAGTTGTTGAAAATAAGAAAAGAGGTAATTGTGAGATATAGATTATGTTTCCATATAGATGAAGGGAAGTGGGTTTTTCTTGCAATAACAATTCTCAGAACTAGGAGAAAAACAGGAAAGTGGTTTAGCTCACAGGTGCAAGATGTTTAATAGCCTTACGCATATTAACTTCTCCTACCCCAGGAGGAGCTAAGGCTCATTTTAGTGCACATGCAAAATGTGTAGCAGGGAAGGGAACACATCAAAGGGAAACATGCAGTAGGCATACTGGGAAGTTCTATACCTCAGAGTACTCAGCCAATGAGGAAATGAGGGAAGGATTTTGCATTCCAGGACAAGGATAAAATTGCTTGATCTTGTTTCTGTAGGTGTGTCTGTCTCAGCAGCACACCCGCTTCTTACAAGAACCGTAATAAATGAGCCTGCCTCATCTACCTCAGGAGTCTTTATCTTTCCTCTAGAAATTTTATTCCTAGTAGTAATAAAATTATCTCTTTTTATAGACAATATGACAATAGACTCAGAAAATCTTAGAGATTCAACTAAAAAGTTAGCTGAAACAATTAATAGTTTTAGCAAAGTAGCAGGATATAAAATAAATCCACATAAATCATCAAAATATCTATATATCACCAACAAAACCCTGAAAGAAGAAATAGTAAGAGATATCCCACTTCACATAACCACAGACAGGTTAAAATACCCAGAAGTATATTTACCAAGCCAAACCCAGTGACTACATGAACATTATTAGAAAACATTTTTTATAAAAATCAAGTCAGATTTAAATAATTGGGGAAATATTCATGGGTGAAGAGTCAATATAATAAAAAAAATTACAATTCTACCCAAACTAGTCTACTTGTTCAATGCCATCTTAATTAAATTACCAAAAATATATTTTATTGAGCTAGGAAAAATAACAAAAAATAACAAGTATCTGTGTCAATTGGTGGCCTTCTCTAGTGCAGGATGGGGAAGGAGGGAGGGAGACAGCTTGGAACTTAAAATGTAAAAAAAAAAATTAACAATTTTAAAACAACAACGATATGCATAATGACTACAGCAATGGAAAGAACACACACACAAAATCAAAAGTGAATGTAACAAAATGATAAAAATTAAGCATTCTCAAAAGAAGAAAAATAAAAGGATACCTACAGCTCACCCCTTTACTGAAGTATGGTACCCACTGCTCATCTTTTCAGATTGTTTCACTGCATTCATTGGTTGTGCTGATTTTTTCCTATTCTCTTTCTTTCTCTTTTTTTCCTTAAAAAAATAAACTATTTGTTATATGGGATGGCTCACTTGAAGGTGGAGAAAGTAATACTGGGGGAACTATTTAAAAAATAAAAAACAACAAAAACATTTAAAAATTTTTTTTAAATGATAAACTAAAAAATCCCTATCAAGTGGTCATCTAGCACCCACTTAAAGAACTTCAGCAGAGTAAAGAAGAACTCACTATCTCTTGAGACAGTCTATTTCCCTTTAGAATAGTTCTAAAATGAAGTTTTTACTTCTATCAAGGCTAAGTCAGCCTTTCTGCAACTACCACCCATTGTTCCTACCTCTGCCCTCTGGGGCTAATCAGATAAAATCAAATAGCTCTTCATATGTCAGCCCTTAAAATATTTGAAGACCTCTATCATGTCCTACTCCAAATGTTTTCTTCTGCAGACTAAATACTCCCCAGTTCCCTCGACTGATCTTCAATAATAGCATGATCTAGTCCCCTCATCATCCTGATCAAACAATTCTGGCAAAGTTCCATGTCAATGTCATCTCTAAAATGTGGCACCTGAACTAAACACACTGCTTCAGATGAAGTCTGACCAGGGTAGAGTCCAGCAGAACTATTAACTCCGTTTTTTCTAGAGTCTAGACACTCTCTGCCTCTCTTAACATAACCAAAAACGCAAGCTTTTTTGACCATCAAATCACAATACTGACTTATATTGAGTTTGTAATCCACTAAAATACGACATCATTATCATGTAAATAACTGTCCAGCCTTCCTTTATATCCTTCCTCATCACTTACAATATTTTAAAAGGGATTTTTTTAAACAAGAACAAAGGATTTTACAATAATTCCAATTAAATTTTACCTTATTAAATTCAGTTCTGTTGAGATCTTTTTGGATCCCGACTCTGTCATCCAACATTTTGCTATCCTGACACCTTAATAGGATATATAAATTTAATAAGCACAAAATTCATGCCTTCATCCAAGACACATATAAAAGATCTCCTTCTAAATTGACATTGATCCCCATCAATGTACTGACTCCAGAATGTACCCAACTATATTATCATTGTATCTCTTCATCTTGTCCACAACTATAGCAAAAGAAACCTTGTCAAATTAATTCAAAAATATTTTCCAATTTCAATATACTTTCTAATTCATTCTCTCATTAGAACTTCATGAGCCCTGGGATGGCAGAAACTATTATCCCCGTTTTAAAAATGGAGAAACAACAGCTCATTGAGGTTGTCACCCAGCAAAGAGCAGACCTGAAGTTTAAAAAAGAAGTCCTCCAATTCACAGATTGCTGACAATTCAATTCAAAAATTTCTTAAGTGCCTTGTATGTCTTAAGTGCCAGAGAAAAAAGACAAATATGACACAGACCCTTCCTTCAAAGAGTTTACAATCTAACTGGAGATTATGACACGTAAATATATAACTATAATGCATGAGTGTAACACTGACAAGAATAGGTCTGGAAAAGTGCCATGACATTTTAGGAGGGAGAGACCATTTTCACTTGGGAAATGATAGTTCAGTTTGGTTGGAACACAGAATTCATGAAAGAAAGCAAAAGGAGATATAGTTGGAGCCAGATGCTGAATGACTTTGAATATATTAGTATACTTTATTCAGTAGGTAACAGATATTAAGAGAATCAAATATTAAAAAGGTCTCAGGTCTGAGTACTCATAAAGGACAAATTGGAGAGGAGAGATGGGAGGCAGGATGTTGTTGTTTTTCTTAATTTGTGATATCTTTTGTTTTTATATTTATAGTCATTTCCAGATATGCTCCCACTTCTCATTCCCCTAAAATGAATACTTCCTTGTAACAGACAAAAATGTTAAGCAAAATCCGGGAACGTAGTGAGTGCATTGGAATCAGATACAACATTATATACCAGTAGTCTTCCCCACCTTTCTATTGAAAGGAAACATTTTATTATGTTTTCTGGGGCTAAAATTAGTCATTACAATCATTCAGTGTTTCTTAGTGATGGAAAAATTAATGAAGGTCTAGAGAAGAAAAAACGAAATAGACATCATCCATCAGAGCAGTAAGAGTCCTCTAGGACAGAATACTGTATATACTGTCAGATATGGATTCTTTATCAGGTTGTTTTTTTAAATTAATTGTAATTCTTTGTCACAAGGGAGAGTTCAAATTGGAGTTGGAGTGGGAAAAGACTGTTAAGTGAAGAAAAAGAGCATCAGTATAATACAAGGTGTTCCAAAAGTCTTAATGCAGTTTTAAGCACTTCTGGAAATTAGTCAAGAGTTTGGCTTCCTTTTAGTGTTATGTAACAGAGGATTGAGCAGCTAGATGGCACAGTAGATAGAGTGCTGGGACTGGAGTCAGGAAGACCTGAGTTCAATTGTGGCCTCAGACCCTTATTAGATGCATGACACTGGGTAAATCACTTAACCCTGTTTGCCTCAGTGTACTCATCTGTAAAATAAGCTGGAGAAGGAAACAACAACACTGATTGGGGGGAGTTCCTGATTATTTTAAAATGGTATTTTATTTTTTCCAATTATATGTAAAGACAATTTTTAACATTCATTTTTTTAAATTTTGAGTTTCAAATTTTTCTCCCTCTCTCCCTTCCCCCTCCCTAAAATGGTAAACAATTTGATTTTTGTTTTATGTAATCATGTAAAACACATTTCTACATTAGTCATGTTGTGATAAAAGAAACAGACCAACAGGAAAACCCTCCCCCCCAAAAAAATAAAGTGAAAATAGTATGCTTTGATCTGCATTCAGACTCCATCAGTTCTTTCTCTGGAGGTGAATAGCATTTTCCATCATGAGTTCTTTGGAATTGTATTGGATGACTGTATTGCTGAACAAAGCTAACTCATTAGTAGCTGATCACTTCACTGTGTAATGTTGCTGTACTATGTACAATGTTCTCCCGGGTCTGCTCATTTCACTTTGCATCAGTTCATTCAAGTCTTTCCAGGTTCTTCTGCAGTCTGCCTGCTCATCATTTCTTATAGCACAATAGTATTCCATCACACTCATATACCATAACTTGTTCAGCCATTCCCCAACTGATGGGCATTCCCTCAATTTCTGAGTCTGTACCACCAGAAAAAAGAGCTACTATAAATATTTTTGTACATGTAGGTGCTTTCTCCTTTTTTATGATCTCTTTTGGACACAGCCCTAGAAGTGATATTGCCAGATCAAAGGGCATGCGGGCATAGTTCCAAATTGCTCTCCAGAATGGATCAGTTTATGATACCAACAGTGCATTAATTTCCCAATTTTCCCATATCCTCTCCAATGTTTGTCATTTTCCTTTTCTGTCGTATTAGCCAATCCAATAGCTCCTGATCAATTTGATGAATTCCTCCCAACAAATTTAATGAGAATTACACAGTATGAACTTGTTGGCAAGTATCTGAAGGGCACATTTCACAGAAGTTGACTTGTGTACTGACACCTTACTGATTAGCCTTCAGAGAATGGGGCTGCCTCCAGACGACTAAGGCTCAGGAGTAGAGACTCTTAGAGAAGCTACTCTCTGTGGTTTATAAAAATGAGCTATAAAACCTTTTATACTGGGGTGGCTAGGTTGCACAATGAATAGAGCACCAGCCCTGGAGTCAGGAGGACCTGAGTTCAAATCCAGCCTCAGACACTTAACACAAAAACTAGCTGTGTGATCTTAGGCAAGTCACTTAACCCTAACTACCCTCCAAAAAGCAAAACAAACAAACAAACAAACAACTTTTACACTCTTTTTCTTTCTACATGCTTTTTCTTCCTTCATATTTCATATTCATAAGAATGCAACAAGGCCTCACTTTATGCCCTCCACCCTCACCCCCAGCCAGCCAAGGAACAGAAAATGGCAACTCAGAGAAGTATATACACTGTCTGTGCTTTTTGCAGGCAATCCCGAAAAGGAAATTTCTGAATCTTAAGTTCCTGATTGCATTGTTATGCCTTTCTGTTTCCTTTTCTAAGCATAGGCCACAGAAAAGGCATTAGAATTTGGGCTACCCCCCACCTTATTCCTCTCTACTTTAAAAGCTCTTCCTTGAATGCTTCTTTTATGTGAGAAAATTTTGTGCCCTTTACCTCTACCTTCCCCATTCTCCCAGTGCATCCCTCATCTCCCCCCTTCATTCTTTCTGGAGATCATTCCAACATAATCAGCTCACATTCTTGCCTTCTGGCTATGTAAGCTCCTTTTACCTTACCTAATGTGGATGAAGTTCTCAGGAGTCATATTTATCTTTCCGTACAGGAATGTAAAGATGAGTTTTATTTATAAGTACTCTTTCTGATGGTGTGATTCCTCTTCCATTTGGCCTATTCTGCTGTTTAATGAATCTTTTCTCCAATGAATTTTTATGCCTCTTACCGTTATTTTTTGTGCTTCTTTAACTAAGCTATTAATTCTCTTTTCAAAACTTTCTTATATCAGTCTCATTTCTTTTCCCGATTTCTCCTCTACCACTCTTATCTTTTTCCTTCATTCTTCTGTAGGCTTTGGGTCCAAATAGTATTTTTCTTTGAGGTGTCTTTGTAGCTGTTTTCACATTGTTGTCTTCCTCTGAGTTTATGTCTTGGTCTTCCCTGTCACTGTAGTAGTTTTTATGGTCAGGTTCTTTTTCTTCTTGTTGTCTACTCGTTTTCTCAGCCTATTTCTTGACTCTCAACTTTATGATGAAGTTGGGCTCTGCTCACCTTGGAGTGGGGAGGAACTACCCCAAGCTATAGGCACAAAAAGTGTGCTGCTATTTTCAGAGCTAGTTGTGGGAGGGCTACACATTTTTGGTGCTTCCAAGGTGGTGTGAGCTTGGGAGAGGTGTGGTCACTACTTTCCTGGTCTGCACCCTTGTCTTTACGGAGGAAGGGTCCCTGGTACTCTGCAGCCACAAGCACTAGTATTCTCATTGCCTTGGAACTGCCACTAGGGTCCCTGCAACCTTGTGACCAACCCCTAATGCTCTCCTCCACCCTAAAACTGTGACCTAGAACTGTGTATAGGCAAGAGAGCTTTCAATCAGTGCCAGCTATACCTAGTGCAAAGAGTCCCCTATAATCTCTTTCTATACCATTGACTGCCCCCTTTACTGTCTCTGCTATAGTAGAAGTGGAAAATAGAAGATATGAGAAATATTCAAAAGGTAGAATCCAAATGACTTGGCAAATGACTAGGTAAAAGGGATAAGAAAGGAAGAAAAGTAAAAGATAATTCTGAGATCATGTCAATGTTTGGGAGAATGATGGTATTACCAGCAGAAACAAAGAAGCTGGCAGGTAGAGGAAGGATGATAACTTCAGTTTTGGACATTTTGAGTTTCATGTTCTTGGAGGCAATTGGAAATATGGGGCTGTAGCTCAGAGGAGTATAATGAGAATGGGAATTTGAAGATCTTCCCTGCTCCTTATAGACCTAGGGGTAATGTGAAGACTTCCCCTGCTTTGAAAGTAAACTTTGCCCCTAGTAGGCTGAATGTAGTCACATGGAGCCTGTGGTGGGAGGAGTTTGCTGAAGGGAAAGGAAGTGGGGAATCAGAGCCAGAGAGATGGTGGGAGAGAGAGGAGGTTCAGGCAAGGAGACAAAGTGGTTTGTGAGTAAATATATATCTTGTATTGGTTTATGGAAAGGCTAAAGTATGTTGTGGCTCTCAGTGTTATGGCTTGTTAATTTCTTTACTATTATGATGGAATCAGCTTACTGGTTTTGGGATTTGGTTTTCTGGTGTCTAAATAAATGTTTCAGTTCTGTCCTCTATCTGGAGACTTTGGTATATTTTGCGATCAAACGTCATGAGATATTTACAGTCATGGTCTTTATTGTGATTGTGGGTGCTGTTGCACTGGAACTACAAGGAGAAATGAGTTGGAGCCAGATTTATGAATCATCAACACAAAAGTGATATTTGAAGCTTTGGTTGAGATCATTTCAAGACTGCAGAAAGAAAAGTACAAAGAGCCTACTATACAACCTTCAGATACTCAGTTTTAAGGGGAAAGATCTCTATTCTAAATTTCAGTATGAATTCTAGAAGTAGGACAGTGAATTGTATCTTCTAAGACAATGTGAATTCCTTACTTCTTCAACCCCCAAAACTAAAGTCCAGAGAGATTGTGCAGATTATGCCTTCGCCCACAAGTATGAAACCAAAGAAATAAGAACAAAAATAATTCCCTTAGTTTAGTAGGCATAAATAACCACTTCAATAAAACCAGCAATAACATAGCAGATGCAGGGGCCTTGGCAGATGGAGAGCTGTTGAATGAGCAGATGCTCCGATGGTTTTATTATACTGTACTGCAGACTAGCCCTTCTCTAAGACAGGGGTAGATATCAAATACTGCCACAGTAACTATAATTCCTGAAGAGGTAGGCAAAGACACACAACTACACACAAATACACACCAGCTGCCTTTCTACTGGGTCAACAAACTGGTAGAAAGCACACAAATGCTCATGTAAAGGGAGGTTCACCAAGTTGTCAACAGATGTTCAAGTTATATACCCAATCATAGAAGGTTTACTTGGGTCAATTTCTCTGCTAAAGTAATTCTGCCCAAATGCAACAGGGTTGTTACCAGCTTACATTCAATGGCAACAGAAACTGCCCTTTTTAAATACCCCAATAAACACTGACTCCACAAACCATGATGGTGGTGTAATTGGTCTCAAAGTTTCTCAAGTATTAACCTTATTTCTGAAGTTCAGATTTCCCCAGCAAACATCCCAACAATGTGCCTTTGGTCAAGTTCCTTTTCCTCTCTGGCCCTTAGTTTTCCCATAAAATGGAGTGTTCAGATGAGTTTGGAAAAGAAATGACTTGCAGGAAAACCTGCCATCTGTCTTCAAATGAGATAATGTTTGTCTCAAAACAGATAGTATTTGTAAAGCTCTTAGCACAGTGTCTGGCACATAGGTGTTTAGTAAAGGCTTATTCCCTCCTCCCCTTTCAAATATATGAAAGGATGTCATATAAGAGATCTGATAAGAATTGTTTTATTGGTGCCTGTGGTAGGAGCAGTACCTGTGTCACATGATTTAAGGAGGTTTTCCTTTAAGGAGTTAAGGAGGCCATCCACAGGATTTGATTGGCTTAGAGAACTAGAGTTTGACCAATGGGCACTGCTTCCTTATTGCTTGAGAAATAAAAATCCCAGATAAAAAGGGAAGCTAGTGTACTAAAGGTTTAGCAGAATTCTCACTGCCTTTCCAACCATATGGAGGTATAAGGTAAACAGGTATGTGAAATGGAGTAGAGTCTATTTTAATTAATAATTGTATTCTTTTTCATCTCTTATAGGCTAAAAATATATTTTTTCATTGAATTTTTTTGATCTACCAGTTTTTCATTGTGTTCCACTCTGGAGCCAGAATCACTGGCCTGGCCTGAGCTAGGCCTGGCCCAGAATATTTAGCTCCTCTGCCCTAACTCACTACAACAATGCTACAGCTCTTCATTTCCACCAAGCTAAGACTTCCCTATGTTTGTCAAAAGCATATCATTCCCCCAGTCTCACAGGTTCATAATTATCCTTATCCTCAATTCTTCATATTCCTTTGTTACACAAAGCCAATCAGCTTCTACCTCCACAACATCTCTCAAATCTAAGCCCTCTCCATTTACAGACATGCCGCTCTAGTTCAGATTCTTATTATCTATTTCCTGAATTACTGCAACAATCAGGATTGGCTAATTCTCATCTTTCCCCACTTTAATACATTCTCCACACAACTCCCAAAATTATTTTCTTTCCATTGTGAATTCAACTATGTCACTCCCTACTGCCTCTAGGACAAAATACAGACTCCCCTGTGTAGGTCTTAAAGCCATTCACAACCTGGCCCCAGTCTATCTTTCTCATATGCTGTACTTCAGCATCCAGACAAAGTGGCCTTCTCTCCGTTATTTACCCACACAAAGCTCCATTCCCTGTCTCTGCTTTTACACTGGACTTTTCCCACGCTTGAAATGTACTCTCATTTCTCCCCTCCCCTCAGGTAATTTTTCTGGCTCCAGGGACGGTTTCAATTATGTAACATCTCTACACCATCTAGAGATAAGGGAAAAGAGCTTGGGCCCCTGGGAACCTTTAGGTATTAGGTATTTTCTGACCCAGGATGCCTAAACAAATCTGATATTGCCGTTTGCTAAAACAAGACAGTTCAGGATGGAAGCCCCAGTCAAACAGTTCTAGATTCCCATCTTATAAATGGCTAACAAGTTTCAATCTTTCCTCTCCTAATCCCTGTGATATGGAGATACTTCCCACCTCGGCAAAATCCTTTTCATTCTGTCGTTCTGCACTCTCTCACCTCAGCATTAACCCTAACCCATGTACCTGTTCTGCTCTGCCCTCCCCTTCCATTGTGACCTTTGTGACCCATGGTCTATCCTAAGTAAATTTCTCCTCATCTTAGACATCTCTTCTTCTCACATGCCTTCAATTTTCTTGCACTAAGAAATCTGGATTCCCCCCCAAAATACACTTTATCCCTGGTCACCTTTTCTCCCTATCTACTGTTTCCTTCTCGGCTGCCTACAAACAAGCCTAGGTCTCCATCCTTTAAAAAAAACAAAAAACCAAGAAACTTTCACTTGACCTTACAGCCTCAAGCTATCATCCTGTAGTTCTCCCTCCATTCATAGCCAAATCCCAGAACAGACCATCTAGGCTTGGGAAAGCCCAAGCTCAAACTGGGTTAGGATGATTTCCAATGGGCTTCCACCCTTTGACCAGCCCTCGGGAGGTTCCCCGCCAAGCAGCTAGTCTTCCTTTCAGGTGATCTCCAGATGCTTTCTTAGCTCAGCTGTTAATTCATCTCCTACTGGCTTATTTGTAGTCTTAGAAATAAGAGACTCCTGTTGGTCACTAATTCAGGAAATTAGTCCTTATTTAATCTTTCCATACCCTCCAAAGAGGGTATTATCCCCTCTTCGTGCTAGTTTCTTCCTTCCGTTAATTATTTCCAATTTATCCTGCATACATCTTGTTTGTGCATAGTTGTTTGCATGTTGTCTCCCCCAACAGACTGAGCTCCTTGAGGACGGGGGTCAGTAAACTACCCTCCCCCACCTTCCCCACCCTCCCCCGCCTTCCTGAGTAGTTCGCAGACTGTAGGTGCCTTAGCACAGTACCTGGCATACAGCAGGCACTTAATAAATGCTAGTTAACGGATCCAAATTTCTTCTCTTTTCGTTTTAGCAAACAAACTAATCACAGACTAAGAGGCAAACAGAAATGATATAATGGAAAGGGCTCCTATACTGATGAGGATTGTGGAATGGTGGAGAGAGCACTGGGTCAGAGAGACCTGGGTTCAAACCCTACCGCAGGGCACGTCTTTAGTCGCGTGACCCCAGCCAGGTCCCTTTAGTGCTGCGGGCTTCCGGTCCCCACTCTGTAAAGCAGGAAGGCTGCCTTCGGGTTCTAAAGCTCTGCCCCGGCGGAAGGAGGACGATGATCTGGGGACTCTGGGTGAACAGCACCCAAATCAGTATGTGTAAAACGTGACTGGGGCGCCTCCGTGGGCGTGGCTCTGGGGCCCCGCCCCCGGGGTGGGGAGGGGAGGGAAAGGGGCGGGGCCGCACTTACTCTGGTCGAAGGGCACCACATTGTCCCTCGCGTATGTGAAGCTGCCCCAAACTAACCACAGGGTGGCGCCCACAAGCCAAGGCCCCATCTTGGGTGAGGATTAGAGGCGGGGGGGAGAGGGGAGGGAAAAGAAATGGCTGCGGCGGCCGTGCTCTTTCCCCGTCCTCTGACGTCAACGCAAGGCTCGGGCTGGTCTCGCGGCAGGAAGCGCTGCCTACGTGCCCGCGTCACGTGGTGCGTCGTGACGTCACTCGCGGGTGGCACAGAGAGGCTGCAGAGGAAGTGCGAGGGAGAGGGGCGAGAGGGGAAAGGAGCTACATGTTCCTCCCTTTCCCCTCTGTCCCCTCCTTATCCCTATAACAAATAGAAAAGGAAAACAAGCCCAGCATAGGCGTGTCCGCTTTCTGCTCACCGAGGTTTTGGGGGGCCGAACCCCACGCTGCCCATCTTTCACTGCTACCGAGCACAGCTGGGAGCCGCAGGGGTCAGGGAAGCCTGAGTGACCGCAAAATGGGGCTGTTAATAGTGGCACCTTCCCTGCGGGGTGTTTGCGGGAATGAAGGGAGATAATCTGTGCACACATGCCGGGTGCCTGTGCTCTCCCCAGCCTCAGAGCATTCTCTGCCCGCTTCTCCCCTCTTCTCCCCACGCCAGTACTCTGCCTAGCCACCGTGGACGATCCAGCCCCAGCCAAAGGCTTATCTCCCCTTGGTAGATAACCAGCGGCACCTATCTATAAGTGACTGGGGAGCTCATTCTACACATCCTTGTATGCCCTAGGCTGGGCACATATGTGTGCCCCAACATCCCTCTTGTCAAAGCCGGCTTTGATGGTTGGCAGCTTGGTCAAGCCTAAAACCACACCTCCATGCAGCCCCCTTGGGCTATTTTCCAGTGAATTATGGGCAATGCACCTGTGGAGTAGATAGTAAAAGTATGTGTTCCTTTAAGAATTGACCACTCCCTAAGAACTCCCCAATCCTACCCCGACTCACCTAATTAGCAATTTGGCAATTGCTACACTATCAATTATCCTTATATAAACTTTAATTGTACCCCTTTAAGTTTCCGTAGGAACTTGTGCCTGCTCTACAGTGTAACAATAAATCTTTGCCACCCCTACTTAAAGAATGCTTGCGTCCCCGAATTCATTCCAGACTGCTTTCCAGGGACTCTGATTATTAGGGTTCCTGGACTCCCTGAACTCCCTGACCCCCATGGCAAACACATCCACAGCATCTCCTATAATTTTCCTCTACTCTGGGGGTTCTTAAGCCAGGTTCTATGGAAAGATTTTTAGGGCATCCATGAGATTGGAAGATAATAGTTTATATTTGTTCCAATAAAGTTGGTTTCCTTTATAATCCCCCCCCCAAAAAAAGAAGTCATATATGTGATGCATTTAGCCATGTATGCCTATGGACCGTAGCACACCAATAGTGTCCCTGAGGTTTTCTTGGCAAGGATACTAGAGTAGTTTGCCATTTTCTTTTCCACTGGATTAAAGTTAAGTGACTTGACCAGGGTCACACAGCCAATAAGCATCTGAGTTCACATTTGAACTCAGGTCTTCTCAACTCCAGGCCCAATGCTTCATCTATTGAGCCACCTCGCTGCCTCTTTTCTGACTTTGTTAACTGTGTGACCCTGGGCAAGACACACCTCTCTGTCTTGTATTCTTCATCCACAAAATGGCACTTACCTCATAGAGTTTCTGTGTGTGTGTATTTATATATATACATATACATATATTGTCCTGAGGATCAAATGAGGTTTTTATATATACACATATATGTATTGTGTGCATATATGTGTGTATATATATACATACATATGTAAAGCATTTAGCAATATCTAGCACATAGTAAGTGCCTAATAAATGTTCATTCCCTTTCCAATACCAGATGCTTACCTAGTGACTGTGAATTAGGAGCAGACTGATTTATCAGAATCTCTCAACATTAGAAGGCTAGTTCCACCAGGATCAGAGCCAGAACCCCCAAAGAGAACTCACTTTCCCATAGGAGTCTTAATTATTTGGAAAGTTTTCCTTTTATAAAATTTGAGCTTAGTTCTGCCTTCAGGGTTAAGCAGAACACATCTATGACACTGAGTGGAACAAGTCAAAATATTCTCATAAGGTAAAGGAGACAAGTCACCAAACTTGAGCTGGGCTTTAGTCCTGATAGGCCCAAATTTTATTTTTCTATAGAATATCCAGTCTTGAGGAAAACAAGAAAAGCAACGAATAATGTCTGCCAGGTGTTTCTGTAATTGCCTACTTTTGGTAAACAAGAAAAGTAACATGTAATAGCTTACTTCTGATGAATAAGGAAAATAATTGAAATATGCACTTGCATCTACCCATGGGAATGAAGGTCTAGCTACTGGGGAGGGGATTTGGGGTTTTGGGGTTATCCTAGAATTGTTTGTACAAGGGTAAATATAAACTGCTTGCCTGATGTCTGTACTTTGTGTCCTTACACGGTGCATGTTCTGGGTAGGCAACCGCCCAACTCTCATGAGACTTGCTTAGAAATAAATAGCTTCTGTTTCTACCTGGAGAAATTTCTTGAGTTATTTGGGTAAGAGTCTTTGGGGTCTTTATCCCACACAACACTTTCTACAGAAGCCCTAACTGTATTTGAGGACAGGGATTCATATGCCTCGATAGCTATAGAGATGGTAACAGATAGCATTACTATAGCTCTTTAAGGCTTATTAACTACATTATCTCATTTGATCTTCACAACAATCCTGTAATGTAGGTGCCATTTTTCAAATGAGAAAAATGAGACTGAGACATCTACCCACCCCATGCAGTATACAGGGCAGAATCCACTTCCAAGACTGGTAATCCACTGGTAAATTACCAAGAATTCCCTCACTTTATAGATGATTAAAGACAAAGCCATCACTACAAAATCAGTTTATCTCATTTCAGTTAGGTCATTGCTACATTAAAATTATTTTATTCTCCCAGCAAAATCCCAAAAGAGATTTTTTCCAAGCCTCCCAAATACCCTCCACAAACTTCTCTCTCAGTAGAAGTCTTCAATTCAGGAAAACTCAGAAAATTGAGGTTATTCGTCATGGGTTTCCTCACGTCCCCTATTTCACACCTCAGAAGCTTTCTATATCCTTACCCCTTTGCCCATACTCTCTACATCTCTTTTCCTCTATTTTCAAAGGGAAAAGGAAATCCTCTCCCTTACCAAAGCAGGTTCCTCTTTTCACCTGTGCCTTTGACCCCAACCACTCACCTCCTCTTATCTACTGGTACTTGGCTCCATTGTCATTCCTGTAATTCCTCCCCTATCACTTGCCAGTCCTATCTTTATAAACAAAAACAAAAACTCCTCATTTTACCATTATCCTTTTAGGAATCCTCTCTCCTCCCCAAAAGTCCTTTAAACTTGACATATCCAACTCCTTATTTTATATTTTGTTCTTAACTCCCACAATCTAGCATCTGACCCCCACCACTCTACTAAAACTGATCTCAAAAGATTATCAATTATTATTTAACCATTATGTACAATATTCTTCTCTCAGACCTCATTGTCCTTGTCATTTCTACCAGTATTCAACATCACTTACTTATTATTACAGAACAGTAAAAACATACTCTCATGAGACTAATTTTTTGTTTAGTATCTCCTCCCTTTAGTTCTGTAAAAGTTCTTTCTCCTAGTTCTACCTGTCTGACAGTTTCCATCACTGGGTCATCAATCCAGTAACGTCCAAGACTTGTCTTCTCTCTCTCTACCTCATTCCCTCTGGTGGTTTTATGTACTCCCATGGGTTAAATTAGCATTTCTACATGGAAGACTCCTAAATCTACACAATCTAGTCCTGTCTTCTGAACTCCAGGAAACCCGGCCAAAGCTGAACTCATCCTTTTAAACCCCTCCATCTCCTACACTCCCCAAGTTTCTAGACTCAGTTTCTCATAGTTGGTGTCAGTCTAGACTATTCTCTCTCGCTCCCCCCAGCTGCCAAGTTCTGTCATTCTACCTCTAAGCTGTCTCTCACATTCATCCCCTTCTCACCAGCCTCCATCACCTTTCACCTGGACTATGGAAATAGCCTTCTCAATAGTAGCCCCCCTTCCTCCAGGCTCTTAACTCTGACCCAATTCATCTTCACTCCAGTGCCAAAACTATGAGACAAGGATCTGACTCCCCTTGCAAAAATCCTTCAGTGGCTTCTTACATTTTGGATTCAAACTATCTTTACAGCCATTCGCGTTTATTCTTTAACTATTGCCTAATATCAATTTAACATTCCATCTCCTGCCTCTGGGCCTTTGTCCAGGCTGGCTCTCATGCCTAGATTATACTTACCTCCTCATCTCTGCCTTTTAAAGACCATAGCTTCCTAAAATACTTAGCTCTGGTGACATCTCCTCCATGAAATGTTAGTGTTCTTTTCCTCTTCAAGTTTTCCTATGTCTGTTTTTGTATTTTTAGCTTGCCTTCCCTCTTCTTATTTTATATTTTACCTGTGTACATAGAGATCATATCCATTCAGTAGAATGTAAGCTCCTTGAGGGCAGGAACTGTTTTGATTTTTGTTGGGATGCTCAGTACCTCATTTGTTTCTTTGCATGTAGCACGCACTCTATAAACAATACAAGACTACTTCTACAACAGCAGGTTGGTGGCACAGTGGCTATAGTTCTGGGCCTGATGTAAAAAAGATCTGAATTCAAATCCAACCACAGGCACTTAGTAGCTGTGTGACCCTGGACAAGTCATTTAATTTTTGTCTACCTCAGTTTCTCAGGGTTCTTTTGAGGATCAAATGAAATAATATATGTAAAGCACCTAGCATAGAGTAGGTGTTTTACAAATGCTTGTTCCCTTCCTCTTGATGGGATGTGAATTGCCTCTCTAGTTAAGCTTCATTTATTTCCCTCTGGAAAGAATCTAAGTCTTAGGAGAGTGTAATTAGGTTGAAGGCTTCTGTGTCCCTGAAATGAAAATTCAATATGCTGGAATGCTGGTGCCTCTCTAACTATTCCACATTCATATCCCTTATGAAATGAGGCACAGGGTCACATATTTAGGGCAGGAAAGGACCTCAGAGTTTATCTGTTCAAGTACTTTGTTTTACAGATAAGGAGTTTGAGATTTATAGTGGTTAAATGACTTGCCCAAAGTCACACAACAGGATATGAACTGAGGTTTTCCTGGCTCCAGGTCCAGTACACTATCTACTCCCCTACTTGAGGGGCACTCTGTCTCAAGGACCGTATATTTCTTAGAGGAGGAAGAGGAACTTTTCAAAAAGAGGGTGGAAAGAGCCTCAAAAGGAATTGCATCAACCATTTTGGACCACTGTGAAAATATGTATTTTCCACATCATCTATAGGGTAAAATAAAGGCTCTGCTGCATCTCATATGCATGTTAGTGTTTGCATGCATGCTGGGGACCCTTTTATCAACATCTGTGGAAACCCTGGCATGCGCTATATTTGAAGATTTCTTAGAGGAATTGATGAGTCAAATAGATATGATTCTTGGGTTGCCTCAAAGATCATACTGATTCCTTGTCAACCCAGAGATAGGGGTATAAAGCTACTGATTACAAAAAATATGTGGAAAAAGAAACAAAAACTCTCAGAAAGCACACCAATTTTTTTAAACCATGAAATGACTCATTATTTAACAAATGTGCTTAACAAAACTGCTTATAAATATGACAGGAAATGAATTTAGACCACATGTGTACTTCTGTGAATTGTAATTTAAAAAATAAAAAAAAATACATGATGGAATAAGTGTAAATATTAAATTCATTTATCTCAGATGTGGAGAGGAAATAATTTTTTAAAGACAAGATTTCTTGGTTATATATTTTTAAATCTGTACAATAAAAAATAAAATTAAATAGATTGGAGATGTGTTGAAAATAACATAAAAGTAACATCTAGCTATAAGAACATGTTTAAAACTTACAAAGGCAATTCAACTTCAATACTAAATTGAGATTGAAACAACTTTGAGATACCATCCATCAAACTGACCAAAATTAAATAAAAGTACTTGGAACACAATGCTGGAAAAAAACATCAGAGAAACAGATACTTCCCTTCAGGTGAAATTGCAAAGTAGCACAATCTTTAGTTAAACAATCTTGCAGTATTCTGTAACTTTGATGTTTTGATAGTTCTATGAATCTATGATTTCATTACTTTCTTAAATGGTATAGATCACAGCCCACCCACAACTTTTCATATCCTATGCTATTTTATCCATTTTTCTGGTAAATATTCCATAGTGGTCCACTCAAAGTACCAGGGGCTTTCCTCTAAAAGCATGTGGGCCATCCATTGGTCATCCTTTGCTCCCATCATGTAACCTCACCTCGTTTTCTAGTCATATATTCCTCTGATGATATCCTTTCTGCAACTTAGGTTTTTTTATTACCATTTTTCTATCTTTACATGTAATTGGAAAAATAAAGTGGGGGGGGAATGTTGTTGTTGTTGTTGTTTTTACTATTGTCTTTTGTTTTTATATCACATTATTTTCTGGATATATTTCTTCTCTACCCAGGAAGTCATCACTGGCAACAAAAATTTTTAAAGGAAAGAAAAAAAGTTAAAAAAACCTAATAAATATATCAGCCATGTCTGACAGCATGCGCAATGTTCCACACTCTAGTACCTGCCCTTCCCCCGACCCAAACTTCTGTAGAAAAAGGAGAAATATACATTTTCTCAACTTCACTCCAGGGGTCAAACTTAGTTAATTACAATTATACAAAGTCATTATCAGTTGTTCTTTTTTGTTCTTTCTGCTTACATAGCTGTAATTATTAAGAATAATTTGTTTGTGGTTTTATCCCCCCCCAATTATTAGCATTTTTTTAAAAAAGTTTTGAGTTTCAAATCTAATCTTTCCTTCCCTCCCACCCACTCTTCCTTAGAGGAAAAGCAATCTGATTTAGGTTATACATGTACAATCATGTAAAACATTTTCATATTGTCATTTTGTGAAAGAAAACTCGAACAAAACAGAGAGTAAAAAGAAAAGAAGGAAGGAAGAAAAAAGAAAGGAAAGATGGAAGGAAAAAGAAAGGAAAGAAGGAAGGAAAAGAGAAAGAAAGAAAGAAAGAAAGAAAGAAAGAAAGAAAGAAAGAAAGAAAGAAAGAAAGAGAGAGAGAAAGAAAGAAAGGAAGGAAAGAAAGAGAGGAAGAAAGAAAGATACAACATATGTGTGAAGATTAACTTCAATAGACTGGGTTCCTCTCAGCAATGTAAGGTTATAAGACAACTCCAAAAAGACTTATGATAGGAAGAGATATCCACACCCAGAGAAAGAGCTGCAGAGTTTGAATGCAGATTGAAACAAGCTACTTACTCTGTTTCTTTTTCTTTTTCTTGTTTTGTTTTGTTTCCTCTTTCCTACTGATCATTCCATAGGTTATAATCCTTCTTTACAATGTGACTAATGATTAATGTGAAGATATTTGTAGATCCTATATTTGAGTGCATGCCACCATGACAGGGAGTGGGGAGGAGAGGAAGGGGGACTGGGCTGGCGGGGTGCAAGAGGGAGGGGGAGAAAATTTGAAACTCAAGGGATTGTGGAACTGAATGTTGTAAACTAAAAGTAAATAAACAAATTGATTTAAAAAAAAGAAAGAGAAAGAAAAGTATATGCTTCAGATTATATTCAGATGCCAGCAGTTCTTGCTCTGGAGGCAGGTAGCATTTTTCATCATGCATCCTTTGGAATTGTCTTGGATCATTGTATTGCTAATAATAGCTAAGTCATTCACGATTCTTCATCGTAAAATGCTGCTGTTACTGTGTATAATGTTCTCCTGATTCTGCTCACTTTACTCTGTATCAGTTCATGTTAGTCTTTCTGAAATAATCCTGTTCATCATTTCTTATATCACAATAATATTTCATTATAATAATATACCAAAACTTGTTCAACCATTCCCCAGTGGATGGGCACCACCTCAATTTCCAATTTTTAGTCACTATAAAAAGAGCTGCTATAAATATGTTTGTATAATACGTTCTTTTTCCTTTTTTAAAAAAATCTCTTTGGGATACAGACCTATTGCTGCATATGGATGGCATTGCTGGAACAAAAGCTATCACAGTTTGATAGCCTTTTGGATCTAGTTCCAAATTGCTCTCCAGAGAGGTTAGATCAGTTTACAACTCTGCCAACAACGCATCAGTATCTTAGTTTTCCTACATCCTCTCCAACATTTGTCATTTTCCTTTTCTGTCATATTAGTCAGTCTGATAGATGTGAGGTGCTATTTTAATTTGTATTCCTCTTATTGATAGTGATTTAAAACATTCTAATGACAACGAACACTTGAAGGTGAAAAAAAGTTATAGAAAACTTGACAAGAGACCCAAATAAACCAGATCATCCTAAAGATGATACCTAAAGGTATTCAAGGATGAAAGTAGAAGAAGAAAACTAACAGATGAAAAAATGGGAAAGATCTATGAAGACTTTATAATTTCCTCCATTGCTCTTGGAGACTGCTATCAGAACCTCCATTGTGCTGCATAAGGAAGTAGAAATGAGAGTAAATAAATCCAAAAATGGGAAGATCATCTGGGCTAGACCAAGTGGAGGGTGTCCATGCTGGAGGTTACACAATTTTGACAGTGCTGAGGGACCTAATCTTAAGGAATTTGAAAGAGGGAAGCATGCTAAACATTTTGAAAAAATCAGGGATCTCCTCAACACCAGAAAAAAAAAAAGAAAAACCAAGAAAATGTCAATAACTACCAACCCATAAGCTGGCTATCCCATATTTACATTACAAAAGTAATCATATTCACTGAACCAGTAATTCCACTATTAGAAATATCCCCTGAGAATGTTAATATCTAAAAGAAAAAGAGCTATCTTTTTGAAGACTCTGACAGTGGGATTATCATAAAAAAATTGAAAAAACAGCTTAAATGTTCAACAAAGGGGAACAGTTAAATATGCTTGATTCTTGTCTTGCATGGTAGCTAAGTCCTATTAAAGTTGCAATGAACACTGAATTAGAGAATACTAAACCATTGCTCCTATGGAAAATAAGAGATTGGATTCCTATGAGCCTCTGGTCAGATTTACTTTAGCACTTTCTGGATTGGCCTCACATATAAATCAATGTATTTCCTCTTCCTTTTTCTGGATATATCATATTATTGATTTGTTAATACTGGACTCATGGAAAACAGCCTTATGCCTGAACAGAGCTTATCTAAGACATTTTCTCCATAAAGTTCTAATATTATAGCCTTTTTGTACTTAGGAACACCAGACAGTACTTCAGTGATATGCTTTGGGGCTGTTTGTGTGTGTGTGTGTGTGTGTGTGTGTGTGTGTGTGTGTGTGTGTGTGTGTAAATGTATATATATATTTCCAATTACATGCAAAAGCAATTTTTAACATCCATTTAAAAATATTTTTGAGCTCCTACTTCTTTCCCTTCCCCCTTATTGAGAAGGCAAACAGTTTGATAAAGGTTATATACATGTAGTCATACAAAACATATTTCCATATTAGTCATGTTGTGAAAGAAAACACAAACCAAAAAAAAGGAAGAAGGAAAAAAAAGTTTTAAAAAAGTATGCTTCAATATGCATTCAGACTCCATCAGTTCTTTCTTTAGAGCCGTGTAAGTTGGGGGCCCTTTTAAAACATGAAAACACCAAAAAAAGCATAAAAATGAGGAAATATGTGTGTATACATGGCAGAGACAGGGGTTTATCCTTTATTTACTAAGAACTGGGGAGCTGCCAAAGAATTCTGAATCAATAAGTGACATGTCTGGCATAGTGATTCAAGAAACTTACTTGGGCAATTAGATAAAAGATATAAGGGAGATAAAATCCAAGACCAAGAAGACTGATATGACACCCTTTAACCAAAGAATGAGAGTACAGTTGAGATGGACACATGCAGGAAAGGACATAAATCATCAACATATTTTTTTTTTGCTTTTTGGAGGGCAAGTGGGGTTAAGTGACTTGCCTGAGGTCACACGGCTAGTTTTTGTGTTGTGTCTGACGCCAGATCTGAACCCAGGTCCTCCTGACTCCAGGGCCGGTGCTCTACTCACTGTGCCACCTAGCTGCCCTGTATTGCCATTTTTTACGTCAGTTAGGAAGTTGAGTTGGACTCAGTTGAGTTGGACAACTCAAATTTTCAATACCATGCATGTCCTATCGTGAATGTTGATTTTTGAGTTATGACTAAATTTTGCCAAGTAGACAATTCTGTAATACAGAATCCATAAATAATGAAAATTGCTTGTAAACTGTACTGCATTAACATAAGGTAATATTAAATTAAAATCACAAGTACGAGGAATATTAAGAAATCTGGAATCTTCCCAGAGGGAGTGGGTGACAAGGGAGGAAGGGAATGGATCTGAAATTCGAAGTCTTAAAATTAAATGTTTCAAATGTAAAAAAAAAAAAAAAGTCTGGGATCATAAAGAAAGGTGCTTCCCTGAGCACTCTTAATTTCTATAGCTCTTTATTTTTTTTATTAAATAACCAGTTTATAAAGTTGAAAAAAAAAAGAAATCTGGAAAATTTTATGAAATCATACAAAGTAAAAGCTAGAAAACAGCCTGTATATTAACTGACTATGTAAAAGGAAAAGTGATCAAAGAGATCACAGGATACTTTTAGGGAATTAGAGACTTCAGTGTCACTATTTGTCTTTGAGATGCCCTCAGGGCTGATGACCTTTCTTGATATCACCCTTTTCTTACATAGCTCAGTCCTACTTTCTCTTTTTCCTTTCACTGATTGCCTAGGAATAACAGTTCCTTTGATTTTTTCAGGCTCAGTTCCATATGACTGGACCTATTCTTTCCTCTCTGCTTCCAGACCCTATCTGATTATCTCTGTCTGGTTCTGAGACAGTTCCTCCCTCAGTAGAACCTGAGTTCAAATTCAGCCTCAGACACTTGACACTTACTACCTGTGTGACCTCAGGTGAGTCACTTAACCCCAATTGCCCTACCTTTGCCCTCTGAAAGGCAAAAAAAAAAGAAAAGATAAGAAAACTGTGGTGTCTAGGTAGTACAGTGAATAGAACACCGGCCCTGGAGTCAGGAGGATCTGAGTTAAAATCAATCCAGCCTCAGACACTTAACACTTACTAGCCATGTGAACTTGGACAAGTCACTTATCCCTGATTGCCTTGCTTTCCCCCTTCCAAAAAGCAAAAAAAAAAAAAAAAAAAAAAAAAGATAAGAAAAACCACATAAAATGGTGATGATATAGCTATTTCATAGGCTTATTGTAAGAATCAAATGAGATAATATATATAAAGCACTTTGAAAACCTTAAAACACTATGGGAATATTAGTGGTTGTTATCTACCCATTCTCTATTTGTAAAAATGAGAGCAGGACCAAGGAAAGAGCCCTTCAGTGCATAACTTAAAATCCCCCTGACAAACCTGGACTGTCATTATGACAAGCACTTTCTATCATCTCAACAGCACCGTAGGGTCAGTACAATAGTTATTATTATCTCCACTTATACCTAAGGCTCCTGGCTCCAAGTCCAATACTTCAATAAGTAGACCAGGCATTACATTAAGTGTTAGGAGAACAAAAAACAATCTAACACTGACCAAGCTGCAAAGAGGCTTATAATGGAATGAGAAGACATGCTCACAAATAACTGATATTAGGAAGAGTGCAAAGGAGAGATCTAGATAAAGTATTATAAAAAGAGTGAAGAAGGAAAGAGATAGAGGTGGTTGGTGGTTTTCTATTTCTTGGAATGAATTGATCACCCTGATCTTTGTCAAGAGGAGTTGGTGGTGGTGAGTCCCAGGGCCCAACCCTTTAAACAATTTATATCAATAACTTGGAAAACTTAATGAAGATTCCTTGAGTTGGCTCTTGAAGGCAAAAATGGACTTCAACAAATAGAGATTGATGATGGAAGGGTGGAACATTCCACACGTGTTGGATTTTGTGAGAAAAGTCATGGAAATAGGATATGGCAGAGTGTGGGGAGCGGGATTACTTTCCACTGTCTAGAACATGAAGTACCCAAAAAGAAGTAATAATATGAAGCTGAAAAGGTAGGTTGGAGATAGAATATAAACAGATGCATATATACATTTAGGCCTTGAATATATGTGTGTATACATGGCAGAGACAGGGGTTTATCCTTTATTTACTAAGAACTGAGGAGCTGCCAAAGAATTCTGAATCAATAAGTGACATGTCTGGCATAGTGATTCAAGAAACTTACTTGGGCAACTAGATAATAAAAGATATAAGGGAGATAAAATCCAAGACCAAGAAGACTGATATGACACCCTTTAACCAAAGAATGAGAATACAGTTGAGATGGACACATGCAGGAAAGGACATAAATCATCAGCATATTTTGGTCCGAGGACCACTGAAGCTGTGACAGCTCCAAAAGAAGAGTTTCCTTTTCTTCTTTTCTGAAAGGGCAAGGGCCACAGGAGTAGGGAAGAGAAGCTAAAATGTTGAGAAGTATCTTTCACAATATATCTACTATGGAAATGTTTTGCATAACTACACATGTATAACCTATATTGAATCACCTTTTCCTCCCAGTAAGGGAGGTGACAAGAGAAGAAGGGAAAGAATCTGGAAATCAAAGTTTTAAAATCAAATGTTATATATAACTTTTTTACATGCATCTGGGAAATTAAATATACAGACACTGGGGTATAGAAATCCATCTTGCCCTACTAGAAAGTCAGAGCAGGGATGGGGGAGGATATAAGAGAGAGCAGATTGGGGGAAGGGGTATTCAGTAGAATCCCTATTTTGGGGTGGGAGGTAGGGGAAAGACAGGGAGAAAATTTGTAACTCAAAATCTTGTGGAAATGAATGTTGAAAATTAAAAATAAACAAATTTTTTTAATGTTGAGAAATAACCAGAATAGTGTGTAAAAAACACAGAGACTGAACTTGGCCTCCCCTAATATCATCCTTGTGCCCAAGCAGCTTAAACCATAGTGGGGGGAGAGAATAACCACAGGCTGAGCAAGAGATGGGGGAAGAGGGTAGAGCTACTGGAACAGAAGACTGCCATTGCTGTAACTGTTGCCTTTGCTACTACCCCAGTCACAATCAAGGATGAGATTTGAGACCATCTGGAGCCACTGCAAAAAAAAAAAAAAAAAAACCAAAAAACAACAAACCAAACCTGTAGTTGTTTTTGGTTGCTATAAACTACAAATGGTGAAACTCCTTTCTTCCCTCTCCCACCCAGGGAGAATGTGTATCCATGCCAAAGCCTATCTTTGTTTCTTTAAAGTTTGTGTTTTATATTGCTGGCCATCCAGTCTCTAAAAGTCAATATTAAGATAAAACAGCAGTTAACCCAATGTATTATATATTTGTATTTTATTTACTCAAGGAGTTGAAAGAGGTTATAGTCTTCAACCCAGAGAGAAAAGAAATTCTCTTTCTAAATTGATAGAGCTTAAAAGACATTTTGTTGGTAAATATAACTCTGTGTGTGTGTTGTGTGTTGTGTGTTGTGTGTGTGTGTGTGTTTGGTATAAATATCTTTTGGTAGATATTTGGTAAATATAATATAGTTTTCAGAATTCATTTCTACAAGATTTTGAGTTACAAATTTTCTCCCCATCTCTCCCTTACCTCCCCCCCAAGATAACAAGCATACTGAATACCCTTTCCCCCAATCTGTTCTCTCTTATGGTAAATATATAATCATAACTATAATACCCTGTAATAGGAAGCAAAATACTTTGCTTGTTTTAGCTATTCAAGTGCCTTTGAGCCTTGCCTTTGATTAGATCAAGAGTCTTTGTTGGAAACAGTATACATTGTGCTGCCCTTAATAGGTGTAAGGGAATTTGAAGACCTTCCTGCTTTTAATAGGCTTAACATAATAACATGGAGCCCATGGTGGGAGGAGCTTGCCTACAGAGTAGACCATGAGGGGTGGAACAGGAAGGAGCAAAGCAGAGAAAAACTCAAGCAAAGCTGGGAGAGAGCAGAGCTAAGAGAGAATGTTTGTGATGTCAGCATTCTGTTGTTCTCTGTTGATGTTACTTTGTCAGACGGAAACATTCTGTCTGTTGATTTGTGAACTTTGTCAAACAGAAGCACTCTGTTGATCTGTGTTAGTGTTACATTGTCAGATAGAAGCACTCTATTGATTTGTCTTGATTTCTCAGACAGAAAGTGAATTGAGATGATAGTGCTGGTAATGTGTGTAAATATTGTTGTAACCCTGTTAAGTTTTGTCTTCCTAGAAACAGAAACTGCAAAGGGCTTGGAATGGAGCAGTCCCTGTGAGCTGAGATATGGAATAGGAGTGGAGAACTGCCTACATGTGAATCCAGACAAGATTTAGGTGAATCCAGGCAAGAGCTGGGAGTAGTCAGCCTGTGGAAAGGGAGCCATGGGGTTTGGAAGTCAGCCTCAAGTTAAGATGAAAGAGGACTTTACTTGGATATTCTGTATTGATTGATGATATTGTAACTTACTGTGACCTAGGGGTAGATGATGTTTGTACTTTCTGCTATTTCTTAAGGATGATTGACTTAAGGATGATTGGAAGCTTTACTTGGATACTGTGTATTGATTGAGGAGATTATGGCTTACCTAATGATATGTTTTGTTTAAGCCTAAGTGGCCACCTTAGTAATAAGTTGTCATGTTATGCTTTTGTGAAAGTTATGCTTTAGTTTATTACTGAATAGAGAGTTCACTATACTATGCAATTAAATACTTAAAATTATTCACAGTAGCTGTCTTCAGGAAAGCTGCTTGTGATTCGCTTTACATGCCTCCCCCTCCCAATTGGGAAAAGGGTAAGGCCACATCAGGACCATCCCAATTCCCCTAAGCACAAATGAGTTAGCTAAGTAAAGGGGAAAGATTGCTGTTGTTTGTTCTTTGTTCTCGAAGAGGACCATAACATCAGGAAGATGATGCCATGACTTGCATGTGAATCAAATTTAAGTGAGGGAGGGCTGTGCAGAGTCACCTGACTCACTTCCTCTTCCTGAGCCATCTGATTCCAGTGGCAAGATAAATATCAGGACAACTGGAAATGGCTTCCAAGGGAGGGGGGGTATCAGCAAGGAATATGGAATATTCTCTTAAAGCCCCTCAGGCAGTGGCCTCAGGAAACTTTCCTATTGTTCCATTCTGGGTTGGTTCTTGGAATCCTTTCTGCTTGTGAGGTAGAACCAGGGCAAAGAGTAGAGAGTGAGAGATGTGCAGGGTAAGTTGGAAAATCACATCTCTGATCATCATTACTAGTTCTCCTCAGCCAAACACCTGAGTCAAATCTCATGCAAAGTTATGCCAGGATATTGATTTGTCACAACTACCCAGGGAAGACTTCACAGAAGACTTAGAATGGTCTCTACTGCAAAATTATAGACCTTCTTATGTAGCATTTTAATTCACACCATGGAAAGCTATGTGGTTTAATGTGAGAGACATAAAATGAGAACATGAATAGAGAGACAGGGGCAATAAGAGGATAGTAAGCCAGCATGATGGCCACCCCTCCCCTACATCTCCAAAAACTAGAGCAGCACCCACTCCTCAAACCAGGGCTGTAGCTGACACCTACAAAATTATGAGGACAAGAGAACAAAACTAAAAATGTTACCAGAGACATGAGTAAAATGAGTTTCAGGTCATAGCAGGAAGAGGTGTTGATGGTAGTCAGGTAGGAGGATGCCCCTTCAGAAAGGTGAATTGTTATACCAAGTTCTTTCTACTCCTCCTTGATCTGATGGGTGGGTTTTCTAAGGCTAATATCATTCCATGCATTATGGCACTTTAGAATGTGGATAAAAGCTAGAGAGGTTTTATACAGAAAAGCAGGGCCTTGTCCAGTTGATTGAAAAGATGAAAATTGCCAGCATGGAAGCTTCCATCATAAAAGAATTCAGAAAGAGGTAGACAGTGCTAGGCAAAAGAAGGGGCATGCCTTCTTCAAGAGGACTTCCTTATTTTCCCCAGTCTCTCCCCCCTCCTACACACATATACATAGTCAGTCAATAAACATTTAAGCACCTACTATGTGCCAAGGATTCTCCCAAGTTGTGGGGATACAAAGAAAGGTAAAAGATGGCTTCTGACCTCAAGGAGCTTATGGTCTAATGAGAGAGACAGCATGAAAACAATTATGGATGAACAAGCTACATTGAAAATAATTGGCAGAAGGAAGGCACTAGAATTAAGAGGGATTGGGAAAGGCTTCCTGTAACAGGTAGGATTTTAGCTGGGACTTGAAGGAAGCCAGGGAAGTCAGGCATCAGAGATGAGGAGGGAAGGAATCACACACACACACACACACACACACACACACACACACACACACTTCATAGTCTCTTTATATTTATTTTTATGTATCCTATATTTACTTACCTTTGAACACATATGCTCCTAATATTGGGTGAGTTCCTTCAGGGCAGAGTAGCTGTTTCACGTTTGCAGTTGTATCCCTAGAGAGTGCTTGGCACACTGTAGACATTTAATAAATGCTTATTGTTGATTGATTGATTGATTGGAATCTAGAACAGACATCATGTTCCAAAAAATTATTTCACCCCTATGGTTCAGAAGCTTTCTGGATTGCCACAACCAATTAGGAGGTCTAGACAAAATAGTCTAGACAAAAAGAGATGAGGACTTGAACTACGGTTGTTACAGTAAAAGTGAAAAGATGTTGTGGAGGTAAAATTGCATGGACTTTGAGGCAATGAGCCTAAGTGCTTAATGGTGCCATCACTGTAAATAGAGGCAGAAGGAGTATGAATTCAACTTTGCATATGTTGAGGCATATAGAGAGATAGAGCAGCAGTCCTGGAGTCAGAAAGACCTGAGTTCAAATCTGGTTTCAGACATTTGACACTTACTAGTTGTGTAACTCTAGGCAAGTTACCCAGATTGCCTCAAAAACAAAACAAACCCAAAAAACCCCCAAAACTTTGCATATGTTGAGTTTGAGGTACTAGTGAGACATCCAGGCATAGCTCTCTATCAATCAGATAGATACTATGCATTTATTAAGTTCTTACTTATCAGTCATTTTGTTAATTACTCCAGAAACAAAGGAGGCAAAAATATAGTCTTTGCTCTCAAGAAGCTCATATTTTAATGAGGACACAATGTATAAATATCTACATACTTAGAAGATATATAGAGGTAAACAGAAGGTGATTTCAGAAGGAAGTCACTAGCAGTGGAGGGAGCTGTGAAAGACCTCAAGCAGCAAGGGTTTGACTTGAATCTTGAAGGAGGCTGAGGAAGGAGTGAAGAGGAAGAGGCATTGAAAAGATACAGAGACAGATATGGGGAGTCCTGTGCAAGGGAAAGCAAGAAAGCCAGGATTGCTGAATCGTAAAATATGTGAGTTATAAGAAGATTAAGGATAGAAAGGTAGAAAGGGCCAGTGGGTAAGTGGAAAATATAGAACTGGACCTCTGAGGAGAGAGGTTAGTGTTGGTGATGTAGATTTGGGAGTCATTTATATAGAGTCAATAATTGAAACCAATAAAATGGATGAGAAAATGTGTAGAGAAGAGAACCAGAGATTAAATGTTGGAGGAAAAGCACAGTAAGGGGCCAAAGCAAGAGAGGCAAGCAAAAAAAAAAAACCAGAGGAAAAATTTTCATCTACCAATGTGTATCTCATGAGGAACTTTTGTGTAGCCCCACTCCATGCCCAGGTGAGTTTGGAGGTTGCCTGGAGGATAGCCCTATAATACTGTATAAATGTAGGGAGATGGGACTCCTGATTGGTTGAGGGACCATGATGCTGATCTTTATTAAGATGGTTCTCAAGGACAAATAAATTAATAAATTGTTTAAAAAGATGGTTCTCAGGGGCAGCTAGGTGGTATAGTGAACACTGGCCCTGGAGTCACAAGGACTTGAGTTCAAATCTGGTCTTAGACACTCAAAAGCTGTGTGACCCTGGACTAGTCACTTAACCCCAAATGCCTCTTTTAAAAAGAGGTGATTCTCAAATCTGTTTGTTCAATTCTAACCTCTCTTTAGTCTCTTTAATCTCCAACTATCTAAAGAACTTCTAAAGAATATCTGAAACTGAATATCTTACAAACATCTTAAACACAACATGCCCCAAACTGAACTTTCTTCCCCAAACACTTCCCTCTCCTTAACCTCCCTATTACTGTGGAAGTACCATTATCCTCACAAGCATCTAGACTCAGTTGCAATCTCAGGATTACTCTCTCATGTCCAGCTAAATCCTGTCTATTTTACCTTCTTAATATTTCTTACATACTCTTTCTTCTTTCCTTTAACATGGTCACCACTCTGGTATAAGTATTCATCACTTCATACCTAGATTACTGTTATAAGCTATTGATTGGTCTTCTTGCCACAAGTCTCTCTACAACATTCCTACCCATCCTCCACTCAGTTTTCAAAGTGATCTTCCTAAAGTGCAGGTCTGGCAAAGAACTGGAAATTGAGGGAATGCCCATCCATGAGGGAACAGCTGAACAAGTCGTAGTATATGATTGTGTGAAAATGGACACCTTGATTTGCTTGAGACCCACCTTCTCAATTATCCAGGTAACCAGAATAACTGTATGAAGACTGGCTGTATTGGCTTGACTTACCAACAATCCTTTGTGATAACTGAGAGTAAACATAACTGGACATGCAGAAAACCAGCAACTCTGAAGCCAATTAATCTCATACCACTTTGAAGCAGACCTTGAGCCCTTTGGTGGTTTATGGCTCTTTGAGGGACATCCTTATCTCCAGAGACTCTCATAACTGTTGCTTATGGGGCTCCTGTAATTATCCTGTTTTGGGAGACATTTTCTGATTAAGCCTTGAACTATGGACTACTTATCACCAAGGATGCCTTCTGATTTCTGTATCAAAGGGCCACAGCTTTGACACCTGGAATTCCTCACTCAGGAATGGGAATGGAGTTTACTGACTCATTCCTTTCTAAACTCACCTTTCCCCCAAATTCCTTACCTTCTTTTATTTAAAAACTATATAAACTCAAGGGGGCAGAGTCAAGATGATGGAGTAGAAGCACAAACTTGGTGCAGGCTCCCCTCCAATCACTTCCAATACATGTTAAAAAATGACTCTAAACAAACTTTAGAGCTACAGAACCCACAAAGAGACAAAGACAAACAAAGCTCCTACAGAAAGAAGCCCGGCATGCCTCCAGGAAGGATCTATCACACCAGGCTGGGAGATGAGCACAGCCTCATATAAGCCATGTGATTCCTAACCCCAGGATGTCCCGACCAGCACAGGCCTGGAGCAGACTTCAGGAGAGATAATTACCAGCAGATGTCGCAGTTTCCAGAATTATCAACCCATAAATGCCAAAAAGAAAGAAAAAGGTCAGTGTGGAACTTTGAGGGAACAGGGGGACTGAGAGCATGGTCCATCCCCTGCCCCTGGGGCAAGAAGCAGTAGAGGCATGGCTGCTGTGCAGCCACCCTTGCCTGGCTGTCTCAGGAGCTCCTGGCTTACAGATTGCAGGGGGACCAAGCAACCATTGAGAGGGTAATCACTCTTATTTTAACCTGCTTGGATCTGGATCACAGTCTTGGGTGGTAGTCCTGGGGTGTGTGACCAGTGAGCCAGAGCTTCTGGTGTCTGTAGTGAGGGAGCCCAACTAATAGCTCCAGCAGCTACAAAAATCCCAGTGATTTGGGACAAAGCTCTTCATTCTGGAAGCAGAGTTCTATTGTGGCAAAGCACTCAAAAGTCAAGTAACTGACTGGCAAGATTGTAAGGGCCCTTTAAGACTTTACCCGAACTCTGAGAACTCACAAAGAACTCAGACAAATGACAGGGCAACTCAGGCTGGGTCCAAGAGGCACCTGAGCATGTGTTTCTGTTCCCTCACCCCCCATGAACCACGTCCTGTCACACAGGTTCAAGGATTATAGGGTATTGAGCATGCACTGCTAACAGGGGAGCACTCCCCTCCCGTGAGGAGCCTGTTGCTGAAGCACGTGAAGGGGCAGAGTTGGGGAAAGAGGATAAAAGGGGGAGGTGAGGTGAACAGGGGGGTTGGTGAAGAGAAGGAGAAGAGAGGGGATTGTGAATGAGGAAAAGAATAAACAACAAGGCTATACACTACACCTTGGTGTGGGACGCATTTGTCTATTCCGGATGAGCAAACGCTCCGGGGTTTGTGGAAGCGACCTGGGTTCCTGGAAGTGACCAGAGTTGTAGAGGCAACTGGAAACGAACGCTCCAAGGGGGTTCATGGAGGGGACCAGAGTCGAGGAGGCGACTGGAGAGGTATGTATAGGTGCCAGCCTGGTACGGCAGGATCTGTACACAAGATGAGCAAGCCCAGGAAACATAATCAAACCATAGATTCCCTTTTTGGGGACAAAAAGGATCAAGGCATGGAGTAGGAGGAAGACAACAAAGTCAGAACTCCTGCATCAAAAGCCTCCAAAAAATATGAATTGATTACAGTCCATGGAGGAACTCAAGGATTTTGAAAATCAAGTAAGAGAAGTGGAGGAAAAGTTGGGAAGAGAAACGAGAACAATGCAAGACAATAATGAAAAGTGAGTCAACAGCCTGCTAAAAGAGACCCAAAAATACACCAAAGAAAATAACACCTTAAAAAATAGACTAACCCCAAAGGACAAAAGAGGCTCAAAAAGCCAGTGAGGAGAATGCCTTAAAAAGCAAAATTTGCCAGATGGAAAAGGAATTTCAAAAACTCACTGAAGAGAATAATTCCTTCAAAATTAGATTGGAGCAATTGGAAGCTAATGACTTATGAGAAATCAAGATACTATAAAACAGATCCAAACAAATAAAAAAAAATAGAAAGCAATGTGAAATATCTCGTTGGAAAAACCACTGACCTGGAAAATAGATACAGGAGAGATCATTTAAAAATTATTGGACTACCTGAAAGCCATGATCAAAAAAGAGCCTAGACATCATCTTTCAAGCAATTATCAAGCAAAATTGCCCTGATATTCTAGAACCAGAGGGCAAAATAGAAATTGAAATAATTCATTGATCACTTCTTGAAAAGTATCCCAAAAAGAAAACTCCTAGGAATATTATAGCCAAATTCCAGAGTTCCCAGGTCAAGGAGAAAATATTGCAAGCAGGAAGAAACAGTTTGAGTATTGTGGAAACACAAGACCTAGCAGCTTCTACATTAAGGGATTGAAGGGCTTGAAATATGATATTCTGGAGGTCAAAGGAGCTAGGACTGGAACCAAGAATTACCTACCCAGAAAAACTGAGTATAATGCTACAGGGGAAAATATGGTCATTAAGTGAAATTTCTTTTCAAGCATTTTCCAAGAATTTTCAAGCATTCTTGATGAAAAAAAAAAAACAGAGCTGAATAGAAAATTTTACTTTCAAATACAAGAAGCAAGAGAAGCATAAGAAGGTAAATAAGAAAAAAATTATTAAAGTTGAACTATTTACATTCCTACATGGAAAAACGATAATTGTAACTTATAAGACTTTTTTCAGTATGAGGATAGTTGAAAGGAATATATGTGTGTGTATATATATATATACACACACATATATATGTATATATACACACACACACATACACATATATGTATGCATGTATACATACATAGATATGTATAGGAGGGTGTATGTATATATAAATATATGTGTGGATGTGGGCATATGTATGTTCATGTATACATAGACAGAGGGCACAGTATGAGTTGAATATGAAGGGATGATATCTAAAAAGTAAAATTAAAAGGTGAGAGAGGAATTTATTGGGAGAAGGAGAAAGGAGATAGATTAGAGTAAATTATCTCATATAAAAGAGGAAAGAGAAAACTGTTACAATGGAGGGGAAGAACAGTAAGATGAAAGGGAATGGATCAACCTTACTCTCATTGAATTTGGCTCAAGGAGGGAATAACATACACACTCAACTGAGTATCTTACCCTACAGGAAAATAGGGGGGTAGGAGATCAGAGCAGGGATGATAGAAGGGAGGGCAGATTGGGGGAGAGGGTAGTTAGAAGCAAACATTTTTAAAAAGGGATAGGGTCGGGGCGGCTAGGTGGCGCAGTGAGTAGAGCACCGGCCCTGGAGTCAGAAGGATCTGAGTTCGGATCCGGCCTCAGACACTTAATGCACACACGAACAAAAACCTAGCCGTATGACCTTGGGCAAGTTAACCCCAATTGCTCTCCAAAAAGCAAAAAAAAAAAAGGAAAGGGTCAAAGGAGAAAATGGAATAAGTGGGGGCAGGATAGGATGGAGGGAAATATAGTTGGTCTTTCACAATATGACAACTATAGAAATGATTTGGGTAACTACGCATGTACAACCTATATTGAATTGCTTGTCTTCCTAGTGGGGGTGGGTGATGAGGGAGGAAGGGAAAAAAATGTGGAACTCAAAGTTTTAAAAACAAATGTTTAAAAAAAAATTTTGTTTTTTTTTTACATGCAACTAGGAAATAAGATGCACAGGCACTGGGGTATAGAGGTCCATCTTGCCCTGCTAGAAAGGCAGGAGAATTATGGGAGAGGATACAGGGGAGAATGGATTGGGGGAAGGGGTATTCAGTGGGCTTGCTATTTTGGGGTTGGGATAGGAGAAAGATGGGAAGAAAAAATTGTAACTCAAAATGTTGTGGAAATGAATGTTGAGAACTAAAAATAAATAAATAATTTTTTTAATGCAGTTACTTGCACAAGAGTAAAAAACAAACAACTATATAAACTCTTCCCATTTTTTTGTGGGCCGTTAGCACAGGCTAGCAGTCCCCATGTACATGTTTTACTTCCCTGCTTAATAAAAACCTTTCTTTAATTTCAAAGACCTCATCTTCTTCTGGTTTTCTCCCCTTTAGGGAAAAGGGGGGTTTAAATCTTGAGAACTGGCCTTTGCATTCTCCTGGAGTCTTTTCCTTTGAGGAAAGAGGGAGCTATATTCCCTCAAGAGAACATTTGCATTGGTTTACAATTGTAATGAAATACTATTGTGCTATAAGAAATGATGCTGCTGTTTTCAGAAAAACCCAGAAAGACTTACATGAACTGATTCAGAATGAAATGAGCAGAACCAGGAGAACCTTGTAATGTGTAAGATATGGTGAAGACCTCTCCCCTCATAAACTTTTAGACTAAGGGACTGTAATGCCAAGCAAAAGCAACTTCCAGGTTCAGAATTAAGAGCATAGTAACTCTCCATATATGCAGTGACAAATTAAGGCAAAACATTCATAGAAAAGAGAAAATAAAAATACAGATTAACTTAGTCATTTAGTAAGTTCTCAATTCAATCACAAAGTATAAAGTCAAAGTATTCCACCCCTGGCTAGTACATTCATTAGTCATTCAAAAAGTCTCTCTTCTCAAGTGGAGATTAGTATCCAAACACAAACAAAGGACATTCATTTGGTCAGTCACAAAGCACAAAAATCAAATGGATCACAACTGAATTACAATTATCAGTTACCACCAAACACCTCAAAGGGGCAATGGAAAGCACAAAGGCCACCTACCCCCTAAGTCAAAACAATGTTAAGATGTCATCACAGCATTTAATACTCAAAGAGAGATCTTTTCTTCATCTTGACCTGAGGCAAATTATTAGCAATCTCTGTTCTTGGGAAGACAAACCTTAACAAAGCTACAACATATATTGTCAGTGTCCTAATCGATTCATTCTCTGAATACAGAACAGTCTCAGGACCCCTGAAAACATCAGCAAGACCCTCCTCCAGGATTTCTGTAAACATACAAGAGAATCCTCCTTCAGGGCTTCTGAACAAACAGCAAGGTTCCAGGACCTCTGCAACAACAGCACTGTCCTTCACCAGCAGATGAATCTGGCAAAGTAACATCAAAACAGACAGAACAAATACCGGCCCCACCATCATGCCTCCTCAGTTCTCAGCAGCACCAGGTGGCAGTTCTCAAAAGTTCTGGGCAGCTCCAACTGGCCCTTAGCAGTCCAGGTGGCTACAGCTGGCAGTTCTCTCTCTCCAGCAACTCTGGCCTCTGGCAATTTTCTCTCTCTCTTTGCCTCCACGATGCTGCTCCCAAAAGTTCTTCTGGCCTCTCTCTGCTTGGGCCTCTTTATCCATGGCACCAGCTCCTCCCAGTTCAGCCCCCTCTCTTCATGTCAGCAAGTCCATCCCAAAAGTGGGATTCACAAGCTCTGGGTTTTAATACTTAACTCAAAAACCAAGCCAATACAAGGGGGATCATTAAATTCCATTACCATTACAGGGACCTTCATTGAATTAAAGGTTGGGTTTTCAATTCAGTTTTCCTGTAAAAACAAGCTGCTGACCCAGAAGTGTTCCAGGAGAGGAGGAGAGGAACATAGGATGCAAACACATCTGCATGGATATCCAGGTCAAGAGACTAACAAGGATAGGAGTTGTACAAGAATTTTTAGATTCCTAAATCTGCAGGATAATCACATCTGCTTGGTTCCTTGCCCAGTTATGCTGTAAGGGCAAGCTGACTGTGAAGTATTTCAGGGACAAGGACATGGACACAGGCTTTGATCATGTCTCTTAATTGATCTAAAGAAAAGGGGCCCCGAAAAATGTAGGAGTGCGCCAAAGTTAATGGACTGCTAAACTTATAAAATAACTGCACCTGCTTCCTATATATATATTTCATCACTGTCCTTAGGTTAGATTATCTCATCTCAGAATGAGAGGAGAGGAAGGAGGCTAGGGAGAGGGGATTGCAATTAGGTAATGGGGCTGGGGCTATAAAAGCATGTATCTTCTCTATGCCTGGCACGATCTAACACTGGGAATGTATTGAATGAACTCAGTGGGAGTTGCCCTTTTCCCATAAAAATCATAATAAACTCGTTTCTACTTTCTACCTTGAGAAGCCTCAGTTTAATTTGGGTACGGGTCTTTGTTACCCCACACAACAGTAAAAGGGATATTGTACAATAATCAATTGTGGGGGTGGCTAGTGGTGCAGTGAATGGAGCACTGGCCCTGGAGTCAGGAGGACCTGAGTTCAAATCTGGCCTCAGACACTTAAGACAAAACTAGCCGTGTGACCTTGGGCAAGTCACTTAACTCCAATTGCCCTGCCTTCCCCCTCCAAAAAGCCAAAAAATAAAAGAAAAATATGTATTAAAAATAATCAATTGTGAATCACTTTATTATTCTCAGTCATACAATGATCTAAAACAATTCCAAAGGACTCATCATGAAATGCCATCTACTTCCAGAGAAAGAAATGAAGCCTGAATGTAGATCAAAGCACACTATTTTTTCACTTTTTTTGGTATTTTTTTTGTCTGTGGGTTTGTTATTTCCTCACAACAAATATAGAACTATGATTACACATGTATAACCTATATCAAATTGCTTGCCATCTCAGGGAAGAATGTGGGGAGGAAGGGAATAAGAGGATTTGGGACTCAAAATTTTTAAAAAAGAATGTTAAAAATTGTTGTTACCTGTAATTAGAAAAAAAAATATTTCCCCCCAAGATGCAATTGGAGTTAAGTGACTTGCCCAGTGTCACACAGCTAGTAAGAATTTGAGGTCAGATTTGAACTTATAGAAATGAATCTTCCTGACTCCGGGTTCAACACTCTATCCACTACATCACCTAACTGCCCCAATAAAATATAATTTCAAAAAATAAAGTACAGGTCTAAACTCCAATAGAGTATATAAAATCTCCAGGATCAAATATAAAATCCTTTGCTTGACTTTTAAAGCCCTTGATAACCTGACCCCTTCCCAGTCTTTTCACACCTTAGTCCTCCCCATGGACTCTGCTATGTACTGACTCTGGCCTCCTTGTGTATATTACCCCAGACACTCCATCTTCCCACTTTGAGCATTTTCACTGGCCGTTCCCCATGCCTGGAACTTTCTCCTCCTTATTTCTGCCTTCATTCTTCCCTGGTTAAAATTCCTTCAAGTCTTAGTTAAAATCTGCATGAACTCTTTCTTAGTCCTCCCTCATCTTCATGCTTCCCCTCTGAGATTATCTCCAGTTTATCATATATACATCTTATTTGTATATAATTATTTGCACTTTCTCTCCCTTTTTAGACTTTGAGCTTGAGAGCAAAGATGGTGTATGTCTGTGTGCGTGTGTGTGTGTGTGTGTGTGTGTGTGTGTGTGTATGTGTGTGCATGCCTGCTTGTGTTTGACTTTCCTTTGCATCCCCAGTGTCTGACCCTTAGCAAGCAATAAATAAATATTTGATTGTGTTGACTGGACTATGCCTATAGTCATGGTTCCTGATTGGTGGAAAGACTTCACAGAGAGGAGAGAGAAAGAGGATGAAAAGGGGCAAGGAAAGAGAAGGTATGGGGGTGGCTAGGTGGTGCAGTCAATAGAGCACCAGCCCTGGAGTCAGGAGGACCTGAGTTCAAATCCAGCCTCAGACACTTAACATTTACTAGCCTTGTGACCTTGGGCAAGTTGTTTAACCCCAATTGGCCTCCCCCCGCCAAAAAAAGAAAAAGTATGGATTTGAATTATGAATAAGAAGCCCCTAAAGCCTGCAGAGATCAAGCTGTTACTCTCTGGATCTAACTATAACTACTTAGTCTTCACCCTTTCCTTTGTTCTTTGACCAACCAGGAAAGGTATATTTTATCCTCAAGCAAAAAAAAGAGAATCATACCTACAGACTACAAATATCTGCCAATACCCTTGAATATAAAGGTGTAAAGGAGTGACTGTCCAGTCATAACCATTCTCCTACTCTCCACAAAGGTTGAACTCCAGTTTTCCTGAAACATAATATAGGGTTTTCCAGATGTCTTTTTAAATCCCTTTTATTTGCAGATCATTCAGTCCCTGTTACCTTGGCTTTGATTGGATGATTACAGTTCAGTTACACAGAATTTTACTATATATAAAATTTAGTTTTATTTTCTCCAAATTACATGTAAAAACAATTTTCAACATTCGTTTTTTAAAACTGAGTTCCAAATTCTCTCCCTCTGTCCCCACACCCATCATTAAGTAGGCAAACAATTTGATAAAGGATATATATGTTTACATTATATTTTGATTAAAGATTAGTTCCTTAATTCATTGAGTTAGATTGAATATCAGAGGCTCTTGCCTCCTTATCTTTTCCATATAAGCAGGTTAACTATTTGCTCTATGATTGTAGAGGAGTTATAATACCAATCAAGGACAATAATTTCCTCCTGGAAGAGAAACAGGGGCATTCTGTGGATTGAATCCTGCCAGGTGGTTTCTATAAACAGCTTGAATTGAAATGGATGAATCTAGTCTTTTTAAATCCTAATTCAAGTCAAAGATCTGTCAGTCTCATACAGAATGCCTAAATGTTTTTGTGGCCCTGTCCTTAAAAAAATAAAGATAATGGACATATAGTTTATAGAGTTTTCTTTCTGGGAGTAAATGGAAATTTAGAAGTTGAAAAGAAGACAGTCCAGGACAAAGCTTTAGAGGATATCCCTACTTAGAAAATGGGAAAACCAGGAGAGAGCAATAGCTTTGGAAGCCATTTGGTGACCTAGATTTTTCTCAGTAGAGTAGAATACAATGTCACTTACTGAAAAATAGGGTATTGGGTGCTCACAGACAGAGGAAGATGTTTGGAATAGCCATTGTGTGTACCATGATTGTTCATTGTTTGTCATTCTTTCTCAAGGAAGACCAATGACATCAGAAAGGTGAGGTCTTGACTTGCAAGTGAATTGGAGGGAGACTGTGCAAAGTCACCAGCTTCACTCTCTACTCTGGAGCCATCTGGATCCAGTGGCAAGATATAGAGTAGGAAGACTGGGGATGGCACCTGATAGAAATGGGAGACCTTGACCTTTTAAAGGTAAGGTCTTTCTGAGGTCTCAGTTTGTCTGAGGCAACACCCATTCAGTGATTAAGGTTAGGTAAGAAATGAGGCAAAAAAAATGGGGAAAAAATTGTAAATCAAAATCTGGCAGAAATGAATGATGTAAACCAGAAGTTAATAAAGCATTTGTAAAAAAAAAAAAAAGAAAGAAAGAAATGAGGCAAACAATGACTTCTTTTACCTAGTCAAGAAAAATATCAATTTGGAAAGGGAAGATGCTCAGGGTTTCTGGCCAAAAAAACAATTGCCCTTTATGCTCACTTTGAGCCATCAAAATCCAAACAATGAACGAATGAGACTTGGGGGTCCTCTTGTTGGCCAATCAGTGAGAGCCAGAGTGATTTGGGTTTAAGGCATCTTTTTTTTTTTTAAATGACAGGATAAATAAGTAGGGAAGAGAAAAAGAAAAGAAATCTAGCCTCTAAACCCCAAGATATCTTGCAAGGTTTCAGTGATTAAAATTTATATGCCTTTGAGCAGAGCACCCACAGATAAGGGTAGGATTCTCTATATGGACAGAAGGAAAGGAGTGAGAGGGAACAGAGGAGGGAGGGTATAGGATGGCATGATAGAAAGTCAAATGATGAAAAATAAAAAGATTGCCATGCAACATTGATGGTCTTGATGAAATTAGAAAATGTTATTTTTTATTTGACCCAGTTGGCATGGTTGCATGATTTGCTCTGACAATATTCAAAAGTTTAGGAACAGGATATGGTGGAAATGACCTAGAATTGAGGGCTAGAGGAGCTTTGAATGTCAGAAGAACAAAGGGCTCAGGACAATGAAGGACAATGAATGACTTGTTGAATTAGCTAAATACAGGGTGACTGGAAGGAGTAAAACCAGAGCAAGTCTAACAAGGTTGAAAAAAATCCTTGGTAGCCAAGGTCAAAACAAGATTAGGTTTAGGAAGAGAGCATTAGAGGGAGAGATGGAGGAAGGCGATTCTGATCTTAAGGGGGCTTTTAGAGATCAAGATTATGGAAATGCACAGTTCTTGGTGGCAGTGAATTCTAAGCTGTGCCCACTCCTGTGGATGATTGAAATAGAGCTGAGGATATTGATGAACTAGGAGGCCATGATGTTTAAAGGTTCACAAATGTGGACCAGTCTCTCTGTTGTTATTCAGTTGTTCTTTGTGGCCCCATTTGGGGTTTTCTTGGCAGAGGTACTAAAGTGACTTACCATTTCCTTCTCCAGCCCATTTTACAGATGAGGAAACTGAGGCAAACAGGGTTAAGTCATTTGTCCAGGGTCAAAAAGCTAATAAGTATCTGAGAACATATTTGAATTCAGGTCTTCTTGACTCCAGGAAGCCTGACTCCAGGTTCTATCCACTTTGTTACCTAGTTGCCCATCTCTCCTCTGAGACCAGTTTTTTTGTCAAAGATACTGGAGTGGTTTGCCATTTCCTTCTCCAGCTCATTTTACAGATGAAGAAACTGAAGTAAACAGGCTTAAGTGACTTGCCCAGGGTCACACATCTCTAGTAAGAGCCTGAGGTCACATTTGAACTCAGGGGTTGGGCTGCCTTGAGCCCTTCCATCACCCAAAGGAGGCTGAAAACCTGGACTTTTCAATCAGAAAAAGACATTTTAGACTACTCTGAGTTAACATACCAACAATGTTCTTGTTGTGTGAACCTAAAGTTCTCCTGCAAAATTAAGCTGACACAGAGCATTCTCCTATTTATGACTGATAAAAACCAGGCACCTAGAACAGACATTATTAACTGCATTTCTCTTATCTTGTTGTTTTATGGCCTTGTTTTGTTAAGACATTGTCTTATTCTCCATGAGGGAGGCAGACAGAAGTGTTCTAGGCAGATGGAGAAAGGATGTGAGGTATGAGATAAGACGCTGGGTGTGACCAGTCAGAAAAATGATCAAAGAAGACCACACATCAAAGACCCCCACAGTAGACTTCCCCGTGTGCTTTCACAAAGCACCCTCAATTACAGAACAACTCTTCCCCTCTCCTGTTCTCTTTGCTTCTCAGTATGATAAAGGCACCTCTGGACTACCTGGTATCCCAGGCATTTGAAGCCCTACTTGTTCTCCCATTTTCTTGTCTCCCTCCCCCCATTCCATAAAATTGTTTTTGAACCAGATAACCCCAATAATCACCTTTGCCTCCTATGAGAAGCAGGCCCACTCGGGTGCATTACTCCAATAAATGCCTTTCTTTAAGTTGGAGACTAAGTGAATTCCTTCAAGACTCTAGAACCCACACGTCTATTCATCATTTCAGGTGGCACCCCAACATTCTTGGGGTGCACCCTGAACTCATCATTATGACACGCTCATTTTACAACATCCCTTTATTTATGGCTGACAGAAACCAGACGTCTTAGGGGCACTCTCTTGTTCCATGGAAACTATAGTTTTGGCTGACAAAAGACACTGGCACCCTGAGCTGGGGAGAGGGGAGGATATAGGAAGAAACACTTCCTTACTCTATGGGTATATAATCTCCTTCCACTAACTCTTTTTGAGTTCAGTTTACTATTGCTCATGTATGATTCTGTTGGATTATAGAGAATAAATAGCACGCTTACAACATAATTTTGTTTATTTTTAGACCAAAACTCTGAAGGTTAACATTTTGGTACCCTGACTCAAATGGAATTGATTGAGTAGAAACAAAGTAGAAACAACACCACACCCTGACAACACCGCAGGATCTATTTTCCCAGCGTCTTATCCTTGTCAGGTATAGGTAAGTCTTTCTCTATGCCCAGTTTCCATTGCAGACTTTCACTTCTTTAGTTGCAGATGGAAATTCTCTCTAAATTAGCTCTGGGGGAGGGGGATCACTCACTCTGCATTGTGAAGGTCTCCTCAGGTAAGAATCCTCTGAAAATTGGGCTATGGGTCAGTCAGAAACTAAAATTAGAAATCTGGCTAACAAAACCACTGCTTTTTATATGTCAGGCCATGGTAGTATAGGGTCACCCCATTTCTGCCTTGGTAGCTACAGTGACCATCTTGTCAATCTTGAATCCTTGCAAATTCCCCACACACAGCCCTGCTCAGTGTAATGATATCTACTGGTGGGGGTTTCTAACAAGACCCTCTGAGTTTTTCAGATTTCTCCTCTGTATTGTTAATGAGATACAAGCAGCTGCTGTGAACATATATTCTTTTTTTAAGGACTGAATTGCATAGTATAATAAATACTCCACTCAAAACCAAACCAGCACATTTATTCTATACACAAGGACAATATAAAGCAGTATCAAAGAAATACGGAAAGACAAAGCTTAACAGAGTAATGGAACTATTTACATACATCACCAAACTAAGAGAGTGACAATATCTGGGTTTGTAATAGCTGGGGGGCCCCTTAATAACAGCTACCCAGAGTGTCATCCAAGAAACCAAAAGGTAAACATCCTGCCCATAAGTGAGTCCCAGGCAAAATATCAATTTCCCCAAATGTATAGTTTTCAAACAAAGACTCAGTTTATTAAAGACTCAGCACATGATTGGCTCAGTGCCAAAAGGTGCAAAAGCCTATGTGACCCAGGACCTGATTGGCTCAGTACCAGGGCTCTATGCGACTCAGCACAGGATGTGTTATAGCTCTGAACTGGGCCACAGTTCAAAGTAGTAAGGCATCCATGATGGATGAGGCAAAATATCTGTGTTCTAAAGGACTTAGAATTTATTCCATACGTTCCTAGAAGGGCGGCCACCAATTCAAGGAAGAGGAACCAGTCATATATACTCTGACCTTTTTTAATCCTAGGAATGCAGCCCCTGTTCCAAGGAGAAAAAAGGGAACATATATAGTCATATAGGCCTATAAATTTACAGGGAAGATCTTTATATTCCATTAACCCTTCACAACCCCTCTTCCTTCTTTTTTCCCCTTCCTCTCCTACTTTCCTGTAGGGTAAGATAGATTTCTATACCCAACTGAATGTGTATATTATTCGCTCTTCTAGCCAATTCTGATGAGAGTAAGGTTCATTCACTCCCTCTCACCCCCCACTTCCCCTCCACTGTAAAAGCTTTTTCTTGCTTCTTTTATGTGAGATAATTTACCCCATTCTACCTCTCCCTTTCCCTTTCTCCCAGTACATTCCTCTCTCACCCCTTAATTTTATTTTTTAGATATCATCCCTTCATATTCAACTCACACTTATGCCCTCTGTCAATATATATGCCTTCTAACTACCTCAATAATGAGAAAGGTCTTATAAGTTATATATATCATCCTCCCATGTAGGAATGTAAATAGTTTAAGCTTATTAAGTCCCTTATGTTTTCCCTTTCCTGTTTACCTTTTTATGTTTCTGAGTCTTGTATCTGAAAGTCAAATTTTCTATTCAGCTCTGATTTTTTCATTGAGAATGTTTGAAAGTCCTTTATCTCATTGAGTATCCATTTTCTCCCCTGAAGGATTATACTCAGTTTTGCTCGGTAGGTGATTCTTGGTTGTAATCCTAGCTCATTTGCCTTTGGAATATCATATTCCAAGTCCTCCAATCCCTTAAAGTAGAAGCTGTTAAATCTTGTGTTATCCTGATAGAGGCTCCACCATACATTTCTTTCTGGCTGCTTGTAATATTTTTTCCTTGATCTGGGAAATCTGGAATTTGGCTATAATATTCCTGGGAGTTTGCATTTTGGGATCTCTTTCAGGAGGTGATCAGTGGATTCTTTTAATTTCTATTTTACCCTCTGATCCTAGAATACAAAGGCAGTTTTTCTTGACAATTTCTTGAAAGATGATGTCTAGGCTCTTTTTTGATCAAGACTTTCAGGTAGTCCAATAATTTTATTTTATTTTATTTTATTTTATTTTGGGGGGGATTTTGGAGGGCAATTGGGGTTAAGTAATTTGCCCAAGGCCACATGGCTAGGTTTTTATTTGTGTGTGCATTAAGTGTCTGAGGCCAGATCCTAACTTAGGTCCTTCTGACTCCAGGGCCGACGCTCTACTCACTGCACCACCTAGCTGCCCCTAGTCCAATAATTTTAAAACAAGCTCTCCTATATCTATTTTCCAGGTCTGTTGTTTTTCCAATGAGATATTTCACATTGTCTTCTATTTTTTTCATTCTTTTGGTTTTGTTTGATTGTTTCTTGGTTTCTCAAAAAGTCATTAGCTTCCATTTGCTTCATTCTAAATTTTTTTTTTTTTGCTTTTTGGGGGGCAATTGGGGCTAAGTAACTTGCCCGAGGTCACACGACTAGGTTTTTGTTTGTGTGTGGTGTCTGAGGCTGGGTCTGAACTCAGGTCCTTCTGACTCCAGGGCTGGCACTCTACTCACTGCACCACCTAGCCACCCCCATTCTAATTTTTAAGAAGTTATTTTATTCGGTGAGCTTTTGGACCTCTCTTTCCATTTGGCTAATTCTGCTCTTTAAGGAATTCTTCTCCTCATTGGCTTTTTGGACCTCTTTTACTATTTGGGATTGTCTGGTTTTTAAGGTGTTATTTTCTTCAGTAATTTTTTGTGTCTCCTTTACAAAGCTGTTGACTTGTTTTTTAATGATTTTCTTGTATCACTATCATCTCTCTTCCCAGGTTTTCCTCTGCTTCTCTTACTTGGGCTCTTCCCTGGCCTGAGACCAATTTATATTCTTCTTGGAGACTTTGACTGTAGGAACTTTGACTTTGTTGTCTTCTCCCCACACCCTTTTTTATATGACTAATTTATTCATTTTTAGTTTTCAATATTCACTTCCATAAGATTTTGAGTTCTAAATTTACCCCATCCTCCCCTCCCTCCCTCTCCAAGATGGCATGCAATCTGATATAGGCTCTACTTATACATTCATATTAAACATATTTTCACATTAGTCATGATATATAGAAGAGTTAGAACTAATGGGAGGAACCATGAGAAAGAAGAAACAAAATAAAACAACAAAAGAAAAGAACAGCAAATAGTGTGCTTCCATCTGCATTCAGACTCTAAATTCTTTCTCTGGATGTGGATAGCATTTTCCATTGTGAGTCTTTGGGAATTGTCTTAGATCCTTGCATTGCTAAGAAGAGCTAAGTCTATGAAGGTCAGTCATTGCACAATGTGGCTATAACTGTGTACAATGTTCTCCTGGTTCTGTTCACTTCACTCAGCATCAATTCACATAAATTTTTCTAGGTTTTTCTGAAGTCCAACTGCTCATCATTTCTTATAGCACAATAGCATTCCATTACATGCACATACCACAGTTTGTTCAGCCATTCCCCAATTGATGGACATTCCCTCAATTTCCAATCCTTGGCCACCACAAAAAGATCTGCTATAAATATTTTTGTACATGTGCGTCCTTTTCCCATTTTAATGACTTCTTCGGGATATAGATCTATAAATAGTATTGATGGGTTGTAGTCTTCTTCTGAGTGTGTGTTTTGATCTCCTTGTCACCATAGTAACTTTCTATAGTCAAGAGTTTTTTCCCCGTTGTTTGCTCATTTTCCCCTGCCTATTTGACTTTTAACTCTTTGTTAAAGTAGAGCTGTGCTTCCAGGATGGAGGGCTCACTGTCCCAAGCTTCAGGGGTTTTGTGTAGCTGTTTTCAGAGAAACTTCAAGGGACCTGTTTTCGGTTTTTCGAAGTTTTCGGTTCTTCCAAGGTGGCATGATCCAAGGAGAGGTGTTTACTATTCTTCTGACCTATTCTGGTCTGTGAGTGATCACAAGCCATCTTTTCTGCCCTGTAATTGCAAGGAGGGTCCGCCCTCCACTGTGGCCATAAATTCTGCTATGCTAATGCTCCTCCTAACCCTAGGACTGCCACCCAGGCCTGTGACCCCAATCTGAGTATGGACAAAGCAATAGAGTCCTGCTTCTATGCTAGCAAAAGGACTCCTGTAATCTCCTTCTGACCAGTTGTTCCACCCCCTTACCATCTGAAGGTTAGCTCTCCAGAAGCAGCCACTGCCACTGCTGCTGCTGATTCAGTCATTCCCAAGGCTCCTGTTTTGCTGTGGCTGGGGCTGTGTTAGCAGGCTTGCTCTGAACTGAGCTCTTCTCTCACCCTGTAATGGTAATAGAATTTAAAGATCCCCTTGTGTTGGCTTGGTTTTTGGGTTAAATGTTAAAACCCAGAGCCTGTGAATCCCACTTGTGGGATGGACTTGTTGATGTGAAGAGAAGGGGCAGAGCTAGGAGGAGCTGGTGCTGTGGATAGAGAGGCCCAAGCAGAGAGAGAGACCAGAACTTCTGGAAGCCAGTATATGGAGGCTGCTGCTACTGCTGGAGAGTGGGAAATGAGAACTGAGGACTGAACTGTGAAGAAGCATGACTCTGGTGCCAGTGTTTATTCTGTCTGTTTTGATGTTATTTTGCCAGATTCCTCTGCTGGTAAAGGACAGTGCTGTTGTTGCAGAGGTCCTGGAGCCTTGCTGTTGGTTCAGAAGCCCTGAAGGAGGATTTTCTTGTTGTATGTTTAAAGCAATCCTGGAGGAGGTTCTTGCTGATATTTTCAGGAGTCCTGAAACTATTCTGAAGGCAGAAAGTGAATTGATGAGGGCACTGGCAATGTATATTGTGGCTTTGTTAAGCTTTGTCTTCCCAGGAACAAAGATTGCTGAGAACTTGTCTGGCATCTAGATGAAGAAAAGGCCTCTCCTTGGGTATTGAATGCTGTGATGAAATCGTAACCTTGTTGTGGCTTGGGGTAGATGGCCTTGGTGCTCTCTACTGCTCCTTTGAGAAGGTGCTTGGTGGTAATGGATGGTATTGAAATTCAGTTGTGATCCAAGGGTGGGAAACTTTTGACTTTTTGTGTTCTGTGACTGACCAAATGAATGTACTTTGTTTATGATTGGATACTAATCTCCATTTGAGAAGAGAGACTTTGTGACAGACTTAATGTGTACTGCCCAGGGGTGGGATATTTTGTGATTGAATTGAGAACTTACTAAATGACTAAGTTACCCTGTATTTTTATTTTCTCTGTTCTGTGAATATTTTTCCTTAATTTGTCACTAAATAAACAGAGGACACTATGCTTGTATTACAAACCTCTGAAGGTGCCTTTGCTTGGCATTACATTCCTCCATCCCACAAGTGGGATTCACAAGCTTTGGGTTTTAACACTTAATCCAAAAACCAAGCCAATACAAGGGGATCTTTAAATTCCATTACCATCACGCACCCAAATGCAACAGACTTTTCCTATTGACCTTCTAAGTTGTCTTTGGCGTCTGTGGGCTGAGACATCTGGAGACCACCACACTACCAGTGATTCAGACGCCCCAAACCTGCTCATCATTTACTGGGGCCTGGTTTGTGCTGGTGCAGGCTGTGTTAGACTATACTTATCTCTCACCCTGGTGCAACAGACCTTTCCTGCCAACTTTCCAAGTTGTCTTGGGCTGGAGATTTGTTTCACTCCATTTTTTTGTGGGTTATGCTGCTCTAGTTGGTTTAAAGTCATTTTTAAAAGGTATTTGGAGAGGTTTGGGGGAAAGCTCAGGAGAGTCCCTGTCTCCTCCACCATCTTGGCTCCACCTCCTGAGATCTTTATTCCTAAATTTTAATTTATAAGCTAATTTATTGCTAACTTACTGTAATGAGGTATAAGTGGGAGAGATCTTGCTGTTTTGATCTGAATCTGTAGTCATTCCATGGCCTAAGCAAAAATTAAATTAGTGTTTGAACTTATCATATGTATAAGATTCAATTTCTGAAGTATCTCATTCTTCCAGAATGATGAGTATAATTAAAGAAGGGTAAACAAGCTTGTGAAACAAAGATGTAAATCTATTAAGTTATGAGGTTAAAGTCAGGAACTTCTTTTGTTTTTGTTTTAAGGAATAGGATTTCAACACAGCAAGTTACATTAGTGAAAAGCAGTAACTTATGAACTTTTTTTTTTTTGCTTTTTTTTTGGAGGGGGGAGGGCAGGGCAATTGGGGCTAAGTGACTTGCCCAAGGTCACATGGCTAGTGTTAAGTGTCTGAGGTCAAATTTGAACTCAGGTCCTCTTGACTTCAGGGCTGGTGCTCTATTCACTGCATCACCTAGCTGCCCCTATCTTGTGTTATCTTAATGGGAAATCTGATTTTACTTATGTTTGTTATTTAATATGGAATTAGAACATGTGTAGAAATGTATGCAAACTACTTAAGACTTACCTTAAAGATGTTCCCATTGTTTAAAGGGATGCTGAGAGCAATAATATTTTTCTGTGATGAATCTCTTACTCTTTCCAATGTAAGATTATAGTCAATACTTTTCTAGGATATAAGCTGTACCCACTTGAAGCTCTGATTATTGGAACTTGCTGTTCAAGACTTTATGGGGGGGGGGGGCGGCTAGGTGGCGCAGTGAGTAGAGCGTCGGCCCTGGAGTCAGAAGGACCTGAGTTCGGATCCGGCCTCAGACACTTAACGCATACACAAATAAAATAATGCATACACAAATAAAAACCTAGCCGTGTGGCCTTGGGCAAGTTACTTAACCCCAATTGCCCACCAAAAACCAAAAAAAAAAAAAAAAGACTTTATGGGACAGTTAACTGACATTATTCTCAGTCTAACTCCAGGTATGATCATCAAAGAATGTTTATTGAATCAGTGATCCATGATGCCAGCAACCCTATGGGGTTTTACATCTATGAACTGCAAGGGGTGTTCTCATGGAAAAGGCTGGGAGAATGAATATTTGCATGGGCTGGTGTAGGAGTTCCCTGACTCAATTTCCCCAATATAACACATGGAAAGGAAAAATATCCCACCTGACTGACTTTAAGCCTGGCTCAATTCAACTGCCCACATACATAACTTTTGCCTGGAACTGACATGAAGTTAGGGAAGCATTATTCCCTTACTTCCCTTCTTCTTTTATAGCAAATTTCTATAATCAAGAAATTCTGTAGGTATAATACTAAATCTATTAAATAATACATTGATGCTGGAACATCTCTGAGTTATTACAGTAGGATGCAAGTATGAATATCTTACAATTTTAACCTATATTTGTGGTCAAATAATAATATAGGAATGATATCCTCTTAAGGGGGAAATTAGACAAAGATGTAATTTGATAGTTTCTAATTAAATGGAATAGTAAATTTTGAGAAAAGCAACAGGATTAAAATCAGTGAATATGCCTCTTTTTTTTGCTTTTTGGAGGGGGGAGGGCAGGACAATTGGGGTTAAGTGACTTGCCTAAGGTCACACACCTACTAAGTGTCTGAGGCCACATTTGAATTCAGGTCCTCCTGACTCCAGGGCCGGTCCTCTATCCACTGTGCCACTTAGCCACCCCCAGAATAGTCCTCTTTAAGAAGTGAATCAAGGAAACTCTAGATTTGGAACAAGAGAAGCAGAATCCTGCTTTTGAGCTGTCTTGATAATAAAGCTTATTGTACAAGAAAAGATATCTAGAAACCAGATATGAGACATGAGACATCTAGGACTCAAAAAGTGCTGATTAAATGGACATTGAGAATGGATTATTGGGATACAAGGAGACTTGATGTTATTTAATATCGGTGATAATGATTGTATTGTTTTGCGTGGTTTAAATTTTTCTGGTTACCTTGGTTACATGTAAATCTCCATTCTCAAAAGTAGCTCAAAGCCTGAATTTCCATGTCAGATAAATTTTGGAAGCCAAACATAGACATCTTTTTGTTTGTTTGTTTAATTTGTTTATTTTTAGTTTTCAACATTCATTTCCACAAGATTTTGAGTTACAAATTTTCTCCTCATCTTTCCCCTACCCCCCACCCCAAAATAGTGAGCCTTTTGAATACCTCTTCCCCTAATCTGTTCTCTCTTATATCCTCCCCCATCTCCCCTTTGACATTTTAGTAGGGCGAGATGGATTTCTATACCCCATTGCCTGTATATCTTATTTCCTAGTTGCATATGCTTTTTATGAAAAACCTCATCCAAAATTTAATCAAGAACATGGAGATCTCTTAGGATAAGAACAGGAGTTTATCCTCTTCCCCGGGTGAAGAGGGCACTGTTCCCCATGACTGATCATGAGGAAGAGGCATGTTACCAAACGCAGAACAAGAATTTATACCTTAACACAGTCAAACCCCTTCCCATGGCTATCCCTTCTCCCATTGGCTGAGAGGTTGGCTCAAGTCTCAGCATGAAAATCTTCCCCAATGGCAAACAATAGAGGATCCCACCACTAAGGTTTACAAAGAACAAGGATGCTGACTGACAGCAAGGGAAAGCAGGGGAAGGGTCCCAAAGCAATGGGAGAGGAGTGAGCTCGGGCTATCCCTGACTCCCACTGGCAGGGAGGAGGGACCCACAGAGGTGGGAAATCAGAAAGCCTCCTGAATGGACTTGCTGCTGATTGACAGCAGAAGTGAAGGGTTGGGGGGAGAGGGAAGTTCTGAGAAGTTTTCTCTCCCCCTCCCCCCAGACACATGTAAAAAATAAATAAATTATTTATATATAAACATTTGATTTTAAAACTTTGACTTCCAGATTCTTTCCTTTCTTCCCTTGTCACCCACCCCTACTGGGAGGAAAAGTGATTACATATAGGTTGTACATGTGTACTTACACAAAACATTTCCATAGCAGATATATTGTGAAAGACTAACTATATTTCCCTTATCCTATCCTGCCTCCCACTTATTCTGTTTTCTACTTTGACCCTGTCCCTTTTCAAAAGCGTGTGCTTCTAACTACCTTCTCCCCCAATCTGCCCTTCCTTCTATCATCCCCCCTACTATCCTGTAGGGTAAGATACCCAATTTACTGTGTATGTTATTCCCTCCTTAAGACTAATTCAGTGAGAGTAAGGTTGACCCATTCCCTTTTGCCTTCCTGTTCTTCCCCTCCATTATAACAGTTTTCTCTTGCTTTCCCCCCTCAAAAAAAAGGGGGGGGAATACTGCCTGGGATGGATGACAATAAGCAGTTATATAGAGGAGGAAAAGAAACATGGATTTTTTGTTTCCTATATGCCAGACACTGTGCTGAGCATTTTTATAAATATTATCTCATTTGATCCTCACAGCAACTCTGTGAGATAGGTGCTGTTATTATCCCAAGACTTGCCCAGCATGATACTGCTATTAAATGCATAAAAATGATTTATGTCCTTGGATACTGAAAAGAAACCAACAAGTGTAACTGTTCAGCCACTGTCTATGATGTTTTAAAGATGATAGAGAGAAGGAAAAAGTCCTAATTAAAAAATAATAAAAATAATAGAATGGAGTCCACAAACTATAGATCAGTGAGTTTGTCTTCAGTTCCTTGTTGAAACCTAGATCTTATCTAAGGAAGGGCTCATAGACATCTCCAAAAGGGAGAGATAATTACAGAGAGCCAGACAATACAGGGCTTTATCAAGGAAAGAAAGGGCATGCCAGGTCAACCTCATTTGCTTATCGACTGTGTCACCAGACTGGCAAGGCAGGGGAGTGTATATATTCTACCTAGATCATGGCAAGGAATCTGACAAAAATCTCCTACTATTCGTGTAGGGAATAAGATGGGCTAGTGGCAAGACAGTAGCACAATTAGGTAGGTTTGAGACTGTTTGGCCAAACAATTAAAGATTTGATGTCAACTTGGAAGGGAATTGATCCAGGGGCCTCTATATGTGGTCCTGTGCTATTTAACATTTTTATCAAAGATATGGCTAAAGGCATAGAGAACATCCTTATCAAATTTGTGGATCACACAAAGCTAGGTTGGGTAGCTAACACAGATGACAATCAGTATTCAAAAAGATATTCACAGGCTTAGGATGTTGAACTGAAGTTAATGTTGAAAGACTGTTTTTTGAAAAAGAGCTAAAAATGATTTTTAAAGAGGTTCCATATGCCCAGCAACACCACTTCTAGGGTATATTCCAAAGAGATCATATCAAAAATATTTATAGCAGCTCTTTCTGTGGTGGCAAAGAATTGGAAATCAAGGGGATGCCCATCAATTGGGGAATGGCTGAACAAGTTGTGGTATATGAATAATACGGTGCTATAAGAAATGAGGAGCAGATGGACTTCATGATAACCTAGAGAGAATTATATAAACTGATATTGAGCAAGACGAGCAGAACCAGGAGAAATTTGTAAACAATTACAGACACAACATATGGGTGACGACTAACTTTGATAGATTGAGTTCTCTCAGCAATGCAACACTGTAAGACAGCTCCAAAGGACTCATGATTGATTGAAACAGCTATCCACATCCAGAGGAAGAACTAGAGTCTGGATGCAGATTGAAGCAGACGGCTTGCTCTCTCTTTTGTGTTTACTTTTGTTTCATTCCTTCTTTCTCGTTGTTCATTCCACTGATTATAATTCTTCTTTACAACTTGACTAGTGTTTAATGTGAAGGTATTTGCAGAACCTATATCAGATTGCATGCCACCATGGAGGGGAAGGAGGAAGGGAAGGCAGTGGAGTAAATTTGGAACTCAGGGAATTGTGGAACTAAATGTTGTAAACTAAAAGTAAATAAATTAATTTAAAAAATTTTTAAAAAGAGGTTCCATAACTCTTTTTTTGTTCTGTACTTTTTTTAATGTGCCATTATAGCATAACGTCTCCCCTAATGGTTTTAAAACTACAAAAGAAAACTCTACAAAGCTACAAAAGAGAACCCTAGTCTTTATCCTATCTGATAAAGCTGAACCTTCCTGACTGACCGAAGTACTGTTTTCTTTAGTCTAATGTAAATGGCTATACTAACAAGGTCACATCCTTTCCTATGTAACAATTTAAGCTTCCTCTTTTTTGTTTTAATAAATGCCTTGCTTTTGGGGGTTTACCTACCCCAACCAAAATTGCTTTGTTAAAAAGATACATACCCTTTGTTACTCTGAGTCTTCTCAAAAGGAGAGAATTTATCTATGTTGCCCATAGAATTGTGAGACTCATGTCCATCACCTGACAGTTTATCTGTTTGTTGTATCCTGTGCCAGTTTATTTAGGCAGTAACTCGTAAGGACCCTGAAAATTCTCACAGCATTAATAATGTCAAATTTGATACTTGGCTTATACTTCATACTGTTGTCATTCAGTCACATCTAACTTTGTTGACCCCATTCGGGGTTTTCTTGGCAAAGATAATGGAGTAGTTTGCCATTTCCTTCTCCAGCTCACTTTACAGATGAGGAAACTGAGGCAAACAGGGTTAAGGGACTTGCCCAAGGTCACACAGCTAGTGTCTGAAGCCAGATTGGAACACATGAAGATGAGAACTAATTCCAGGTCCAGTACTCTCTCTACCCATTGCTCCACCTTGCCACCCCATACTTCATATATATGTATATACTTGGGTTCTACTCAACAGACTAAGAGGCCATTGCTAGATAGCCCTCTATCTGAAAAAGAACTGTGAAAAACGGCCTCCCGGAAAGCTAGTACCATCTTAAACTCTGTTCTGCAGAGGCACAGTATCCAGGGCTAGGGCCATCTCACTAGTAACTGTATCTAGGAAGTAATGTTTATTTGGTATTTACTATGTTGTCAGGCACTTTTGACTCTCACAACCCTGGAGGTAAGTGCTGTTATTGTCCCAGTTTTACAGTTGAGGAAACGGAGGTTTAAATGACAGAGCTAGTAGATGCCAGAGGCTGGATTTGAAGTCGGATGCCCCTGACTCCAGGCCACTGCCCCATGCCCAGCTCAGACCCCTTCTGGAGCACTGAACCCCACCTTGGCGGGGACACATTTTAGGAGGAAAGGGGACAAACCAGAGGATACCCAGAGGAATAGCAAAAGACCTCAAATTCATACCATACTAGGTTCTGCTGAAGGAACTGGGGATAGTTAGCTTGAAGAAGAGAAGATTCAAAGTTGCCATGTGACCCTGGGCAAGCCACTTAACTGTGGTCTGCCTCAGTTTCCTCATCTGCGAAATGAGGGTGATGATAATGCCTGCCCTCCCAGGGCTGAGAATAAAATGACATAATATTTGTGAGGTACTTGGCAAAACTTAAGCGTGATATAGAAAGTGTTGTCATTTTTATTTCATTACGCTAGCTGTGTTCCACTTAGTTCTATCTATGAACTGTCCTGTGTGTCCAGAGTGATTAGACTTCATATGCTTGGTCCCTAAGAATAGAAGTAGAAATAGTGGTTTAAAACTGCAAAGAAGCAGATGATCTAAGGAAAAACTTCCAAAAAGAATTCTCCCAAAGGGTTTTCCCTCACTGGTAGACCTTCAAGCAAAGCCTGGATTCTGACTCAATGTTGCTTAGACTAGATGGCCTCTGAGGCCCCCTTTTACTCTGAAAACCTGTAAAAATACCCTCAACTCTCTAGTCTATTATCCTTAAAAACAACACACACACACACACACACACACACACACACACACACCTATAGTGTCAAACCTCCTCCTTTTCCATACTGACTTGCTTTTAAGTACAGTCTATGTTTATTACCCCTAGGTCCTCCATTCACTCATTCCACAGACCCCAGCCCTTTAAGTTTTGTACCTGCCATTCTTCTACTCTCTAGAACAAGGGTTCCAAACCTTTCTGTGTTTGTCATGGATCCCCTTTGGCAGTCCTGTGAAGCCCATGGACTCCTTTCCAGAACTGTGTTTTTAAATATATGAGATAAAATCCATAGGCTTATAAAGGCGACCAATCACATTGAAATAGTTATCGAAATATTAAACAAATCCATTGACAATGATGGAGATGGGATCTGGACCCCAAAAAGGAAAAGCCCTTGAACTTTCCCAGATGACCCACATCCCTGGCATTCACCTGGTTTGCTGCCTGGTGCACCTGGCCCTTCCCAGTTAAGCCTTTCATTATGGCCCTCATTGTCTGCAACTTGCCCCACAGTAGACTACCCCCCTCTGATTCCATCTGGACTACTTGGCCACTCAGACCACGTCCAGTGGACCTTGTCCACCCCAACTCGTACTTTAATCTGCTGCCGGATCTTCTAAATTCTGAGTCTGAGGTCAGAAAGGGTCTTTATTCTTTCTCATGAGAAAGGGCACAGCCCTCGTCACTCAGTGGGCTTCAGCCAGGGAGCTCCCAGGCTTCCTAATCCAGCCCACTCTCTGGTCAGGTCTCACCATTGGTGGGTGAGGTAGGCTCACAATCTCAAACTAATCTCAATCTCAAAGCAATCTCAATCCTTCATCGCCATAATTATTCATGAATTAGTAACCTATCAGAGGACTGTGTTTTCCAATCCCTCATAATGCACCACATTTGGAGCCAGTCAATGAGAGTTACAGTTGACAATCTTTTATTATCATAATTATTCATTTGACCCTTCTACCCAATCAGAAGGAAACATCCTTCAATTACTTGTGTGTATCTACACACCAAATTTTTTGGGGGGTGGGGTGCAACTAATGAGAAGAAGGCTAGTGTTGTTCCCTTTAAGTTTCATTACCTCATTCCAGACCCCATGGAAACTTAACCCTTTGCTATCTCTCACAAGGCAGAACCCGTGTCATTTGCTCTTGAATTTTTAGCACCCCTAGACCTCAACAACTCCAGATTACAAACCCATGCTCAAGAAGGTACCCAATGATTTGCTAATCCAGAAGTCATTGCTGAGTTCTCACTCTGTGCAGCATTTGACCTAACCACACCCTCTTTGGGGGGTGAGGGGCACTCTCCCTTCTGTTCTCTGGTCTCTCTGATACATACCCTAAGGCAATAGAGTCAAGAATGCCAGAGTTCAAATCTGGTCTCATATACTTCTTGCCTAGGTGACCCTGGTCAAGTCACGTAACTTCTTGCCAGTTTCTTTGTAAAACGAGGATAACCTGCCGGGTTGTGACGACATGCCAAGAACATGTGTAAAGCACATGCTAGCTATTCTTCGACTTCATTAGGTTCTCTTCTTCCTAAAAGGCATATTCCAAGGCTTGGTCTTCTACCACCTTCCTGCATCGATTGTCTCTCTCAGAAATCTTATCTACTCTCTTTGGGTTGTATTTACACCCTCTCTTGGTTTTTCTATTCAGTTACTCCCAAGTCCCTGTCCCTAAGCCAGACCTCTCTTCCAAGCTTTTGATCTGCACATCTAATTGTCTAACATCCTAAGCTACAGCTTTACAATCTTTTTATCCTATTTTTATTGAGGATTTCATTCTTCCCACCCTCCCAACTTCTCCCCTTAAGCAGGTGACCTAGCTTCTTATTTCACTAAGAAGATTGAGGCTCTCTGTTGTGAGATCCCTTAACTTCCTCCATTTGTCACGACTTTTCAGCATCAGCACTCATTCTTTCCTCCTTTCAATCACAGAATATTCTTGCTCTTTGTCAGGGCTAATTTCTTTACCTGTACCCTGGGATCCCACCTACTATGCAATCTTGCTAAATCAGTCACCCCCTCTTTCTCAAGCATCTTTAATCAGCCCTCCTCACCTTCTCCTGGGACCTCCTCTTCCCCCAATTACCCACTGGCTAACCAGTGTACCTAAGAACCCAGCAGAAAAAGGCCTCAGAGAATCCTCCTCCCTCCCTCCCACCTCCACATAGTCCCCATTCCTCTGCTGCCATAAGGTGCTGGATGTCCACTCTTACCTGGATGCTGACTCCTCCATTCCTACCCTTCCCTGAGGTAGGTAACACTGCTCTGCTCCACTCCAACCCTTGGGGGCACTATCTCTGGATCATCATTCTTGCTCTTTCTCCTGGTGAGCACAAGCAAGATGGGATTTTTGTTATTTTTTTTTTAGTTCAGTTTCCCAGGCTCATGCTAAATAGTAAACATCTGAACAATTAATCTCCTTTGAACCCTGGTAATTCACAGCTGCAACACATCAAGTGCTGAGTTCCCCAGGTTTCATACCTTTTAGCTCTGAGCCAATCAGGTACTGAGTCCTGTAGGGCATTCAGTGCCTTCTGGCTCTGAACCTATTAGTCAAAAGTGTATATATATATATATATCCTGAGGTAAGGTATTGCCTCAGGCCTCACTCATGGGAATAATGCTTTGCCTGGGGCCCTTTTTTGATTTCCCAGACTAAGCCCCTGATAGGTTGCACAAGGTCGCACAGCAAGTTAGTGACAGTTACCTCTTTAGGCCAGGCCTCTTCTTTCCTTCCCCCATTTTATTGCAACTCCTGCTCTACTTCCAATTATAGTTGTTACCCCACTGTTGAGGTTCAGGTGCATCCCAAAATATTTTCATTTTAAATTTATTTATTTATTTTTAGTTTACAACATTCAGTTTATAAGCTTTTTTTGTTTTGTTTTTTGTTTTGGGGACTTTTTTTTTTCTTTTTGGAGGGGGAAAGGCAGGGCAATTGGGGTTAAGTGACTTGCCCAAGATCACACTACTAGTGAAGTGTTAAGTATCTGAGGCCAGATTTGAACTCAGGTCCTCCTGACTCCAGGGCTGGTACTCTATTCACTGCACCACCTAGCCACTTCCCAGTTTACAAGCTTTTGAGTTCCAAATTTTCTCTCCCTCCCTCTCCTTCCCCTCCCCCATGGTGGCATGCAATCAAATATAGGATCTACAAATACTTTCACATTAAACATTAGTCAAGTTGTAAAGAAGGAATATAACCAATGGAATGAACAAGAAAGAAGAAACAACAACAACAACAACAAAAAAAAACAAACACAAAAGAGAGAGAGCAAGCAGTTTGCTTCAGTCTGCATTCAGACTTTGTGGAGTCCTTCCTCTGGATGTGGACATCTCTTTCCATCATGAGTCTTTTGCAGTTGTCTTCTAACCTTGCATTGCTGAGAGGAGCCCAGTCTATTGAAGTCAGTCATCACATAGATGATGTGTCTGTAATTGTGTACAATGTTCTCCTGGTTCTTCTCTTCTCACTCAACATCAGTTTGTATGAATCTCTCCAGGTTATTTTGAAGTCTGCCTGCTCCTCATTTCTTATAGCACAATAGTATTCCATTACATTTATTTACCACAACTCATTCAGCCATTCCCCAAATGATGGGCATCCCCTTGATTTCCAATTCTTTGCCACCACAAAAAGAGCTGCTATAAATATTTTTTTTACGTACTGGTCCTTTTCCCACTTGTATGATCTCTTTGGGATACAGCCCTAGAAGTGGTATTGTTGGGTCAAAGGGTAGTGTACCCCAAAATATTGAAGTGCATGGTGTATGTGTGTGGGGTCGTCTCAAAAGAATTCACTCAGGCTGTCTCCAAAATAAGTAAAGGCATTCATTCCAAGTAACACATACCAAGCAATCTCCTCCTTAAGGGAGGTTCCAGCTTAAGGTGGGAGGGGGGAGAGCAGCTCTTTAAGGGAGATAACTGCTCCTTAATGGAGACAGCAAGCAACTCCTTAAGAAAGACAAACCTCATGAAAGGTTATGAATAGGTAGTTTTCAGATGAAGTATTAAAGTTATTTATAATCATATTTAAAAAATCCCTAAATTACTATTGATTAGAGAAATGCAAATCAAAACAGGAAAATTACATATGCTGGACAAGATGTGGGAAAATTGGAACACTAATACATACATTATTGGTGGAGTTGTGAACTGATTCAACCATTCTGGAGAGCAATTTGGAACTATGCCCAAAGGGTTATAAAATTGTGCATACCCTTTGACCCAGCAATATCACTACTAGGGCTGTATCCCAAAGAAATCATACAAGTGGAAAAAGGACCCACATATACAAAAATATTTATAGCAGCTCTCTTTGTGGTGGCAAAGAATCAGAAATTGAGGGGATATCCATCAATTGGGGAATGAATGAAAAAGTTCTGGTATACAAATGTAATGGAATACTATTGTTCTATAATAAATGATGAGCAGGCAGACTGCAGAGATACACAGAAGCAGAACATTGTACAGTTATAGCCATATTGTGTGATGACTAACTTTGATAGACTTAGACTCTTCTCAGCAATGCAAGGTTCTAAGACAACTTCAAAAGGCTCATGATGGAAAATGCTATCCACAGAGAAAGAACTTAGGAGTCTGAATGCAGATTGAAGCATAGTATTTGCTCTCCCTCTTTTTTTTTGTTTTGTTTTGTTTCTTCTTTCTAGTGGCTCATCCCATTGGTTCCAATTCTTCTTTACAACACGTGAAAATATGTTTAATATGAATGTGTATGTAGAGCCTATGTCAGATTGCATACTACCTTGGGGAGGGAGGCAGAGAAAACTTAAAACTCAGAAGTTTGTGGAACTGAATGTTGAAAACTAAAAATAAATAAAATTTTTAAAAGACAGCCCTCCAAGGGAGAAGCTGCCCCCTCACTCCCCCAACAGAGAAGCCTTTGAGAGAGAAACCTCCTTGACTTTGATGGACTGGGATCATCTCAGCAATTCAAGGTTATAAGACAACACCAAAGGACTCATGATAGAAAAGGCTATCCAGAGAGAAAGAATTATGGAGTCTGAATGCAAATTGAAGCTAACTACTTGCTCTGTCTTTTTTGTTTTGTTTTATTTTGTTTCTTCTTCCTCATTATTCATTCCATTAGTTATAATTCTTCTTTACAACTTGACTAACATTTAATGTGAAGGTATATGTAGGACCTATATCTGATTGCATGCCACCATTGGGGAAAAGGAGGGGAGGAAGGGGGAGAAAATTTGGACCTCAAAAACCTGTGGAACTGAATGTTGTAAACTAATAGTAAATAAATTTTTTTAAAAGAGAGAGAAAAGCACCCCCCCCTTAAGAGGGACAGTTTAAGGGAGATGACCCCTAGCCATGAGAGCCATGAGCAGGTTCCTCACCCCTGGGTTATGGATTCTTATGAGAAAAACCTACCATGGATGGGGAGATGAGGTAATTAGGGACAAAAGATGGACAGGAAGGTAAGGTAATCAGGGACATACATCATTATTCCATCATTCAGTCCATTTGCCCTGGGGTAGAGGGACCCCAGCTAATTTCAGTATTTTATTATCCAGCCTACTTGAGTCTCCAGGTCTCCTAAAGTAGCTTTAAATAGTACTTGAGGTAATGGGCTTCTCATTAACCACTCTATTTGAATCTCCTCACTATCATTTCTATGAGGGTAGTGCATATCATGATAGCCCCTTAGCAATTCCTCATAGAAATATCCTAGTGAAGAGGTTCCTCCTGCTTATAAGCACCTACTTCTGACTCTACTAATTTGTGAAATAAGGCACCCTCTTTTGGAGGTACTGGATAAGATTTCACAGCTAAGTGACTTGGGAGAATGGGGGAAAGATAAATTTCCTTGAGAGAAGAGTAAATAGCCAGTGGATTAAAAGTCAGAATAGATTGATAAGAAATGAACTGTTTACTGCTCTATTGAGAGCAGGGGTTAATTTTAGAAGAACTGAAGGTATTCCAACTAACGGACTATATAAAATGTGCCAAGATAAGGGGCTTAATGGCAGATGGAATAGAGAAGTAAGGGCTGCCCCTACAGATCCTCCTGAACCACTCTATCCAAGTCCATCACACCTTCAGGGAGAATAGGAAATTGGCCAAGCCCCAGCTCAAACTAAAGAAATACACAGAAGAGATTATAGGCCCCATATCAATATGACTATATTTTGTAAAAATGGATCAAATATTAACTAGGGCATTAATTGATACTGGAGCAGAGGCCTCCCTTATTTATGGGAACCCCAATCAGTTCAAGCATGGAACTCCTATTACCATCATAGGATTGGGAGGGACTGAAATATCAGCCAGACAAGTCAAATTAATGATGAAAATTGGACAATTACCTAAGAAAGAATATACTGTGGTTATTGTACACATTCCTGAATACATCATTGGAATAGATATATTGAGAGGTATGACCCTGAATTTACCTGAAGGAAGATACCATTTTGCAGTAAGGAAGATAGGAATTAATACAGTTTTAGTTGGAAAAATAAAAATGGACCAATCACTATACCTGAACCTTCTTACTTTAAAGCAGTATCATGTGCCAGGTGGGCAAGATGAAATTACCAATACTATAAAAGAATATGTTGAAGCAGGAGTGTTAGTCCCTACAACCACACAATGGAATAATCCTGTCTGGCCAGTTCAAAAGTCAGATGGGATGTGGAGAATGGCAGTGGATTACAGACAACTGAATAAGGTGACTCCTCACTTGTATGCTGTTGTTCCAGATACCACCACGTTAATAGAAAGGATCCAGAAATATGACAGGACTTGGTATGCAGTTATTGATTTAGTCAATGGTTTCTTCACCATCTCAACAGACTCTAAACAATTGGTCCAGTTTGCTTTCACTTGGCAGGGCAGACAATATACTTTTACCTTTTTGCCACAAGGACATCTGCATAGCTCCACTATTTTGTCATAGGATTGTGGCTGAACATTTGGATGAATTAGAGCTACCTGGTTTACAGCTTATCCACTACATTGATGATATTAGGCTACAGGGAAAAATGTAAAAGAAGTGGAGAAGAGTTGGATGCTTTTAATTGAGCATATGAAAAGCAAAGGGTGGGAAATTAGCCCTGCAAAGATCCAAGCACCAGTTCAAAATGCAAAATTTTGGGGTACAGGTAGAAACAGTGTGTCCAAGCCACTCTCCCCGCAGATCACCTCCAAACTATGTAAAAGGGGACTCTGAACAACTTCTGGAGCCCGGCACCCACAGAACGACACAGAGAAGCTAACCTCCCACTGAGGACAGCCCAGCATCCCTGCAGGAAGGACCAGTGCAGCACTCTGGGAGCTGGCAGTGGGCGGGGAGCTGAGCACAGGTCCGCCTGAGTCTCGGTTTTAGCCCCAGGGCAGCCGGGCCAGCAGCCGACTAGAGGGACCCCAGAACACCAGCAGCTGTGGCGATTCCAGAATTATCAACATAGACATGCCTAGGACAAAGTGAGAGGTTAGTGCCCTATGGACTTTGGGACCAGTATTTGGGGAACGTGTCGGCTTCCTCCCCTGGGGGCTAGAAGCCGCTGAGGACAAACGCCATTTTGTAGTTTCCAGAGGCAGCTCCAGCTCCTGGCCTGTGAACTGTAGGGAGATCCAGCAATCAGTCTTGGGGGGTAATCGCTCTTGCTTTAACCTCCCTGGATCTGGATTATGATCTGGGGGGGAGGTCGTGGGTGGATTTCCAGCTTGCCAGAAACGGAAGTTGTCCCCCCACACGTTCGGGACGAAAGTTCCCCTGTCTGGCAGCCATACTGTGGCAACAAGCCCAAAAGTCAAGTAATTAAGTGGCAACATGCCAAGGCAAAGGAAACAAACTAAACAGAAAAATGCAACCTTAGACTCCTACTTTGGGGGCAAAGAGGATCGAAGCATAGACCAGGAGGAGGGCTGTGAGGTCAGAAATCCTGCTCCAAAAGCCCCAAAGGAAAACATGAGTGGGTTACAGGCCATAGAGGACCTTAAGAAGGACTTTAAAAGTCAAATAAGAGAAGTGGAGGAAAAATTGGGAAGAGAAATGAGAAGGATGCAGGAAAAGTATGCAATGAGGGTCAACAGCCTGACTGAGGAAAACAACACATTAAAAAATAGACTAACTCAAATGGCAAAGGAGGCCCAAAAGGGCAATGAGGAGAAGAATGCCTTAAAAAGCCAAATTTGCCAGAGGGAAAAAGAATCTCAAAAGCTCACTGAGGAGATTCATTCCTTCAGAGTTAGACTGGAGCAAATGGAAGCTAATGACTTTATGAGAAATCAAGATGCTGTTAAGCAGATCCAAACAAATGAAAGAATAGAAGGCAATGTGAAATATCTCATGGGAAAAACCACTGATTTGGAAAATAGATCCAGGAGAGACAATTTAAAAATTATTGGACTACCTGAAAGCCATGATCAAAGAAAGAACCTAGAAATCACCCTTCAAGAAATTCTCAAGGAAAATTGCCCTGATGTTTTGGATCCAGAGGGCAAAATAGAGGTTGAAAGAATCCACTAATCACCTCCTGAAAAAGATCCCAAAAAGAAAACTCCCAGGAATATTATAGCCAGGTTCCAGAACCCCCAGATCAAGGAGAAAATACTACAAGCAGCCAGGAAGAAACAATTTCAATATTGTGGAAACACAATCAGAATAGCCCAGGACCTGGCAGCTTCTACACTGAGGGATCGAAGGGCATGGAATATGATATTCCAGAGGGCAAAAGAGCTGGGATTGAAGCCAAGGGTCACATACCCAGCAAAACTGAGTATCTTGTTTCAGGGGAAAATATGGTCATTCAGTGGAATAGAGGACTTTCAAGCATTCTTGAGGAAAAAACCAGAGTTGAATAGAAAATTTGACATCCAGACACAAGAAGCAAGAGATGCCTGAGAAGGTAATCAAGGAAAAGAAATCAAAAGGAACTTATCGAAGTTGAACTATTTACATTCCTATATGGAAAAACAATAATTGTGACTGATGAAATCTTTCTTAGCATGAAAATAATGGAAGAAGGGTGTATGGTCATATGAATACATATGTGAAGGTGTGTATATATGTTTACAGTTATATATGGATAGAGGGCATAGGTTGAATTTGTTGGGAAGGGAGGATACTCAAGGGGTGAAATTATGAGGTGAGAGAGGAAAGTGGGAAGAGGAGATGGGGAAAGACAGGGTAGGGTAAACTATCTCATGTAGAAGAAGCAAGGGGAAGTGGATGCAAGGGAGGGGAAGAATAGGAAGGCAAAAAGGCAAAACCACATTCTCATTGAATTTGGTTCAGGGAGAGAATGACATACATATTAAATGGGATATCTCAACCTGCAGCAGAATAGGGGGAAAGGGGATGAGAGGAGGGATGATGGATGGGAGAGCATCCTTGGGGGGAGGGGAGGTTGGAAGTATCCACTATAGAAGAGGGACAGGATCAAGTAGGGAATGGACCAGGTGGGGGGTGGGATGAGTGGGAGGGAATTATAAGCAGCCTTGTACAATATATCTACTATGGTAATGTTTTGCATAGCTAGACATGTACAACATATACTGAATTACTTATCTTCCCAGAGGGAATGGGTGACAAGAGAGGAAGGAAATAGATCTGAAATTCGAGGTTTTAAGACTAAATGTTTCAAATATATATAAATACTATTATTAATACTCTTTTGCTTGTAATTGGGAGATAAGATGTGCAGGCATTGGGGCACAGAGATTCACCTTGCTCTAATGGAAAAGTCGAAGGGGGTATGGGAAAAGATATGGGAGAGAGCAGATTGGAGGAAGCGATATCTTGTGGGACTGCTATTCTGGGAGGGTGGGTAGGGGAAAAACAGGAGGGAAAATAATTGTAACTCAAAAGCTGGTGGAAATGAATGATGTAAAACAGAAGTTAATAAAGCATTTGTTTAAAAAAATTTTGGGGTACATAATGGAATAAGAGGCTGCAAGAGATTCTTCCACAAGCCCTACAAAAGATTAAGGATTTTCCTATGCCTACCAATAAGAAAGAGGCCCCAAAGTTTATAGGATTATTTGGGTATTGGCAATATCACATTGCACACCTGGGACAGATTTTGAAACACTTATATAAAGTTGCCAGGAAGAAATATGAATTTGACTGGGGACTTGAGCAGAGTAAAGCTTTTGAGGAAGCTGAAGCTGCTATACAATTGGCCTTTGATTTATGGCCTATGCAAAATGGCCCTGTGAAATTACAAGTGACTGTACAGGATGATTATGCAAACTGGAGTTTTTGGCAGAAACAACAAAGCCAAAATGTACCTTTAGGATTTTGGTCTTGGAAACTTCTTTCATCTGGAGTTCAATATATACCTTTTGAAAAGCAGTTATTAGCGCATATTGGGCTTTGGTAGAGACTGAACAACTGACTCTGGGCAATGAGGTAATATTAAGACCTGTCACCCCGATTATGACCAGGGTAATGGGTACCCCAACTTCTCACAGAATTGGACATGCACAAGAGGCCAGCATAATTAAATGGAAATGGTCTATTCAAAATAGAGCTAAAACAGGCAAAAGTCGAGTTTCTGCTCTACATGACTCTATAGCAAACATTGAGACTGAGGGACATGATACATCCCCTGAACCAAGGCAATATTTGGCACAGTCCTTGAAAAATGGAATGATTGGGGCGGCTAGGTGGTGCAGTGAGTAGAGTGCCGGCCCTGGAGTCAGAAGGACCTGAGTTTGGATCTGGCCTCAGACACTTAATGCACACACAAACAGCCATATGACCTTGGGCAAGTTACTTATCCCCAATTGCCCTCAAAAAGAAAAAAAAGAAAGAAAGAAAGAAAGAAAGAAAGACAGACAGACAGACAGACAGAAAGAAAGAAAGAAAGAAAGAGAGAGAGAGAGAAAGAAAGAGAAAGAAAGAAAGAAAGAAAGAAAGAAAGAAAGAAAGAAAGAAAGAAAGAAAGAAAGAAAAAAGAAAGAAAAAGAAAGAAAAAAGAAAAATGGAATGATAGATATTATGTATTAACTGAAGAAAAGAAGAAACATGGGGACAGAAAAATATTTGGGCCATAAAAGACATTGAAAAGCAGTAGGCTATAGCCCATGTATTAGGCAGACTTTGGAAAGTACTGGGATAGGTGAACTTATGGCAATACATCAAGCTATCAAAATAGAAAAAGGAGGACAGTGTCATCTATTTACTTATTCATGGGCAGTAGCTAATGGGTTAGCTACATGGATGCCCATGTGGAAAAGTCCAAATTGGGAAATTCATGGTACACAAGTCTGGGGCAAAGAATTACAGGAAGGTATATGGGACATGTCTTTGCTTACTAATTTGTCAGTTTTCATGTAGATGCTCACATGGCCCTCAGAATGTGAGTACAAAGCACATGCTGATTGACTAGCAAAAATTGATACTCAACATATTATCCCAACTGATGATCCAGTAGTAGAAAAATGGGTTCATCAAATGGTCAGCCATTTAGGGATTCGGGTGGGCACAAGATCAAGGTATTAGTTTCTCTCATCCATTGTTAAAACAGATAGCAGAAGAATATCATATATGTCAATCAGAACAGGAATGAACAATTCCTCAGGTAGTAATTGGGGAGATAGCAAGGAGAAAAGTTCCAGCTCAAATTTGGCAAATAGATTATATTGGTCCTCTACCACAAGAAAGTATGCAGATTAATATTTACTTATGTTGACACCTATTCAAGTGTACTAGGGGTTTGTCCATATAAGAATGAGACCCAGAAAAATACCTGTAAAACTCTAGATCTCATAAGTCTATATTATGAAACCATAATGCAGAATCAAAGTGATAATGGATCACATTTAAAAGGTGTTGAAATGAAGAGACATTGTATATTAAAGAATATTAAATGGATATATCATATTCCATATTACCCACAAGCATCTGGGTTAATTGAAAGAATGGATTATTGAAAGAACAGTTAAGGAAGTTAAGTTCTAATAATTCATATCAACATTGGAAAGATAATTTATTCACTACTTTACATAATTTGAATAATAGACCATTTGGAGGAAGTATACCTCTAGCCAGAATGATGATCCCAAATTTGCAAATTAGAAAACAGCAGACACATAAGATCTCAGATATTTAGTTTTGCACTGTGAGGCAAGATCCAGGAACACCTGGTTCAGCAGGATATGATTTACATTTTTGAGAGGACTTTTGCTTGAATAGAAAAGAAATAAGAAACATCTCTACTGGTATATGTATGAGAATCTCTTAAAGATCATTTTGGGCAGATATTACCTGAATCAGGTTTAACAGCTCGAGGAATACATGTATTGACTGGACTAATAGATTCTAATTATCAAGGAGAAATTTTTGTGACATTCCAAAATTTGGGTAAAGGAACTATAGTTTTGTAAAAATGATAAATAACTATCAGAAGAACTGAAGGGTTTGGTTCTATAGATAGAATAAAACTGGGAGCTTAAGTATGGGTAAAGTGGAAGCCAGATGATATTCTAAAGGCTGTGGAGATTATAGCACATGGGAAAAACAATACTTGTAACTGTTGTTTATTCAGGGGAAGATGATTACCAAATTGTACCCTTAACTCATATATTCTATCATGAATGAGGCTGATAGTGAGTTCATGGACTCCAGAAGCATGGTTGACCCTACTATATTTTTTTCTTTTTGGCTTTTTGTCTGTTAAACTTGTTTTCGAGATTTGTTTCCTGAAGGTTTAGTACCTGCCACCTGCAGATGCCTGATCACTTAAGCTAGATGCCACCCCCTGTCCATGACTGTAATGTACCCTCCTGGACATGGAATCAACTGAACTCCAGAAGCCAGCTAAAGAACTGGCCTCTTGAATAGGACCTCTTGGGGGCAGGGACAGCTCTACATCCAATTTCAGCTGGAAGTATCTTGGAGAAGAGATCTTTGCCCCTTACCCCAAGATTTTGAGCCCCATTCATTTGAGGTGGGAAAGATAGGGTACTTGTGCCCAGGCCCCCATCCTAAGATATTGTTTTATGTGCTTATTTTCTATTATCCCTGTTATATTGTTGCAAAGTTCTGTTGAAACCAGTTACCCCACCAGTTTTCCCTAAACTCTTATTAATCTATGTAATTAAATGTGTTGTTAGTGTATTTTTGCTGTGTAAGGGACATGAAAGATCTTGGGGCAGAATATAATGGTAATTATAATCTGAAGATCTTCCCTGCCCCTTAATAAGCCTAAGGGAGTTTGAAGACTTTCCCTGCTTTGAAGATATACCCTTCCTCCAATAAGCTAAATGTAAGCCTGTGGTGGAAGGAGTTTGCTGAAGGGAAGAGCAGAGACCACAGGAAGCTGGGAGTCAGAGCAACTAGATGGTGGGAGGAGAGGACATATCCCAGGGAGACAGGCTTCTGAGTAAATGTTGGTGTTTGCCACCTGCTGTGACAACTAGGCTTGTGTTGGTTTGTGGGAAGGTTAAAGGATGCTGTGGTTCTCTGTACTGTTCTGGCTTATTAACTTCTTTACTACTATGATGGAATCAGTTTACTGGTTTGGGGATTCAGTTTTCTGGTGTCTGAAAAAATGTTTTGCTTCTATCTTCTACATGGAGAGTCTATTATATTTTGTGATTGAGCACTATGCAGGCATATTTATAGTGACCGTTGGTACTATGAATATTGCATTGGCACTACACCCACATAGAATTAGAGCCTCATTATCCAATCATGCGACCCATGTTTCAGAGGAGGGAACACATGAAGGAGAAAATGTGTAGTAGGCTGGTCAGAAATATTGTAACCAGAAGAGCTGGAACCAATCCCAGTTCTGAAAGGAGGAACAAGGCAGGAAATTTTAATGGAAGTAGCATAAAGGGGCTTGCATCTGTCTGATTCTCTGTAGTCTTTTGAAGAGGCTACCCATTTATTCAGAAAGAACAAATGTAAAATAAAGGTAATAAAAATCTTCCTGGCTTTCCAATGAGTATTGTTTATTCGTAAACTAAGTATATTTCTAACAATAGGAAATAATAATGGAAAGGTAGGGTAGCATCAGATAAAGCTACTCTGTATATTACCTAATAGCCAGTCCTCCTACAGCTCTTCTCTGTTACCTGGATAATGGGGGGCTCAAGCAAATCAAGACAGTTAGCATACCCATTTTCACATTATCATACCTCAGCATCTACCTCCCAAAGTTTATGGCTTATAAAGACTTTATGGCTCATAAAGCACTTTACAAACATCTCATTTATTAACCTTGAGCAAGTTACTTAACCCCAATTGCTTTAAAAAACAACAACAACAACAAATATCTCATTTATTCCACATAATCCTGGGAGGTAGATGTTATTATAAGCCCCATTTTACAGATGAGGAAATGGAAGGCTGAAAAAAAAAAGCCAAGTGACTTCTCCAAGTTCACAGAGATACAGAGCCTCTAAGGGAGGATTTGAATGCAGGTCTCCTTGAATCCAAATTCAATACTTTATCAACTGCATTACCTACCTGCCCCAGAAAACAAGATTTAGAGGGCACTAGACAAGCAAAACAGCTTTTGGAACTAATCTGCTGAATTTAGCATATACTTAAAAAAAAAAACCAAGCTGCACATGAGATCTGCAGTTTTATATACAATATTCTTTCTATAGTTTGTATATGGGAGATGTTCATATTTGTTGATGGTGGTCAAGGTCAGAATAACATTTCTGAAGTGTTTTGAATTAGATTAAATTCCTTCCAACATCAACCTATGATCTTCTAATACTCAATGGTAAGATCTTTCAAGACAAGGATTATATCTTATCTAAACTTTCTATCTCTCCACTGCCTAACTACAAGACTCAATAAATCTGTCAAATTGTATTATTTATGTCTTGTTTCCTTTATTAAATTTTAAGGTCTTTGAGGACAGGGAATTTAGTATTTATCTTAGCATCCACCACAATACTTAGGCCCCCAAAAGATACTCAGTAAATGTTTTTATTATTAAAGACTTGCTTATATGAGAGATTATGTTATAACAGAAATTGGACCATCCTTGAAGTTAGGAAAACCTGGGTTCAAGTCCTACTTCTGAGACCCTGGGCAAGTGTCAAACCTTCAGGCTACATGAGGCCCTTAACATTCCAGAGGGTTCAAACCAGATTTAAATGTAATTATGTCAAATCTGGCCTCAGACACTTAACACAAAACTAGTTGTGTGACCTTGGGCAAGTCACTTAACCTCAATTGCCCTACCTTCCCCCTCCAAAAAGCAAAAAAAAAAAAATGTAATTGCAAAATATTTAACAAAATAAAAATACAGTAATACATAGATAAAGCTAATATGTGGTTTTCTAAGTCACTATGTGGATCCATGGCAATCCTTACATATGGTTTAGTGGTATCTTTTTCTGTATGAATTTTCACCACTTGTCTAGAGTCTAGACTTGAGACAATTCTGTAATGCCAGAGATGGGGAACTTGTAGCCTCAAGGCCATATATGGCCTTCTAGGTCCTTGGGTGCAGCCTTTTGACTGAGTCCAAGTTTTACAGAGCAAATCTTATTAAGAGAATTTGTTCTTAGGGGTGGCTAGGTGGTGCAGTGAATAGAGTACCAGCCCTGGAGTCAGGAGGACCTGAGTTCAAATGCAGCCTCAGACACTTAAGACAAAAACTAGCCATGTGACCTTGGGCAAGTCACTTAACCCCAATTGCCCTCGAAAAAGAGCAAAAAAAAAAGAGAGAATTTGTTCTGTGAAATTTGGATTTAGTCAAAGGGCCGTACTTGAGAACCTGGAGGGACACATGTGGCCTCCAGGCTACAGGTTCTCCACCCTTGCACTAAGATGATCAAATTGTAGAGAAAGTGTCACATTGGCAGTGGGTGATTCCTCCGGTGAAAGTTTCCTCCCCAGCATAATGAAATCATAGGCCCAATCATTCAGATGTTAACCAGTTCAGGAGCTGATTGTTAACATTTTTAGTGTGAGCATAGGAACCTTGGAAATCAGCAAGCACTATAAATCAGGGCATGCTGTATTGTTTTGTGGATTGTCAAGACTTAATAAAGTGATGGAGAAAATGTTAATAACAAGGATTAAAGTCTAAAGTGTGTCAGACTCACATCCTCCCCAGCCTCTCCTTAGACACTTACCAGCACACACACCCCTCCAACTACCTGTTTATGACAAAACAGCTCAGGTGAAATGTGGAAAATCCCCCTGGCCCACCAGTTTGATTTATGTGTTCTGCTCCCGTGGGCATACTGTAAAGCCCTTCCTGGAGCCACTTTTCTCGATCTCTCCATACCTGTCTGGGGTGTTTTTGTGTTGTTGGGGTTTTCTTGACAGACACTGGAATGGTCTGCCGTTTCCTTCTTTAGCTCATTTTACATATGAGGAAACTGAGGCAAACAGGGTTAAATGACTTGCCACATAGCTAATGTGTGAGCCTGGATCTGAACTTGTCACCCTGACTTCAGGCCCCCACTGTGCCACCTAGCCACCCACAAGCTTTGACTACCTCTCCCCCATAATTTTCCCCTATTCCTGCCTTACTAATCCTCAAGAGATCCTTGGAAATGGCACCCACTTATCCTGCTCTTACTCCCCCCAAAATTTGTGTTGTTGCTACAGGAAATCATAAAACCAGGTTTATTGGTTCAGCTACAAATTTATGTCCTTTAGTCTTGAACTGGTGCCTCACAGCAATCCTTCTGTTCATTTCTTGACTCCTTCTCACATTCCCTACAAAAAAATGATTTTAAATCCTCTCCTCCTGCCACTTGCAACTGGTTCTCTCATTTACTAAGCCTGAGGCTATCCTAGGTTTCCTCATACCTCAAAATTGTTCACCCTCTCATGCTTTCCCTTCGATCTTAAAGGGAAAAGTGCCCATCTTTGCCCAAGTTCACTGCCTCATTTGTAATCCTGATTCAATTCCAGCCCATCTTCTATCACCTGGTCCCATTAAACAGTCATTCTCCAGGCTCCTCTCTTGCTCTTATAATCAAATCTCCATTATTAAAAAGGCAACTAGGTGGTGCAATAGATAGCCTGGAGTCAGTAGACGTGAGTTCAAATGTGGCCTCAGACTCTCACCAGAGATGTGTAACCTTGGGCAAGTCACTTAACCTTGTTTACCCCAGTTTCCTCATCTATAAAAATGAGCTACAGAAGGAAATGGCAAACCACTCCAGTATCTCTGCCAAGAAAACCCCAAATGGAGTCATGAAGAACTGGACATGACTGAAATGACTGACCAACAACAGAAATCTATTTTAAAAAAAAAAGGCACCTTGCCTTGACCTATCCGTACCCACCAGCCCTTCTCTCTCCCCTCTACTCCCATTCAGTGCTAAACTTTTTTTTTTTGCTTGTTTTTTTTTGGAGGGCAATTGGGGTTAAGTAACTTGCCCAAGGTTACACGGCTAGGTTTTTGTTTGTGTGTGTTAAGTGTCTGAGGCCAGATCCGAACTCAGGTCCTTCTGACTCCAGGGCCAGAGCTCTACTCACTGTGCCACCTAGCCGCCCTGAGTGTGAAACTTCTAGTCTACATTCATGGTCCCCACTTCCTGACTCTTCAACCTTCCTATGTGCTGGCTGCTCTCCCCATCACTGTAATGCAGGATCCTCAAAAAGTGGTCTGAAAGGGTGGCTAGGTGGCACAGTGAATAGAACACCAGCCCTGGAGTCAGAACCTGAGTTCAAATCTGGCCTCAGACACTTAACACAAAATTAGCCATGTGACCTTGAGCAAGTCACTTAACCCCAATTGCCCTACCTTCTCCCCTCCAAAAAGATAAAAAAAAAAAATTAATACAAAGTGGTCTGAAGAAAAAACTATTTTTGTAATAATCCTAAAAGATTGCTTTTCCTATTAATATATTCCTTCCTCCCTTTTCAGCTATTTATCTGTGTGGGGCTGGAGTTTCTCCATATACTTCAATCAGAATGATATCTCAGTAGATTGAATGCAGAAGCAGATATGAAAATCCAGCTAAAGAGATTTGCAAAAATATGTAAACCAATGTCACATTTATTGTCAACTTTTCTGTTTTTGGAAAATATTTTAAGATGAATTATTAAATATTTCAAAACTTTATTTCAGTTTCTAACATGGTAAATATCGATAAATATAACACAGCAATGAAATCTCTTTGGAGGAGGTCCTTAATAGTTCTTAAGGGTGTAAAGTCTGAGAGCCTCTGCTCTAATGAAACTGCTCTGTCCCAAGGTCACCAATGATTGCCCTCTAGCCTACTTATCTTTCTCATAGTACTTGATACTGTTGATTAGTTCCTTCTTGAAATTCTCTCTTGCTTCGACAATTCCTTCCTTCCAGATCTTCTCCATATCTGACCACTTGTCAATTTCCTTCTTATCTTACCCTGGACCTAAAGAGCAGCAGAGGTTCTGACTGTCCATGACCTACTCCTATTTATCCTTTGGTGATTTCATCTATGCCTACGGTTTCAATTTTCACCCCTATTGCAGGTGAGTCCCACATATATCCTTAGCCTAACCTTGTTCTATAATACAACATTTCTAATTATCTGATTAAAAAAAACAAACTTAACTTCGATGTGCTGCTAATTTCTAAAGCTCAGCATGTCCCAAGCTAAATTAATCATCTTTCCTCCAAAAGCTACTTGCCTCTTATTTTCCCAGTTCTTCTGAATCTACACTGTACTCCCAGTAAACCAAAATCAGAATCATCTCTAAGTTACTCCCTAACAGAATAAAAGCATCTTGATGGCAGAGATTAATAAAAGTTAAAGTAAAAACAAATTGAATTAATAAATAAAACCAGGAGCTAGTTTTATAGGAAAAAAACCAATAAAATGTTTAAAACACTAGCCAATTTGATTAAAAAAAAATAAAGCCACATCACCAGCATCAAAAAATAAATGGTGAATTCATAATCAATTGATGGAATCCTAGTAAAGCTGCCCCTAGCCCAACATTTTAATTTTCTTATAGGCCCTGCTGAACAGCAGGCCCACTGCCCCTATCTAGCCACTCACCAACCCTCCCCAATATCCTAACTTCTTCATATATATATGCCATACTGATCACTAGAACAACAGGTATGTCCACGAACTCATATTTCTCACAGAACAATAAGTGTGTCCATGTGATGGGATCCTAGTCACTGCCCCCAGACCCATTCCTCATATTTCCCACAGAAACAGCAGGTGTGCCCATGCCCTTAACCACAACCACATCCATCTAATCTCAGGCAGGACCACAATAGCCAGCCAATCAGAAAGCAGCACCACGGGAGCCAAGATGGCAGAGTAGAAACAGCACTTCCAAGGTGCTCCCCCCAGACCACTTCCAAACCATGTAAAAGGGGACTCTGAACAACTTCTGGAGGCCTAGCACCCACAGAACGACAAAGAGAAGCTAACCTCCTGCTGAGGACAGCCCAGCAGCCCTGCAGGAAGCGGCCAGCACAGCACTCTGGGAGCCAACAGCACAGCGCGGGGAGCTGAGCCCAGGTCCGCCTGAGCTGCGGTTTTAGCCCCAGGACGGCTGGGCCAGCAGCCAGCTGGAGGGACCCCAGAACACCAGCAGCTGTGGTGATTCCAGAATTATCAACACAGACATGCCTAGGACAAAGTGAGAGGTTAGTGCCCTATGGACTTTGGGACCAGTATTTGGGGAACGGGTTGGCTTCTTCCCCTAGGGGCTAGAAGCCACTGAGATGTGGCACACTCGCCATTTTGCAGCTTCAATGGCAGCTTCATTTCCTGGCCTGAAAACTGTAGGGAGATCCAGCGATCAGTCTTGGGGGGTAATCCCTCTTGCTTTAACCTCCCTGGATCTGGATTGCAGTCCGGGGTGGAGGTCTTGGGGTGGGTATCCAGCTTGCCAGACCTTGTGGAGGCTCTACAGAGGCCACCCAACTCCAGAAGTTGTGAAGACCCCAACATTTGGGACGGAAGCTCCCCTGTCTGGTGGCAGAGTCCCACTGTGGCAACAAGCCCAAAAAGTAAGTGGCAACATGCCTAGGCAAAGGAAATAAAATAAACAGAAAAATTCAACATTAGACTCCTATTTTGGGGGCAAAGAGGATCGAAGCATGGAACAGGAGGAAGACTGTGAGGTCAGAAATCCTGCTCTAAAAGCCCCAAATGAAAATATGAGTGGGTTACAGGCCATAGAGGACCTTAAGAAGGATTTTAAAAATCAAATAAGAGAAGTGGAGGAAAAATTGGGAAGAGAAATGAGGATGCAGGAAAAAGTATGAAATGAAGGTCAACAGTCTGACTGAGGAAAATAACACCTTAAAAAATAGACTAATTCAAATGGCAAAGAAGGCTCAAAAGGGCAATGAGGAGAATGCCTTAAAAACCCGAATTTGCCAGAAGTAAAAAGAATCTCAAAAGCTTACTGAGGAGATTCATTCCTTCAGAGTTAGACTGGAGCAAATGGAAGCTAGTGACTTTATGAGAGACATTGGGACACAGAGATTCACCTTGCCCTAATGGTAAAGTTGAAGGGATATGGGAGAAGATATGGGAGAGAGCAGATTGGATGAGGGGATATCTTGTGGGACTGCTGTTCTGGGGTGGTGGGTAGGGGAAAAATGGGGGAAAAATTGTAACTCAAAATCTTGTGGAAATGAATGATGTAAACCAGAAGTTAATAAAGCATTTGTTTAAAAAAAAAAAAAGAAAGCAGCACCACCAGGATGCCCAAGCAGGATATGGACCCTGATACAACAGAGGGGACTTTCCCTAAGTAGGCACCTGTGTAGTAATAATAAAAAACTGACGTAGAGTGATCTCATGACGTAGAGAGGCTTATTAAAATATCATCACCATACATACATACATACATAACCCCCTATGGGTTTTTCTGTTTGCACTGTGGGTAATCACGTGCATAATTGCACTGTGGCTGGCATCTCTCCCCTATTACCTTATCCTTTCACAAATCCCTCTTGCTTTTTTGATATTCCTAATTTCTGTTATGTAATTGCATCTTTACCCTATATCTCTCTTGCTTTTCCTGAAGTTGCTGGTTCCTCTTGGAACTTTGCCTGCTTCATGAGAGGTGTCAAGGTGGTCTGACTCTGAATTCTTTGAGATAGTTCCACCACAACACATGAAACTGCAACAGTTTTTGGAGTCCCTGGGTGGGCAGAGCCTAAACCCCAATAGTTTTTGGAGTCCCTGGGTGGGCAGAGTCTAAACCACAACAGTTTTCAGCATCCCCGAGTGGGCAGATGAAAATTGAAGATGAAATTAAAGCAATTCTTAGGAGTTATTTTGCCCAGCTTTATGCCAATAAAACCAACAACCTAAATGAAATAGATGAATATTTACAATAATATAAATTGATCAGATTTATAGAAGAAATAGAATATTTAAATAACCCTATCTTAGAAAAAGAAATCGAAGAGCCATAAATGAGTTCCCTAAAAACAAAACCAAACAAAACCAAATCCAGGACTATGTGGATTTACAACGAAATTCTACCAAACATTTAAAGAAAAATTAATTCCAACCCTATATAAACTTTTAAAAATAGATAAGAGTCCTACCAAATTCTTTCTGTAACCCAAATATGGTTTTGATACCTAAATCTAGGAGAACAAAAACAGAAAAAGAAAACTAGAAAACATTTTTCCTTAATGAATATTGATGCAAAAATTTTAAAACAAAATACTAGCATGGAGATTACAACAATATATCACCAAGATCATACACTATGACCAATTTGGATTTTTATACCAGGACTGCAGGGCTACTTTGATATTAGAAAAACTACAAGCAACAATTTACTATATCAACAAAATGTTATAATCATTTCAAGAGATGCAAAAAAGGCTTTTGACAAAATAAAATACCCATTCTTACTGAAAATACTGGGAAGCATAGAAATAAATGGAACTTTTCTTAAAATATTAAGTAGTATCCATCTAATACCAAAACCAAGCATTATCAATAATAGTGATAAAGGGGGGAAGCAAAGATGTTCATTATAATAATTATTATTTAATATTGTACAAGAAATGCTAGCTATAGCAATAAGACAAGAAAAAGGGGCAGCTAGGTGGCACAGTGAATAGAGCATCAGCCCTGGAGTCAGGAGGACCTGAGTTAAAATCTGGCCTCAGACACTTGACACACTTACTAGTTGTGTGACCTAGGGCAAGTCACTTAACCCCAACTGCCTTGCCTTCCCCCTCACCAAAAAAATAATACAATAAAAAGAAGTTGAAGGAATAAGCATAGGTAATGAAGAAACAAAACTATTATTTTTTGCAGAAATGATATCCTTAGAGAACCCTAGAAAATCAACTAAAAAACCAGGTAGAAACAATGACTAACTAGCAAAATTGCAAATATAAATAAGCCCCACATAAATTATCAGCATTTCTATATATTACCAGTAAAACCCAGCAAGAATAGAGAAATTCCACTTAACTGCAGACAGTATAAAATACTTGGGAGCATATCTCCCAACACACACAATTACAAAACATTCTTTTCACAAATACAGAAAAATAATTAGAAAAATATTAATTGCTAATGGGTAAGCCAAGTCAATAAAAATAATAATACTATTACTAAAATTAATTTACTTATTCAGTACCATACTAATGAAACTACCAAATAATTATGTTATAATGCTAGGGGGGGGGGAAATTCCTCAAACTATATATCAAAGCAATTTGTACTGGATAAGAAATAAAGTAATTGACCAGTGGAATAGATTAGGGATACCATATAAAGAAGCAAATGAGCACAATAAGCTAACGTATGATAAACCCAGACATCCCAAACTGCTGGAAAAACTAGAAAGTAGTCTGGCAGAAGCTAGGCGTAGACCAACATCTCACACTGTATGTATGCCAAGATAAGCTCAAAATGGGCACATGATAAAGACATAATGGGTGATGTCATAAAAAAATTAGAGAACGGAAAAAAACATGAACATTCAGATCTATAGAGAGGTAAGAATTCATGACTGTATAAAAGACAGAGAAGTTCATGGGAGGTAAAACGGACAATTTTGATTACATTGAAAAGTTTTGGGAATAGCTAGGTGATGCTGTAGATAGAGCAACAGCTCTGAAGTCAGGAGGAACTCAGTTCAAATCTGGCCTCAGACACTTGATACTAGCCCTGTGACCCTGGGCAAGTCACTGAACCCCAATCAATCAATCAATCAATCAATCAAGTTTCAGTGCAAACGATACCAATGTAGTCAAAATTAGGAGAAATGCAGGAAACTGGGCAAATTTTATATAAAGTTTCTCTGATAAAGATCTCATTTATAGAGATCTGAGCCAAATTTACAAGAAAAAAGAGACATTTCCCAACTGATAAGTGGGTAAGGGATATGAACAAAATCAAAGCTATCAATAGTCATATAAAAAATGCTCTGAATCACTAACAAAGAAATACAAATTAAAACAACACTTGTGGCACTACCTCACACTCACCAGACTGGCTAACATGACAGAAAAGGAAACTGACAAATATTGGAAGGGATATGGAAAAATAGGGTAACATATGAACTGTTGGTGGAGCTGTGAATTGGTCTAGTCATTCTGAGAAACAATTTGGAACTGAGCCCAAAGGGCTATAAAACTATGCATACTCTGACCCAGCAATACCACTACTAGGTTTATACCTCAGGATCAAAGGAAAAAGGAAAAGATCTATCTGTACAAAAATATTTATAGCTCTTTTTGTGGTGGCAAAGATTTGGAAATCAAAGGAATGTCTATCAACTTGAGTGATGGCTGAATAAATCATGCTATATGACTGTGATGGAATCCCATTGCATTATGAAGGGGATTGTTTCAGAAAAACCTGGGAAGACCTATATGAACTGATGTAGAGTGAACTAAGCAGAACACTTTACACAGTAAAAGCAATATTGTAACAGTGATCAACCATTAAAGACTTAGCTACTCTGATCAATATAATGATCCATGATAATTTCAAAGGGCTTATGATAAAAATGCTATCTACCTCCGGGGAGAGAACAGATGGACTCCGAGTGCAGGCTGAACTATTACTTTTTTTTCCCCCACAACATGGCTAACGTGGAAATGTTTTGCATGATTTCAAACGTCACAAGTATAGTATTTACCTTCTTAAACCAGTGGGAGAGGAGGTGGAAGTAGAGAATTTAGAGCAGAAAATAAAAATGAAATAAATCCTCTTACTAACATTTCTATTTTTAACAGGACCACCAGTCCCAAGTTTACAACTTTGGAGTCAACTACAACACTTTTCCTCCCTTCCCCTGGCCCCATGCCCTCCATATTCAATCTTGTCAAACTCTACCTTCACATCTGTCCTCTTTTCTCCACTCACATGGCCACCATTCTAGTTCACACTATCACAAAAGTAGACTCCTAACTAGTCTTCCTGTATTTAATCTCTTTCTTTTCCAATTCAACTTCTACACAAATGTTACATTGTATTTACAAAGTGTGGGTCTGACCATGTTACTCTCCCCTCAAGAAACTAACGGCTCCCTCTACTTCTAGGATAAAATGCATTTTTGGCTGGCATTTAAAGCTCATGTATCTCCAGCCTACCTTTATAAAATTAAGGAATTATATTCTCCTCCATTCTATTTTCTATTCAAACTGGTATATCTGCTGTTGCCCTATATCCATCTCCTGTCTGCCTAAAATGCATTCTGCTTACCTTCAGTTTCTTCCACAAGGTTCAGCTCAAGGACCACCTTCTTCATGAAGGCTATCTGTATCTTTCCAGTCGTAGTCCACATAGTTTATATTTCCTTAGCTATGTTTGGCAATCCTATCCTATGTTGATTTAATGAACAATGGCAGTGTTGTTCTTTTTTTCATTGAATTTACTAAATCAGTGTTTGTGATGATGTATAAATAGCTTCAGACGTGTAAACTATAATGGTGTTTTCTAAATTTAGAAATTGCTTTCCACAATGTTTTTCTTGGTGTTTGACTGATCAAAGTTTTGGCTACTGAAAGAACTGATGATCAGGAAGGCAAGTACCAAATCATTGCAATCAACAGACCTATAGCTAGCTATACTAAAAAATGTATAACTCTTCTATGAATAATTTTTAAGTAGCAGACCACCTGGTAAATTATGTTAGCAAAAAGCACTTCGGAGTGACAAAGTTAAAACACTACTTGCATAAAATATAACCTTTCAATGTAGATCTTACCCAGATTTGTGTAAAATTCACTGTGACATGTACTAATTGTAAACTAACTTGTTAATCTATGTAGAAAATCCTTGCCTTCGATCTGGCTTATATTCACATACCACCTTGTTACTTCATGGATTTGTGGAAAGCAAATATAACAGGAAGACTAGTAACTTGCTCCTTATGCCTATGGCTTGATATAACAAAACTGACAATTTTTCATTAAAATTTTTTAGGATTTCTTGCTTAAAAAGTGATTTCAAGCTGTCATAAAAACAAACAAAAAAACAAAACAAAAAAACTCCTTAAAGAGGTCTTTCTCAAAAGCTTCACCTAACATTCAAGGCCAGGCACAATTTGGTGCTACCCAAGCTTCTTCTTCCTACTTTTCATATATTCATTTCACTCAAATAGGATTAATAGTGGCCTGCACATGACTTTCATTACTTACCTCTATAACTTCTATTATATACCATTTCTTATCCCTTCTCCCCAACTTTCTACCTCCTGAAATCCTACCTACCCTTTAAAAGGCAGCTCAAATAGCAAGCAAGATTTCACTGATATAATCAGCTAAGTCTCGCTTTCTTCAAGCCTCATATAATAACAGTGTTTGCTCCTTTGTTGTGCATTAAAATCTATTTCTCACTAGTTGCATTTCTTCTTCTTCTTTTTTTTTTAGGGCAATTGGGGTTAAGTAACTTGCCCAAAGTCACACGGCTAGGTTTTTGTTTATGTTAAATGTCTGAGGCCGGATCTGAACCCAGGTCCTTCTGACTCCAGGGCTGGCGCTCTACTCACTGCACCACCTAGCCGACCCCTAGTTGCACTTCTTCTTCCAGTGTCTAACTCCAAGAGGTCCAGGCATGTCCTGATTAGTTTTTATAGTTTCTAGCACAACAGGTGCATTTGATGACTTTTGGTGAAACCATAAGCAGCAAGAAACTGGTTGTTATTCATGTTTCAAACCTTTTCTTCTAAGTTGTGTAAGTTTTACATCCAACAGTCTTGATTATCTCAAATGCCCTTTAATTTTTACAGGAATAAGACAAAATGATACATATTATATTAGGAGCTGACAATATTTTTGTAGGTAAGATCAAAAATGGATAGTTTGATTACATAAGTACTGATGTACTAACAGCATATTTTGGATTTTAGATAATTATACAGAAATGCACATAATTCAAATACTTGCAATTCAGAAAACGTTACTCCCCATGAAAATATAAAAATGATAATCTGAGACAAAATATCTGTTTTTTTTTTACTAAAAACTGTATAAACATAAAATAAACATAAAAACACAATTTTAGAATTTATGAAGATTAACTATATAAAAATAGTCACTTTTTCTTACAAAGGTACCATTTATTACTTCATAAAATATTTTCTACATGAATAATTGTTTTAAAATTGCATTATTTTTAAACTGATAAGCCCTAGAGTTTGATTAGAAAAACCCTCTTGGAAAATACTTTGGTATGTATCTTGAGCTGATTTTTAAAAATCCTCTAAAATAATTTTAGGGGTTTGTAAACATTTCTTTCTATTAAAGCACAGTAGAATAAGTAATGCATATCAGCTGCATATAGAATCAGCACATGATTTATTATGATCCATCTAGAGAAAGTTACCACACCCAAAACAGAAAAATCAATACTATTTTTAAAAAACTCTCAAATATTCAAATTGTTCTGTTCAATTTACTAAAATGTTTCTATAAAACGATTGGAATACTTCTTTGAAAATTTCATTTTCAGTTCATGTGGCTTGGACATCTTGAAAGACAAAACTTGAGAAATGATTATGCCCTGGTGTTTTTTTGTTTTTTTTTGCTAAACCAATCTTGCAAACAAACATTTTTTAAAAGATCATTTTAAAGACTTGACAGTTGAGCAAAGTACACATAATTTATACATTTTACAAAGCATTAGATTTTCTTTTAAATCTGCAGTTTAGAATATTGGAAGACAAAAATATTTACATAAACAATTAAAAAGGGCATATTTCAGAACCTAGTAATGAAAATCTATACCAATAAAATGTTGGTTAAAAAAAACCCCATCAAAACTTCCATTAGTGAACTGTCTCAGTTGCAAACTTTTTTGATAATTATTTTCTGGGAAATTCAAATTGTTGAAAATTCACCTTCTGTTGATCAGGTATCACTGTTAATGTTAATTCCAATAGAAATTCCAGTTGTGCCAGGAGCTTGCTTGAAGTCCTCTGATATTTCCATAAGGTACTATCACCAGCATCTTGTGAATAAAATCTTTAGTCTTTATGCTGCAACTCCTAGTTTTAAAATTTCATTTTTGACCTTTTAGTTTATAAAATTTCATATAAAAAGAAAATCCATTTAATTTTTAGGTAAGTCCATAAAATTTATCTTCTTTTTAGACATTTTTATGGGAGTAGAGATCTTTTAAAGTTTTTAATTCTTCTATTAAAGTTTTATTTTGATTTTCCAAGACTGCAACTCGATTTTCCAGACACTTAACATATTCTTTTTTCTTTCTACGGCATTCTCGAGCAGCTTCTCTATAATTAGATACAAAAACAACCAAATAAAATTAACATCATTCATTAACTTCATTTAACATCATTATGGACAGCTGAGATGGGCCCTAAATTAATTAAGATAATGGTATGGATTGCCTTTGTGAAACTATCTGGTGTTTTAAATGATGCCAAGTTTCTCCCTCAAACAAAAACTCATTATTTTAAATACCAACACTCTATAACTGTTTTGTATACAGCTGAAAGTCCTACAATAATCATATTCTCCAAAGAACTAAAGTTGTATTTCCTACAAGTTAGGCATCAGCTATAAAGTATCACCAAAGTAAGTCCACAGGCAACATGGAAAATAGAGGAAAGATGGCATAGAAGATGTTATCAGAGAAATGTGCAGCAGAGTAGGTGAGCTGGTCATGTAGTGAGGAATAACCTATGGAGAGCCACCATACTCCACTGGAATCTATGCAATGTCAAAGGAGATAGAATTCAGTCAGCCAGACCAACCTCATTGTCTTTTCTGACAAGGCTGTATTAGTGGTAGATCATGGGAATGCCATTTGTTTTGTTGTTGTTGACAGATTTGTATTGACAGATAATTTGGATTTTTGTTATTCAATTGTGTCCAACTCTTCATGACCCCATGTGGGATTTTCTTGGCAGAGATACTGGGTTAGTTTGCCATTTCCTTCTCCAGTTCATTTCACAGATGAAGAAACTGAGGCACACAGGGTTAAATGACTTGCCTAAGGTCACACAGCTAGTAAATGTCTGATGCTGGATTTAAAACTCTGGTCCTCCTGACTCCAGTGTACCAGGTAGCTGCTCTGATATACTAAATAATGTCACATTTCTGACGAGATGTATGCTATTTTGTTCACTAGAGAATAAAGCAGATGTGGCCTAACAGCCAATGAAACAAAGTTGGCATGAAATTCTATCCAATTCTCTAATACAGAGTTTCTCAAAGTGTAATCTATCCATTCCTAGGGAGCCCCTGAAATCAAATCTGTTTTCATAATAATCTGAGACTTTTTTTGTCTATTAAAATATTTTCTTTTTCCAACTATAATATCTGGGTGAAGCTAGATTTTCTTTATATGCTTCAACCAAAATATCATATTGTAAATTGAAAGCAGAAACAGATATGAGAATCCAGCAGCTTTCTACTGAGCCAGATATTAAAGAGATTTGCAAAAATTTGTAAAATAATTTCACTTTTCTCATTGTTTTTGTTTTGGAAAAGTTATTTTTCATAAAAATGTTATTTATGTTAATGTGTCATAATAGATAACTATGACTTTAAAATGAATTAGTATTTTAACAGTTTGTTTTAATTTCTAACATGGTAAATAAATGTTGATAGGCAAAACACATATAAACCAAAGCCCTAAATTGTAAGAGTATCACGAGGTCCTGAAAGCAAAAATTTTGAGAACTGTTGTTTAAATCCACAGCAACAATGTCAGTTTTGGATAGTTTAAAAATCTGCTTAAAGGTTAATCACATATCATTTCACAGAACTTACCTATTTTTCATCAATCTTATTTCTCTTTTCAACTGTGGATCATCTGTTTTGGTTGACTGAGATGTTATAGTGACTGGAGATGTCATCACTACTGTCTGTGGAAGGTTAGTATTTGCTGGTGTGGCACGAATCTGATAAGTCTGCATATCTCCTGATGCTGCTACACAGTCAGAAGAGGGAGTATTAAAGGATATTCAAAAATATCTGGAGGTACTTCTATGGAAAAATATCTATATATAAGTATGCTTACTCTGTACAACCACTTGGTTGCTAGGGACAAGAATCTGCTGTCCATCAGATGTCTGTGCATACTGAAGAATTGTTCCTTGTTGAGTATTGCCTGCATTTGTCATCGTTAATGCCTGCAGCCCCTGTACTCCATCTGTGCTTGGACTGGCCAGTTGAAATGTTCCATTTGGGGCAATGGCAACTTTAATTGAGGGAAAAAATAAAATAGGTGGTTACTTTTTCCAATAAATAAATATGACACAGTAAAACCTCATTAATTTGAAATCACAGCATTTCATAATTCTTATAGGTTGGCCTGAAGTTTATTATGAAAAATGATTAACTTAGTTAAAGCCCAAACTATTTTCAAGCATTTTCAAATCCATATTTAACAACACTATTTGTACACAGATGATGATAATTACAATGGTTCTTATTTAGTCACTAGAAGAGTTGTAGAAGGATCTCTACTTAGTAATGCTTAATGATATTAGCCCAAGTATGGGCTTCATGGAGCTGCCTTTCAATGAATACTGAACTTCTTAACCCCTTTGAGGGGGATGGGTGGTGGTGAAAAGAACCTACTTCCCAAATTTTATCTGTTAAAGAATAATAAGATATGAGGCAGCAAGTTGGCACAATGAATAGAGTACTGACCCTGGAGTCAGGAGGACCTGACTTCAAATTGGGCCTCAAAACACTTAACACAAAAACTAGCTATGTGACCTTGGGTAAGTCACTTAACCCCAGTTGCCCTCCAAAAAGCAAAAAATAAATAAAATCTAAAAAAAAAAGAAGAAAAGAAAAATAAAATAGTTACTCTCATTTTCCCCAATCAGTAAGAGAACTTAATATAGCTTGGTATATACTTATTTAAAGGAAAAAATTAAATATTCTTGATTCCTTTCTCAGTGTCAAAACACAAAGGGGAAAGGAAATTTAAAATACTATTTATACCACTGTGTTTTTTAAACCCTCCAGCACACCTCAAGCATTTTTATGCAGTTATCATTGGCTGGTGGGTACAAACATTCTCTTGTTCTCTACATATGTATGTATGCATCACAGTATGTGTCCATTAGTGGACTTAATAATCAGATGGGCTAATATTGGACTTAATGACCATCAGGTAGAGACTTAATAACCAAGTAGTAGATTATTTCCAATCTAATGCTTTGTCTTTATTACATTAAGAGGACCTACTACAAATTAACTATTTGCCTTGGAAATAAATGCAAACAAAACTAATTACTTTGCTACATCCAGCAGCACCCAATTTGTTATGCAAAGAAAACTTACTTTAGGGAAAAAAAGTAGTTATTAAATAAACTGATAAGCTAGTAGGCATACAAGTCCCTGACACTAATTTACAGAAGGGCATTATCAGACCTATATTTATCTTATCTTTCTATACTGTTATCCAAGTTGGTCCTATTTCCCCTGCAAATTTCACTATGGGAGGTGGACTTTTATGTCTCCAGAGCACTGAAAAAATACAGGAGACTCTGCACATATCAGATACATATTGTTGATTATAAATAATTCTTCTGACAAAATTCTAAGATTTAGGGTGGTTAATAACCTGCCAAAACTTTGACCAATATTTGAGTGGCAGAAACATAAAACTTCTGAAATAAGTCAATGATAGAAAGGGCTTCAACCCAGGTTGATAATCTATTTTTATAGGTTCATCTTTCTCTTTTCACCACATTCTAATCCAGATGATGGCTTTTGATCCCATCAAAGGCCACAGGTATAATTGTCCAGTAAGTAGGATAAAAAACCATGTGCCAAATAAAACATACTTATCCCTCCCAAATAAAAAAGGTCTAGTCTAGGTGTTTACTTCATTTGCATCTCAAGCCATTACCAGTTATTCTGACTTTTGTCTTGCCACTGGACTTCGAGAGTGACACTGCAAACTTTTTGCAACTTTGCCTCACTTAAATCCAATTCACATGCAAGTCAAGATATGACCCTGTGATATTGTGGGCTCTCTTCAAAAATGAAGGAAAAACAACAACTTCATATACATACTGTATTGTCCAGTGCTAGTCTGGTAGATAGAAGTTGGGACAGACATAGATGTGACTGTTGAAACTCCAGGGTTTTCTCCGTCCCCCTTCCTGTCTCTGGTGTCTTCTGAAGAAAGATCGTTCAAGATTTTTCTGTGGAAAAAAAAGAATTCCATTAACTCACCACTGATGGAAAGTCAAGATTCTATGCTGGTTTATTTATAAGCACATTAACTCTGCAAAAACTCATTAAAACTAGCTAACTCCCCATATAATTTTGTTACTATAGGTAGAAAATTGACTATAGTATACCTAAATACCTAAACATTCTCATGAGACTATGCTACATGCCAAATACCTTACTATTCAGATCTGTAAAAAATTTTAACTGATGTCTGCTTAAAGATCAGAGACATGAAATTTCAAAGCTTCCTTGAACTGAAAAAACAAGGGGTTGGATAAAGCCAAGAACATGAATGAAAAAAAAGAATCTATCCAGCATTTACTATATGCCAAGTATCATACTACATACTGTAGATACCAACATAAGCTACTTGGGGAAGAACTCCCTATTTGATAAGGAATTTTCAGAAAGCAGGAAAACAGTTCATCAGAAATTATGTTTAGACCAATAAATTATACTATCTACCACGATAAACTAAGAACAGAGATTCATGACCTGAATATAAAAAAAGTCATGCCATAAAAAAAAAAATTATACAAGAAGATCATACCTGTGGCTGGAGAAGAATTCTTAAGCAAACAAAAGATAAAGAAGACTGGGAAACTTATTTCAATTATGTTAATTTGAAAAGCTTTTGCACAAACAAATTAATGCATGTAGGATAAGAAACAGCTGAGAAAAAAAATTTTGCCTAAGTTGAGCTTTGAAGAAAACTAGGGACTTTAAAGAGTAGAAATGAGGAAGAAGTACATTCCAGGCAAGCAGGATAGCCAGAGTAAAGGCACAGGATGGGAGATCAAGTCTAAGGAATAGCCAGAAGGTTAGCTCAGAATGTATTTAAGGGGCTGGAAAGTTAGTCACTAAACGTTTATTAGGCACCTACCTATTAAGTGCTGGGCATTGTACTATGCTGGGGATATAAAGAAATGCAAAAGATAATCCCTGTCCTCAAGAGGCACACAGTCTGGTGGGGGAGACAACACCACATAAAAAGCTGAAAAGGGGGAATGGGAAATGCTTTGATAAAGTCCAGAGAAGTATAGACAAATGAGATAATGAGATGGCTGCCCTGGGCACTTTCCTCAAGTGGACGACCTAGGAGTAGCTCACTTCTGTCTACCCTCTCTAATCAAAAGGATAGAAGGAGGGGCCCCAGTGGCATGGAACACTAAGAAAATGTGAGTTTCAGGGCTGATGTGTGCTTACAGGATGATGAGATTCAGGAAATTGGAGAAAGTGAGGTAGAAGGCAGTTGGTGAAGAACTTTAATACACTGTTGATGAAGCTGTGACCTGATCCAAACATTATGGGAAAAAAATGTCATGAGCAAGGGAGAGGGATATGTACAGAAATGGATGTGCTGTAACAATACAGAAATAAAAATAAAACTTTTTCCAGAAATTGATCTAGGAGACTTTTCCAGATGATAAAAACATTCCAAATAAAACATAACATTTCAAATAGTTACAAGATTCAGTAAAACACATTGGCTTTTTATTTTCTTAAACTTCTAATGACAGAGTAGACTGAGTGCCCAGTGATTCTTAAGAGAAAACAGGCGGGGGGGGGGGGCTAGTTGGCACAGTGAATAGAGTACTGTCCCTGGAGTCAGGAGGACTTGAGTTCAAATCCAGCCTCAGACACTTATCATTTAGTAGCGGTGTGACCTTGGGCAAGTCACTTAACCCCAACTGCCCTGCCCTCCCCCCTCCAAAAAGCCAAAAAAAAAAAAAAAGAGAGAGAGAAAACAAGGGAACAGGGTCAGGAATAATACTTATGATCTTCAATAACAATATCAACACTATCAGTACTGTAATAAAGTGGTTTTGAAATCTTAACAGAAAAATTTAAAAAGATTTTTAGATAATATCTACTAGGTAATAGACAAACATTATCTAATAGATGACCACCCAATGCAGGAACCCCTTTACAACCTCCTGAACTGCTATCTGCCTTGTCTTTGTTTCAACACTTTCAGTAATGTGGAACTCACTCCCCTGCAAAGTAGCCCTCTCCATATTCAGGCAGTTCTTCCAGTCATTGAAAAGTTCTAGTCAAACAGAGGTAAATTTTGAATCCATCCATAACTTTTACCTGTTGGTCCAAGTTTTGCCCTCTAGAGTCACAAAGATTTCTCCTTATAACACAATACTTCAAATACTTAAAAGATGGCTATTGTGTTCCATGTACTACCCTTTAACTCTCCTGGCAACAAATATTCTCATTTCTTTTTTTTTTTTTTTTTTTGCTTTTGGAGGGCAATTGGGGTTAAGTAACTTGCCCAAGGTCACACGGCTAGGTTTTTGTTTGTGTGTGCATTAAGTGTCTGAGGCCGGATCCGAACTCAGGTCTTTCTGACTCCGGGGCCGACGCTCTACTCACTGTGCCACCTAGCCGCCCCAAAGGATAGATTTTTTTTTTTTTGCCTTTTGGAGGGCAATTGGGGTTAAGTAACTTGCCCAAGGTCACACGGCTAGGTTTTTTTTTTTTGCGTTAAGTGTCTGAGGCCAGATCCAAACTCAGGTCCTTCTGACTCCAGGGCCGACGCTCTACTCACTGCGCCACCTAGCCGCCCCGTAAATATTCTCATTTCTAGGCTAAATAACAGCCCCAGTTTCTTTCAATTATTTTTCATGTGCCACAGTTTCCTGACCCACATTCCTTCACAATAAATATGCAACATAACAGCTATAATTTAAGGTGAAAAACAAAAAACCTTTCTCTGGTCCTACAAAAACTACTTAGTACATTTGTTAAAATGTAGCATATCTTTTTTTTTTCTTTTTGGAGGGCAATTGGGGTTAAGTGATTTGCCTAAGGTCACAGGGCTAGTAAGTGTTAAGTGTCTGAGGTCGGATTTGAACTCAGGTCCTCCTGACTCCAGGACCAGTGCTCTATTCACTGCGCCACCTAGCCACCCCAAATGTAGCATATCTTATATGATAGAATGCGGGAGTTCTAAATTTTTTTCAGTTCATAGAATGATTCAGTTAGACAAAAGTCTACATAGGCTGATTCTAAACTCATTCCCCATTCCCACTTGTCACACACCCAAAACAGTAGAATTAGTGTGAAAACTTGGTATTGCCTTTGACAAAACAGCTTTTTAAAAATTATTATCAACCACAAAGCAAACAGAAGAAAAGTGAACACATCTACTAATCCACTGTCTTACCTTAAATAGTTTCACAAGGCACTACTAGAACCCAAACAATACTCTTAAATTTATTAACATAAGGTATTGTTTTATGACCTTAATGAAACTATTTTAATTTCTAATGCAAAGCAAGTTCATTTTATTGACATTTCACAGATTCTTAGAAGCTCTTGGAAACTCTCTAAGTTTTCCCGCATCAGAAATGAAGTGGCCCTTTTATTTCTCATTCTGATATACTCCTCACTTCCCAGTATATGAGAACATTTTGATTAATGTCTGAAGATAATGCAAATATTCAAATATATATATTCCATGATATAATTGTTTATGCATCTATTTTCTTGTGTCTTTTGTTTTTGTATTTTAAGTAATTTTTACTGATGCTTTGTTTTTGTCACCTAGATTTCCCAATGCATCAATTGTTTCCCACCCCAGCCCACTACCCTCACCACCCCCACCTACTTCCAATGAGGCATCCATTAAAACTAAGAATAAAAGAGGAAAAAAAAAGTATAACATCATCTATAATAACATCAAAGTATAACATAATGCCCCACTCTTGCAAAGAAGGGAACAAAGTAGATAGAGCACTTGGCCTAAAAGAAGACCTTGGTTCAAATTTAGATTCAGAGTCACCTGTGTTACGTCTGCCTCAGTTTCTTCAACTGTAAAATGCAGATAACAATAGCACCTACCCCCCAGGGTTATTGTGAGAATCAAAAGAGATAATATTAGGTGAGCATATAAGCACAGTTTCTGGAACACAACAGATGCTTAATAAATGCTTTCTTCCTTTTTTTCTTTCATATCTCTTCTTTGGAGTCAAGCTTGGTGATTATCTTTTTTAAAAATTTTGAAATTACAAATACCAAATAAGAGGTTTTTCCATAAGCAAAAAAAAAAGGACTATACACGAAATTGCAAATCTCTATGTGCAGCTTATCTTTTAAACTATGAAACAAATTCAACCTATAACTTTCAGTTGTGTTGTTCATTTGTGATTCTTTTTGGCCTTCCTTCAGTGCTATTCTGCAAATTTTAAAGAAAATGTTTTATCAATGGTGATTATAGCATTATATAATTTGGTCTAAACTAATTTTCATAGCACACTATATAAAGCTTTGGAATTTAATAAATGAAAAAACATATGAAGCAATACTCACTTGTAAGATGGGCGCCGTGCTAGAATTCCCCGAGCTTTCTGTGAAGAGCCTATGCTATCAGATGAATCCTGAGAATCTTCACTATCTGACCAGGATGATACCTAAAAAGTATACATTATTTCATGATGACGAACAATACAAGTAAACTATTCGAGAGAGTTCTAATAAGATCTAATTTTCATACTATGATATTCAGAATAATTAGACATCACTCAAAATGCACTCAGCTGAATCTGATTTTGAATATTAGAATCTAAAAAGTAACAATCTAAAGACAGTTTAATTATCTATGTATATAAACATATATATTTCAAAAAAGCAACAGAACACTGGCCTTGGAGTCAGGAGGACCTGAGTTCAAATCCAGGCTCAAACAATTAACACAAAACTAGTGTGTGACCGTGGGCAAGTCACTCAACCCCAACTTCCCTACCTTACCTTCTCCAAAAAGCAAACAAGCAACAGGAACAGAAATAAGCAAGAAGATGTCATCAAAACTAGACTTTCATAGTGATACATTGTCAGGAATTACACCAACTAACAGTTAGAAAAGAAAATTACTAGTTTTCTAAAAAATTCTCTGGATACATGTCCCTCTAACTTTATTCCTCTGAAATGTATGTAAATTACTTAAAATGTTTTATCATTAAAGCATATGTCAATGACCGCATCCAGTATTTGCACCTAAATGCAATAAAAATGTTATGTAGATGCAAAGAAAAAGAGCTTTTTAAATGTCAAATAGAAATGAGATTATACTCTTAACATGTGGTACTGTTTTAAGAAATACTATGATAATTAACTATTAACTCCTAATCTGAGATGGAAAGCATACTATCCTAAACTTACCTACAAATATAACAAATATTCTCCAATGGAAAATTCCCTAAAATAGCTTTTCCCTCTTGTGTTATCCATTGTAACATAATGCTTCCCTGTGATCGCAAGTTAATAAACATTTCCCTCTAAGACCAAAACAACAAGGCATAATCATAAGAGCTCTATGCAACTAAATAATGTTGGCAAACATAATAACTATTTCATATATATATCTTCCTGTTATTTATGCATAATCCAAGGGATTAAATTGCTAAACTCTTCTAATCAACTATGTGAAATAGAGTAATTTCAGTTATAAAAGAAAGTGGAGGTAATCAGTCAGTCAATCTATAAGCATTTATTAAGCACCTATTAGACACTAGGCACTGTAGTAATCATGGGGATAAAAGGTAAAAGACAGTCCCTGCCCTTTTGGTCCTCACAATCTAATAAGGAAAACAACATGCAAACAGATGTGTAAACAAGCTATATTCAGGATTAAAAAAGAAATAATTAATAGATGTAAGGTACTAGAAAGAAAGGAAAGGATTCCTGTAGAAGACAGGATTTTACCTGAGACTAGAAGGCAAGACATAGAAGAGGGAGAGTACTCTAGGTAGGAGGAACTGCAAGGAAAATGCCCATAAGCAACAGATGGAGTGTTTTATTTGGGGAAACAGCAAAGAGGCCATGTCAATGGATTGAAGAGCACATGGAAAAGGGATGGTGCAAACAGGGGTGGGGAATGCATGGCCTCAAGGCCACAGTATGGTCCTCTGGGTGCTCAAGTGCAGTCCTTTGAATCCAAATTTCATAGAACAAATCCCCTTAATTTGGGATTTGGTCTGTAAAAAATATGGACTCAATGAAAAGAACGAAACCAAGGACCTAGAAAGCCACATGTGGCCTTGGGGCCATGGGTTCCCCACCCCTAACAAGGTATAAGAAGACTGAGGTGGCAGAATATGAAAGGCATTTTAGTATTTGATCCTAGAGATGATAGGGAGAGGAGGGCATATTTGAGAGTTGTTACAAAGATGAAATCAACAGACTTGGATATGCGGATAGAGATATAGTGGAGTCAGGATGAGACACCAAGGTTGTCAGCCTGAGGGACTGGGAAGCTAGTGGTACACTTCATAGCAACAGGAGAAAGGATTTCGGGGGAAATAAAATTAGTTCAGTTTCAGACATGCTGAGTTTAAGATCCTCTATTAGGGGGCGGGTAGGTGGCGCAGTGAGTAGGGCACCAGCCCTGGAGTCAGAAGGACCTGAGTTCAGATCCGGCCTCAGACACTTAACACACACAAACAAAAACCTAGCCGTGTGGCCTTGGGCAAGTTACTTAACCCCAATTGCCCTCCAAAAGGCAAAAAAACAAACAAACAAAATCCTCTGTTGGATATCTGGTTTAAGTTTGAGAGGCAGCTGGAGAGAGGGTAGGGCTAAGTAAGCAGATCTGAGAATGATCAGCACAGAGAAGAGCACTAAGCACTAAGTGAAATTATACAGAGAGAAAGAAGAGGATCCAGGAAAAAGTACCGTGGCATTCCCATACTTGGTGGGCATGACTTGGATAAAAGATCCAGCAAAGGAGAAGGAGAAGGAGAAGGAATGGTCAGATAGGTAGAAGAACCAGGAAAGAGTATTGTTTGAAAACCTAGAGAGAAGAGGGTATATCAGGGGAGAGGGGGGACAACAGTGTCAAAGTTATCAGGAAGGGATGTTAGCAATGATGAAGCCCAAAACAAAGGCGGCCACTGTAATTTTTTAAAAATTAGAGTTCAGAAAAAAACAAGCAGGCAATGAAAACTTTATTATATACATAATAAAAACCAGTAAGTGACGTGAAATAGAGATTTTCAGTTTCATAAGGAATTTTCTTTTTATGTTCTGCTGTAAAGAAATGCTTGTTTAAAAAATTTTTTTAAGTTTAAAAGGGAAATGTGAATGGAAAAGATTTGCAAAAGACATTTTAACAAATCCATTCAAGAATAGTGGAACTATTACTTTTTTTACTTTTGGGGGGAAGCAGTTGGAGTTAAGTGACTTGTCCAGAGTCACACAGCTAGTGTCTGAGGCCATATTTGAACTCAGGTCCTCCTGCCTCCAGGGCTGGTGCTGTATCTACTGCCCCTAGAACTATTACTTTTGAACCCTAACATCACAGCCCTTGAGGTGTTTATAAAGGAGGCAGAAATATGATGGCAAAAACAAGCAGATGAGGTCAAGTATAATATAAACAGAGATCTATACTGAAGTCATATGCAAGTCGAAGAAGATAACAAATGCACGGGAACATTATCAGACATTAACAGAGGGACAAAAAGAGAGTGAACATCTGTAACTACTGACCTCTATGCCTACTCTCTGATGTATCAATTTTTATCAGAGTTATCTACACACAAGTTGAGGACATCATAAATGAAGGTATTGGTAGGGACCAAGTTAAGTTTTCACAGGCTATGTTCAACAAGGAACACATCTTTAGTAGATTACAATGAACTGAATAATGCAAAGAATATAAAATCTCATTGGGTTTACTTATCATCCCTCCCTTCCAAATGAAAAGCATTTTATACAGTAGAACACAATACTGTATTGCTAAGTTTTGGTTTTTTTTTTTAAACAGTAAAGTGTCTTTCACTCACATATCAATATCATTCAGGATTCCATGGAAGCTATAAAAACAGAAATAACTGCTCAATGACCTTCTGATAAATACCAGGCAAGGCATAAAACAAGGAGACCTATGTTCATTAAAGGTTTTGTCACTGTGAAGGAGACTGATCACAGGGTCCAGGGCAGAAGGACTCCTGGTGGATGGTGAGGTCCTCCACATGCTCCTGTTTGTGGATGATATCATGCTAATTGTATAAAGATCCAGATTACTTCAGAGGTTCTTGGAAGAAGTCCTTAAGTCTTCAAACAAGTTTGGAATATCTAGTCACACAGGAAAGCCCAAGTAGACAAATACTGTTTATCGCACAGATTTCAACACAACATGCATTTGGAGAGACACTTTACTTGTCCAATAGCATGTATATCTGGGAGAGACCTAAGAAGGACAATGAGTAGGGCCCAGAGTTGGAAAAAAGAAGAGAAAAGGCTTGAAGGCTTCTGGGAAATCACAGAACACTGGTAGCAAACTGCAAAGGAAAAAAAAATAAAGGATACTGCTTGTGACAGTCATTCTCTTTTCATACTCAAGAGCAGAATGAAAATTTAGGTCCTTGTTTCACTATATTCCAAGCAATCTTTACTGTCTCCTCTTCTTCAGGAAAAAGAACAAAGTTTACAAAAAAAGATTCTGGAGCTCCTAAGGCAGAGGTACTACTTTCCAGGTCCTTGACTGTTGTCCCTCTACTCTCCTTCTTTGCTGGATCATCATTCATGTCCCACTCCCTCTGAATACACTTTCTTGGTGATTTCATCAGTTCCTATAGATTCAACTAACTCCTCAAGTCAAATGCCTCCCAGATTCCCATATCCAGCTCTCCATTTCTCTGAGGCCCTTTCTTTATCCTCCATCCCAGGCAAACCAGAGCCTATTCAGGGGCCTGGCAGAACAGGGTGACCAGCCTCCTCCCGTAACCTTTCCCCTCCTGGCTCTCCTGCTTCTGACGTTCCAGACTTTGCCCCCACGTATGGGCTGCCATCTCACCTTGGAACAGGCCTCTGCCATGCTGGCTCCTTTCCAACAACTTCTGACTTTATGGAGTTCAACACTATGGCACCAAGTACATTCACTTATTGCTCTCCCTTTTTCTGTGTTGTCCTTTCCCATTGAAACAGAAGCTCCTCAAGGGCAGGGACTGTATTTTTGCTTATATATATATATATATATATATATATATATATATCTCCAGCACTGAGCACAGTGGCTGGCATTTAGTAAATACAATGAATGTTTCTTCCCTTGCCTTCTTGCCAATTGCCCCCTTCCTTCCCCCTGGCTGGACCATCACTTTCCCCTATTCCCTACTCCTGGCTCTTCTCAAACCTTGTAATGGAAATGCAAATTTAAAGATCTTCCCTGCCCCTAGCTTAGGTGCGCCTGGAGCCTGTGCTGGGAGGCTTGTTTTTCAGGAAAGCCCACACCTTGATACTTTGTGATTGGGCAGTGGGTCAAGGAGGTTGTTACATTCTCTGAGCCAGGAGAAGGCTATATAAACCCTGAGGAGAGGCTTTGCTTTGGGGCTCACTTTGAGAAGTGTTGTGTGATTTGACCAGATGAGACTCTGGGAAGCCGTTGTTGAGAGCCCCCGGCTTTGAAAACCCAGATGTTGATGCTTCCCTCTCTGGTAACTGTGATTTGGTATTGATGCATGTAATGTTGGGACAGTTTGGAAGCCTGTCTGTTTGATCTGTAAGTTCTGTAACTCTGAAGTTTGGGTGCTGACCTTTTTCCCCTGAACTAGGTAATGTATGTTTGTTTGATTAAAGTAAGCTTGTTAACCCATTTTGAGTTGCTTTCCTTTTGAAAAGCAGATCTAAGAACCTGTGTTGGCAGTCACCCTGGGGATATTGGGGTGCTTGCCGCTACAAACCTCTAGGCCTGCTCCTCCCTCATTCCCAGAAGCAATAGGCAGGGTCCCTCTCAGCTCTTCACCCTGCTGATCGGACACAGCTGCTCACACTCCTTGGATGAACAAGGAGTCCACCTCACACCAGTTAGATGAAGGCTCAACAGGACTTGCCACCAGGCCTTCCTGACTGATAGACACTGCCACAGGACCTAGTGACATACCCTAAGTACGTAGGTCTTGCCACCCACACCAAGATCACATCCTTAGGACTTCGGAGTCTTCCCAACTCTTTAAAAGTGAGCTCTTACATGTATGCCTGTATGAATCAGAGAGTGAACTCCTTGAGGTTGTCTTGTAGTACAATGCCTGGCACACAGTTAAGTACTTCCATTTTTTTCTTTCTTTCTTTCATTCTTTCATTCTTTCATTCATTCATTCATTCATTCATTCATTCATTCATTCATGTCTGCATTCATGTCATTCAGCTCAAATGCAGTATGTCCAAAACAGAATTTATCATCTTCCCATAAAATCCACCCCTCAAGGACATGACTAGGCTACTTCCTGTCACCCACGTTTGTAACCTCAGCGTCAGCCTGAGCTCTTTACTCTCCCTCATCCCGATAACTTGCCATCGTTTCTCAGAGCTCTCTCCTCTGCATTCTTCTCACAACGGCCACACTAGCTAAGGGCTTCATTACCTCAAGCTTGCACTTTTGCAACGGCCACTGATCTCCCTACTTCCAGTTTCCTGCTTCTCAATCCGTCCTCTCATAAATGCCAAAGTGATACCCTGAAAACAAAGGTCTAACCACGTCACTTCTCCTTAAACAAGAAGTCCCAATGGTTCCCTGTTGTCCCTAGGTTAAAATGCTAACTTTTTGTATGGTATTCAAAACCTTTCGTAATTTGGATCCAACCTCTCTTCCCCAATTGACTGAACATTATTCTCTCTAAATCCCAATCAAACAAGCCTTTATGCTGTTCCCTATATACGACAGTCTATCTCCTCCATCCATGGCTCTGCACAGCCTGGTCTGTCCCTGATTCCTGAACTGTTCTCTTCCTGCTTACCTCTGACGCCCTCATGCCCCCTCATACAAGAGGCCGTTCCTGACTGCCCCACTTGTTAATGCTCTTCCCCTGCATCCCCAAATTATTTTGTACCAATTCTCTATGCCCTTAGCATAGACTCACTTGCATATTGGTTATTTTCTTGCAGAACAATTTACTCTACATTGTGTATTTACTCTACTTTCTGTAGCACCAAGACTAGCATAGCCAAGGCACTAAAAGAAAGAACTCCTAAAAGGGTTAAGCTATCTACCTACAAAGTTCTTTCCTGTCTGCCTGGCAATCAAATTTTAATTTGTAGCTAGACAAGAAAGAACCCTTCGCTGAGCCCTCACCTGCATCTGTCCCACTTTCCCCTATGATGACAGACAGATAGAACTTCCTCTTTTACCTCACCAAGTACTAATTTGGTCTTCAGGGAAAGGGAGAAGGAAACAAGTGCTATTTATCATCTAACACACCCATGATTCCTACTTCCTCCCACTTTATACCTCCCCTTTGCCTACAGGATAATCCTTCCACCACCGGACTGGCAAGTTTCCTTCCCTCAAGATCTATCTTTTCCCTTGATATCTGAACCCACCTTTCCTTGCAGACAATAAATCTAATGTGGATTCACAATAGTTAGGAGTTATATCATACCACTTGTAATACTGTAATGAGACAGTAACAATCAGGACATAAAAATTCATACTTTGTACCACAAAGACCAAGTTTTCAGTTACCTGCACTGTCTGTGCTTGTGGGGGGTGGATTACTGAAGATGACTGAGCAGTTTGGATGACCCCCTGACTCTGTACTTGTTCTCCAGAAAGATGTACAACTGTCATTGGTGCAGCTCCTCTTAGTGACATCTACAAATAAATGGAAATTCAATTAACAAAATATTAATTTCACCTATGCACAGGAGAAAGGTAAAATCCTAATAATGGGAAATGTATATATTTGGGCCTTGTTACATATTACTTTTTGCTGGAAATGATTTGGCTGGAAAATAGCAAATCCAGTTTTAAAGAGTGAAATAAAATGTTACTTTCTTTAGCAATTTGAACATAATTTCATCACTACATTGAGCTAACTTCCCTATGAATTAGTTAAGGTCCAGAGAACTGAAGTGACTTGCCCAAGGTTATGTAACTAGTATCAGAGGCAAGTTTGGGACCCCAGTATTCTGGCTTCAAGTACACTGTTCTTTCCACTGTACCAAGTTTAGTCTCATCATCTGCATAGTGTTGGTGATATAAAGATGACTAGGATATAGTTTCTGAATTTAAGGAACTTACAATCTAGTAGGGAGCTCGAACAAGGACATAAATGATTTAAAATCCAAATGAGAAATATACAAGGTATTATTACTATGAGGAGAAGCAAAAAGTAGGGAAAAGAAATGAAAGGGAGGAATGGAACACCAGGGAAGGTTTCATGGTAATGACTCCCTAAAGGTTGAAAAATGACATTCCAGGTATGAAATACACTAATCAGGATACTATATGTGGTTTCCTTTCTTTTTTCATAGCCAGGAGAAAAAGCTAGCAAATCATTTGTTAAACTAATTAGAATGTTTTCACTGCCATAGTACAGGTTGGCTGGAACAAGGAGTTCATGAAGGAAAACAGAGAGAAACCTGAAGAGTGAGATTGGAATTAGACGAGGAGGGCCTTGAGTGCCACACTGGGAATTTGAGCTTTATTCTATGACTAATGGATAGACACTTAAGCTGATCAAACAAATATGGAAAGGAAAAGAAGAGAGGTAGGGCCAAAAGGAGGTTATTCTAGTAATCAAGGTATGAGGAAGTCAAGCAGTGGTCATGGGAATGCAAAGAAAGGAATAAGAGATGGAAACATAAATACACAGAACTTATTAGCAATTTATTATCCCCTTGCTTTCTGAATCCAAAGATGTTTCAAGGGTTTGAGCCTAGATGACTAGAAGAATAGTGGTGCCATAGGCCAGGTTTCTGGGGAAAGAGGAAAAGTTCAGTTTTGGACAGATTAAGCGTAAACATCTAGGTAGAAATATTTACAGGCAGTTCAAGGTTGAGCACTGGGATACAGGAGTTGTGGGAACTGTAGAAAGAGATTTGAACATCATTTGTTATCCAATCTTGGAGTTGATAAGATTGTCAAAGGGGGGAAAATCAGAGGGCCAAGGATATAGTCTCTTTGGCATTATTTAAAAACAAGCCCAACAGTACATACAGGTGTAAGAACCCCTGCTTTAGGGCAAGGACTGTGGCAAACTTCTTTTGTAGTCCCTACGGCTTAGCACAAAATAATATATATATAGTAGCTTAAGAAACACTGATTGAACAAATGTTCAAGCTCCAGGATATCACAACAACACTGGCTGCAAACTGTTTGCATTAGTAAGGTTATACCATCAAATCATGAATACTATCTCCCTTTCATTAAAACTTCCTGTCAAAGAGAGTTTCTCTCTTCTCCTGCTAACGAATTTGAACAATTTTAATTTTAGTCATGAATCATGAATCTTTTAACAATGTATTACAAGTAATTTAGAAAAATCTTTAGTAATTTGATTCTAAATTTAAAATGATTGTGATTGTCCCCCTTTCTAATATATAACCTATTGTCTGTCTATCCATAACCACCCAGAAACTAAGTTCTCACTTAATACATGTGAAGCATATGTTTTCCCATATTAATTATGAAATGACATTTTATTTTTTTTCCCTTTTTAACGCCAAGGAGAAATGGCTAGGAAATAAGTGTCAACTTAGGGTGGCTTGTAAGCTTTGAGGTATGCATTACACTTTTTAATGGATGTTTTCATATACATTAAAATTCAAAAGAAAAACCAGTTTCCATTTGGACAGAAATTATACAAACCCACAAAAATAAGGTTTTCTAAGTTTAATGATATAGTAATGGACAGATAACGGGCCTAAATTATGTCTGCCCACTAGCTGTCAGAAGATGGTGGTAGAAGAAGTCTAGATATCTGTAATAGTAATTTCACAGAAAATTTAGAATTGGAAGGGATCTTAAATGCCATCGAATTTAATCTCCTACTCAAAAATAGCATGAGTCTCTTTTATCAAAATCAAACTGAGGGTTTGAACACTTTGTTACCAGAAATTCATTATTTTATAGAGTAACTTCTTCCATTTTCTGACATTTCGAATTGTTAAAAAGTTCTCCCATATACATGGAGTCAATAAATAGCTGACTTCCTTTAACTTCTACTCATGCAACTTACATGCTTTTCTTCTGCCCTTTGAAACTATCAAGAATAAGTCTAATGTCTCTTTTATAAGACAGCCCTTAACACTTGTACAAAATTTTCCCAAATCATTTTCCCTCTCTGAGGTTCAGTCCCCTTATCAGCAAAATCTTTGATCCTATTCTCTTCTCCAGGCTAAACATAAGTGTTTCTTTAACCATTTCTCATAGGACACATGGGTCTAGACTCCTTTCACTATTCTGGTCACCTTCCTCCATCCAGACATAGCTCATCAAGGTCACTGTACCTGAACATAAACTACATGGGGTCAGACCAGTGCAGAACACAAAGAGACTGTTCATTCTTTTTTCTTAGACACTTATTTTTCTTTATTAACACAGCCTAAGTTAACATTTTTTTTTGGCAGTCATATGACCAGTACTAACTTATATTAAGCTTGTGGTCAGCTAAAAACATCTTTCTCTTTTTCATAGGAGAGGCAGCACAATACAGTGAACATGGCCTCGGAGTCAGGAATACTTCAGTTCTAAATCCCAATTTAGACACTAAACTGTGTGACCCAGGGCAAGTCAGGTTAACCTCCCTGGGCCCATAAATCTTTGTGCTCTGTAAAATCAAAGCTGTCTCAGAAGTTCCCAGAATTTTTACAATTCTAAATCTATGATTCTATATGAATCCTACCAAATTTCCTTCAATCTGCATTTCTATGGTTAATTTTTTTCCTTTAAACAAATGCTTTATTAACTTCTGTTTTACATCATTCATTTCCGCCAGATTTTGAGTTACAATCATTTTCCCCCCGTTTTTCCCCTACCCACCCTCTCAGAATAGCAGTCCCACAAGAAATTGCTTCCTCCAATCTGCTGTCTCCCATATCTATGGTTAATTTTTACAACCTAAGCTCATCTCTCTGTTAGTTTAGGCCCATTTTTCTACATTGTCAAGACTTTCTAGGATCCTGATTCTGGAAGGAATCCTGAAGCAGATCCTGATCTGCTCCTTCCAGCTGTGTCAACCACATCTGACAACTATGATTTTATCCAAGTCACTGATGAAAATAACAAAAAGCATGTTGTTCTGCAGCATGCCATGAGAGACGCTCATCAGCTAGGTGGCACCATAATGCACAGAATGCTGGGTCTGGTGGCAGGATGACAAGTTACAATCAGGCCAATCAGAACGAAACTTCAGGAATTAGAACTGCAGCTGGAAGAGCGTTAACTTGGTCTGGAAGAGCAGCTTTGTATTCTGCATGTCACTTCACCTTATCCTTCTCCAACACTCACGGGAATGTACGGAAGTACAAGTGCTGATAACTTATCGTGCCTTTCTCTATTGACTGTAATGGAACCAGTCACCAAACTGATGCAAGAGCAGTCATATCTGAGGTCTGAACTGGGGCTAGGGCTTGGAGAACTGGGTTTTGAAATTCCTCCTGCAGAAAGTTCAGAATCTGTTTTCTCTCAAGCCACATCAGATTCTTCCTCTGTGTGTTCTGGTCCCTCTCGTGCAAATAGAAGAGCTGGACTAGTCTCTACTTACTCAGTTGGCAAGGCCCATTTGTGTAGCAAGAAAGTATTTCAAGCTTCTGTGGCCTTAACACCAACTGCTCCTTCTAGAATGGGTTCAGTGCAGACCCCTCCAGTTCCTGAAAATTCTGAGGAAATTGGAGTAGTTGAGGAAGCTATAGAGTCTGTGGAACCTAAATCTGAAATGGAACAAAAACTTGAAAATATGCCATTACTGCCAACTCCTGAGGAAAGTCAGAAAAGTGTGGAGCATGATGAGTTACAGCAAGTCATACGGGAGATTAAAGAATCTATTGCTGGGGAAATCAGACACAAAATTGTCGGTGAACTTTTAGCAGCAGTATCTTCCTCAAGTAAGACTGCTAATTCCAGACAAGATAAACAGCGATAAATGGGTATTACAGGTTGATGTGGACCAGACTAACTATGGACTTTTGGAATTATGATGGTGTACACTGGTGGAGGTGTCAAGTTTTCTTTTACTTGCACTTCAGAAGACACTATTGCTGCTGAGATAGGCCACTGTATACAATGTACAATGTTTATTTTCTTCTATGCATATCTTTTAAAAAACAACTAATACTGATTTGTATGTCTATTTTCCATTCGTTTCCCTGTGTAGAATTATATTTTCAAACTTGAAGACTTCCAGACTTAGACTTATAAATAACATATTTCTTTGTCTAGCTTCTTAAAACACTGACCTCTGTGAGGTATTTACTGTGAAATAACTGATTCGTTTTTGAGAGCTTGAAACAACCAATGATTTTTTCCCCACTGCTGTTACTTACTACCATTCCCAAGAAGAAGAAAATATTCTTTCATAAAAATTGCTATGAATTCTTGGGGAAATTACCAGTAATAGTGTGTTTAGAATTAATGAAATAACCTAAAACTACTTAAAGTTCTTACACTGTAAGCCTTATCTCCGCACAAAACAATTAAACCTAATTTTATTATGATGTGTGACTAGCTGTGTGACCATAGGCAAGTCACTTAACCTGTTTGCCTCAATTTCTTCATCTGTAAAATTGAGATAATAATACCACCTACCTGGGGCAGCTAGGTGGCACAATGAAGTGGCCCTGGAGTCGGACCTGAGTTCAAATTGGGCCTCAGACACTTGACATAGCTGTGTGACCTTGGGCAGTTACTTAACCTCAATTGCCTTGCCCTCCAAAAACAAAACCAAACCAAACCACCACCTACTTCAGGATTGCTGTAAAGATCAAATGAGATCACTATAAAGAACTTAGCACATTGGCCAGTACTTAATAGGGGCACTATATAAATGCTAGCTATTATTATTCCACTGATGGACATCCACCAAGCAATAGCACTAGACTGCTCAATGAGATACTAAAACTACCTGATGGTAGTCCAGTGTCTCCGTCTTGTCCAGGAGGATATAATAAGGGAATCCTCACCTTCAGAAAATCATATGTCTATGCTATTTATCTGATAAGGCTAGAAATGGAAATGAAGTTACTTTCTTAAAAAAAGATACATGGCTGTCTTGGAATGACTTAATCTACTTTAGTAAACTCATGTAGGAGCCTAGTAATCACTACTTCCATTCCTAAATACTCACAAACCATTTGTTTAATAATTTACTTTAGAATTTTTCCAGAAATTGATGGCAAGATCACTAGCATGCAATGTCCAAAATCTACCTTTTCTAACTTCTAAAAAAATTTGTTGTACGTTGGTAATTAGCCAAATTTAAGAATTTATGACTAATCAAAATTAGAAGGAAAGCAGAAAGCTGGGAAACAATTTTTACAGTGTCTCTGATAAAAGCCTCATTTCTCAAATATATAGAGAACTGAGTCAAAATTTTAAGAATACAAGTCATTCTCTGATTGAAAAATGGTGAAGGGATATGAACAGGCAGTTTTCAGATGAAGAAATAAAAGGTATGCATAGGCATATGGAAAAGAATGCTCTAAAATCACTAGTGATTAGAGAAATGCAAATTAAAACAACTCCGAGGTATCACCTGGCTAATGTGAACAACAACAACAAAAAAGATAAATGCTGGAGGGAATGTGGGAAAATTGGGACATTAATTACAGTTGGTTGAGTTATGAACTGATCCAACCATTCTGGGAAGCAATTTAGAACCATACCCAAAGGGCTATCAAACTGTTCATACCCTTTGATTTAGCAATACGACTACTAAGACTGTATCCCAAAGAGATAAAAAAGAGCAAAAGGATCCATCTGTACAAAAATATTTATCGCATCTCTTTTTGTGGTGGCAAAGAATTGGAAATTGAGGGATGCCCATCAACTGGGGAATGGTGAACAAAATATGGAATATAATTGTGACAGAATACCATTGTGATATAAGAAACAACAAGCAGGCTGAGTTCAGAAAAACCTGGAAAGACTTACACAAACTGATGCAAAGTGAAGTGAGCAGTACCACAAGAACATTGTACGTAGTTACAGCAATACTATACAAAAATCAATTATGAATGACTTTTCTCAAGGATATAATGCTCCAAGACAATTCCAAAGGACTCGTGATGAAAAATGCAATCCACCTCCAGAGAACTGACAGAGTCTGAATTCAGATCAAAGAATATTATGTTTCACTTAATTTTTCCTATTTGTTTCTCTTTTTCTTTGTGTTCTTTCAAAACAAAATTATGAAACTATGTTTTGCATGATTAGGCATATGTATACATGTATAGCCTATATAAAATTGCTTACTGCCTCAGGAAGGGGAAAGGAAAAGGTGAAAATGTGGAACTCAAAGTGTTTAAAAAATGAATGTTGGGGGCGGCTAGATGGCGCAGTGAGTAGAGCGTCGGCCCTGGAGTCAGAAGGACCTGAGTTCGGATCCGACCTCAGACTCTTAATGCACACACAAACAAAAATCTAGCCGTGTAACCTTGGGCAAGTTACTTAACCCCAATTGCCCTCCAAAAAAAAAAAAGCAAAAAAAAAAAAGAAACAATAAAAAATGAATGTTAATGCAGCTAGGTAGTACAGTGGATAAAGTACCGACCCTGGAGTCAGGAGGACCTGAGTTCAATTCTCATCTCAGACACTTACTAGCTGTGGGCTCCTGAGTAAGTCACTTAACCCCAATTGCCTCCAAAAAAACAAAAAGGAAAGAAAAAAGAACATTAAAAATTGTCTTGCATGTAGGTACATGTATTTGGGGAAAAAATAAAATATTCAATTTTTAAAAATTATGATGTCTTGGGGTGGCTAGGTGGCGCAGTGAGTAGAGCGTCGGCCCTGGAGTCAGAAGGACCTGAGTTCGGATACGGCCTCAGACACTTAATGCACACACAAACAAAAAAACCTAGCCGTGTGACCTTGGGCAAGTTACTTAACCCTAATTGCCCTCCAAAAAGCAAAAAAAAAAAAAAAAATTATGATGTCTCATTCCTTGAGTAATTTATCATCCCTTGAAGAGACATGAAACAATTAGCCTTCATTTAAACAAAAATCATATTTCCCTTATTAGGGAGATATGATTTAACAGGCAAATGCATAACACATTATGTAAACCACTGAATACCAAGCCAGAGAATTTAACTCAAATCTTCCAGCCAAGCTCAGCTCCCCTAAGAAGCCTCTACTAAATAATGAACTCTTCCTTTTTTAGAAAGAAAAGTTTTGAGGGAAAAGTAAAAGGGGTAAAAACTACAAAAGGAAGGTAAAACAACACCTAACAACAACAAAAACCATGCATGAATGTAAACAAATGAACTTGTGCATAATACAAAAGAGGATGGAAGAACAAATTGGCAAGCGGACCCCAACATATGTTCTTTACAAGGTACATATTGGAAACAAATTCACAGTTAAAATGAAGGGCTAGGGTAGACTCTAGTATGCTTCTGGTGAATTAAAACCGGTGCACTTATGTTCTTAAAAAAGGTAACTGCAAAAATAGTTAAAAGATATGCAGGAAGGCTACATTATGATTCAAAGCAGTAGAGATAAAATTAAAACTAAGCATAGATTTAATGGGCAATTAGGTAGTACAGTGCACTGGAGTCAGGAAGACTCATCTTCTTGAGTTCAAATCTGGCCTCCAATACTAGCTATATGACCCTGGACAAGTCACTTAACACTGTTTGTCCTAGTTTCCTCATCTGTAAAATGAACTGGAGAAGGAAATCGCAAACCACTCCAGTATCTTTGCCAAAAAGATTGAAATGATTGAACAACAACAAATATATTTAATGGTATAGCATCTAAATACTTAAAGGTAAAGGTAAATGTAAATGAAACACAAAGAGAAATCAACAGCAAAACAATAATTTTTGGGGATTTCAATGTATCCCTTTCAGACTTTGACAAAGCCAAGAAAAGGATAAAAAGGAAAAATGTAAAGGGCTGGACAAAATTTCATTAAAGTTAGATAGGATAATCTATCAATTACCAAATGGGAATCAAAAGGGGTATATGCATTTCTCAGATTTGCATCACGTTTACAAAAAGATGACAATATGCTATGACGTAAAGAACTCATACACAAATACAGAAAAGCAGAAGTATGAATCACATCATTTGCTGTTCACAATATACTAATACGTTTTAATAAAAAGGGCAAAAATGAAGAAAGGATTTAAATTTTAATGGCGATTAAATAAAATAACCTTAAAGAAGGAATGAGTTAAAGAACAAATCACAGAAGAAACTGATTAATTTTTAAAAATTACACCAATGAAACAACATTAAAAAAAAAACAACAACTTTTGGGATATAGCCAGAGCAGTCTTTATGTGAAACTGTACTTCACAACATTTACATTAACAAAAAAAAAAAAAAGAGAGAGAGAAAGAACAGATCAATGAATTGGACAACTGAAAAACTAGACTGGTTCTGGTTGTTGTTGTTTAAACCAAATAAACCAAAACAAACAAAAGAACCAAGCAAACAAACACAGTAGAAATTCCTAAAAATCAAAGATTTGTATGTTGTCTTCCCCCAGGAGAATGTGTCCTTGAGTATAGGAACTGTTTTCTTTTTTGCTTGTATTTTTTATCCCTAGTGCCTAGCACAGTGCCTGGCATGTAGTAAATACTTAAATGCTTGTTTCCTTCCTTCCTTTGAACACAACCTGCCCCCCCTTCTCCCAAATACTCCAGTTCTATCCATCCTTTCCATTGTGCTCTCTGAAATGCCTGCTCCTCAATAAAGAAACTTTCCTTCATATTACCTCCAATTTCTTGCACTCATAGAGCCCTGGCTCCCTCCCAATGATATAGCTTCCCTGGCCACCCTTTTCAGCACTGGATGCACTTTTAATCATATCTCCCCTTACTCAGTGGTCATGATAGGAGAGTTAGAATAGCCCTTGCTCCCCACTGCCACATCCAGCCTCTCCCTTCCTCTACCACCATTATTACTCAGTAACTTCTCCTTTAAGATTCATTCAATCCATATTGATCACCTAATGGGTATTCTGGAAGCCATTATCTACCAACCTTTAGGACACTTTCCTTCCTTCCTCAATGAGTTCAGTATCTGGTTCAATGTCTCTTCTCCCCAATCCTAACCCTCAAAAATAGGATGCTTCAAGATACATACTGATACTCCCTCAAACACCCAAACTTCTCAATTTCTCAATTTACTTATTTTCCAAGACCTTAGCTATACTCTGAAATTCATTTACCTAATCATTTTTTATCATTCTATACTTCTCTCTAGGTTATTTACCCCTGAACAGGCTATAATCTCCTCCCTTCTCTAATCTGACCCCTTGGTGAATCAATCCAACTCTAGATTACCATTTGCTTTCAAATCCCTTGCCCTCTTATCCTATTGCCAATCATGCCATGCCATACCAAGATCCAACCTCAGAATACTCCCATTATCTGCTGACTTTGCTGCTATTCTTGTACTACTGAAATCACAAAATATTGCTTACCAGATCCACTACAAATTTATGCTCAACTTGTAATTCACTGCAACAAGATAATTTTTTAAACCTCCCTTATCAATTCACTGTCCCAGTCACCATAGCAGCTTTTCAAAATCCTTTTATCTCTCATCAAATCTCTCATGACATCACAAGCCCCAGCACCCCCTTATCTGAGAACAAGTACCTCATATTTCAGTAAAGAAACTGAGGTAGTTTGCCAAGAGCTCCCTTTTCTCTCCTGCTCATCTCAAATCACTTAAATATTATCCACCACTATCTCCTTCTTCACCCTGTCTCATGAAGTGGCACTTCTTGACAAAGCAAAGCCCTCTATATGCACGTGTAGAGATTGTCTCCTCTATTAGCCCTACCCTTTCACTAATTGTCAGTCTCTCTCTCTCTCTGTCTACTGGCTGCTTCTCTATGGCCTGAAAACATGTCCAGGTCTCGTCCATCCCTTAAAAAAAAAAAAATACCCCTGCTGCTGGTCCTTTATCTTGCCTTCCTTTTGTGGCTAAAGTCTTTAAGAAGGCCATCTACAACTGGTGCTTCAACTTCTTCTCACCCTCTTTAAAAACAAACAAACAAAAAAGCTGTTTTGCTCTTCTTTGTACCCTCAGAGCTTATTTGGCACATTGCAAATGCTTGATAAATTTTTTTGGAATAACTCATTCAAAGATTAAGGCTCTCAATGAAAATAATTTTCTAAAAAACAGAATGGAAGGAGGTCTAACAATACGAAATTTCAAAACCATACTAAAAAGCAAGAATCATCAAAACTATTCAGTACTGATTCAAGAGTAGAAGAACCGATCAATGGAAAACGTTAGACATAAAATAGAGAAGCAAATTAACAAAATACCACAGTGTTCAATAAACGAAAAAGACGCCCATCTACTGGGGTAAGCACTCCTATTTGAAAAAAGCTGCTGGGAAAACTGAAACTACTCTGGCAAAAATTAATCTGAGATCAACATCTCAAACCACATACTAAGATACATATCAAATAAATCAGAAAAACTAGGAAGGAAATACTTATCGCAACTATGGACGGGGGAAGACTAAACAAGGTATAGAGACACTGACAGAAGACAAATGCAGCAAAAAGAGAAGTTAAACAGTTAAATAGGAATGAATAACTTTCTCTGATAAATATCTCATACAAGGTACATAAGGTTTAAATAGATACAAAGAATCATCCCCTAATAAACAGTCAAAGGATATAAACAGGCAATCATCAAAGGAAAAAATCCACATGAAAAAAGTCCAAATAATTTTAATTAGAAAAAATCAAATTCAAACCACTCAAAGGTTCCATTCCATACCCATTAGATTGGCAAAAATGACAACTGTGTAGGGGCTACATGAAAAGTCTGCTCAGCTGATAGGGCTATGAATTGGTGCAGCTATTCTGGAAAACAATTTGGGATTATATTAAAGAGGTCAAACTGTGCATTTCCTCTGGCTTAGTGATACCACTGTTAATCCTTTGCCCCAAGGATATCATAGAAAGAGAGGAAACAACCATGTAAACAAAAATATTTATAGTAAATTTTTGTATAAGCAAACCCCCCCCCAAAACTAAGGTGGTTTCCATAAATTGGGAAACATGAACAAATTATGGGATGTGAGTAATGGAATATTATTACACTGTGAAGAAATACATGGTTTCAGACAACCCTGGGAGTTCACATGAGCTGACACAAAGTTAAGTGGGCAGAACAGGAACAATAATTGATACAATAACATAGTAAAGAAAACAAGTAACATTTAAGAAGGGCTGAAAGGGTCATGAAAGGAAAAAATGTAAGCTAGAAGGTCAGTGATAAAACACGCTTTCTGCCTCCTGAGAGGGGATGAACTCAGGGTGCAGAGTTAAATATGAGTTTTTAGCTGTAGATGCGGCCAATGTGGGGATTTGTTTTGCTTGATTGAGGGAATGGGGAAAGAGGAGTTAAGGTTACCAAAATTTTAAAAAGGGCCACTGAAGCATTTTAGGAAATGCACAACAGCAGAAAACAGAAGGAAGATCAGTAAGATACACAGACAATGCTGAATTTGTGGCATACTTGGGAAAGAAAAACAAACTGTACATTGTGCTGCGCCTATGTAATGGGAATGGAAATTTGAAGATCTTTCCTGCCCCTTAACTCTGAAGACTTCCCCTGCTTTGAAGGTAAACTCTGCCCCCTGATAGGCTGAATGTAGTCACATGTAGCCTGTTGATGGAGGGAATTTGCTAAAGGGTGCAGCAGAGCCCACAGGAAGTTGGTAGTGAGAGCTAGCAAGTGGGGGAGAGAGGAGGTCAGGCAAGGAGACAGAGAGGTTTGTGAGTCAATATTGATCTTGTATTGGTTTCTGGGAAGGCTAAAGGATGCTGTGGCTCTCGGTGTCGTTATGGCTTCTGAATACCTTTGGTACTATGATGGGATTGGTTTACTGGTTTTAGGATTTGGTCTTCTGCTGTCAAAATAAATGTTTTCAGTTCTATCCTCTATCTGGAGAGTTTGGCACATTTTGTAATCAAACATCATGCGATTCTTATCATCATGGTCTTTATCGTGATCGTGGGCACTGTTAATACTGCATTGGCGCTACAATGTGTAATCAGCTTTGTACATGAAATGTTTTTATTTGGTGTTTAAGTTCAGAATACATTGTTTTAAAATTTTATTTTAGGCTCAAGGAGAGAATCACATACATACTAAATGGGATATCTCACCCTGCAGGAGAGTAGGGGAAAGGGGGATGAGAGGGCGATGATGGAGGGGAGGGCATTCTGGGGAGAGGGGAGGTTAGAAGTACCCACTATCAAAGAGGGACAGGATCAAAGTAGGGAATGGACCAGGTGGGAGGTGAGACGGGTGGGAGGGAAATATAAGCAGTCTTTTACAATATATCTACTTTGGTAATGTTTTGCATAGCTAGACATGTACAACACATACTGAATTGCTTATCTTCCCAGAGAGAGTGGGTGACAAGGGAGGAAGGGAATGGATCTGAAATTCAAAGTTTTAAAATTAAATGTTTCATAAAATGTCCAGGCATTGGGGCTCAGAGATTCACCTTGCCCTAATGGCAAAGTCGAAGGGGGTACGGGAGAAGATATGGGAGAGAGCAGACTGATGAGGGGATATCTAGTGGGACTGCTATTCTGGGGTGGTGGGTAGGGAAAAAATGGGAGAAAAACTGTAATTCAAAATTTGGTGGAAATGAATTATGTAAACCAGAAGTTAATAAAGCATTTGTTTAATAATAAAATTTTATTTTAATAAATATGACACCCCTGTGTGTAGCTGAGGAATAGTTGTAGTGAAGGAGGTCACAGGAGTTGAGGAGATTGAGGAACTGGGAAGTTAGAGTATTTGAAGCATCATTAATATATGTATTTAAGCCTCCTTTCTGACAATGGTATTTCAGGCAGAAATGGAATGAGGCAAAGACTAAGTTCACTGAGAAAAGGAGGAAGAATGTCCAGGGTGGCCAGTAGATAGTAACCAGCAGAATTTGAAATGGGTGACAAATCTGGACAGCATGAATCTAAAATGAGAAGCTGCTGAGTGATAGTAGGAGAGTCTGGAAGCGACGATGGGGAACAAGTTATATGCCAACTTTTCTACCTTAACCAATACATTAGGGTGTAAGAGAAAAAACATCCAGCGTGGCGAGGGTGGTCTGGTATGCAGTGTCATTAGAAGAAAGACAATGAGAATCAGAAAAGGGAAGGTGTGTGAAAGAAGGTCTGAGAGGGAGCAGGTTCTAGAGGGCCCAGGGGAAGGGCTGGGAAGATTTGTAGTAGGGCACAGGGGTGGGCTGAGACGGACAGGAATGACTGGAGTTTGTTATTCCACAGGAAGAGGCAAGGGGAGTATCACTACGATACAAGAGTAGGAGAGGGTTATGTTAACTATTGGGGAATAAGTCCAGCTAGAGTATGAGTGGATGGGAAGAGATCTGCTGAGGAAGAGAGTTTATTAAAGAAGGTTCAGCTCCGCCTTCAAGCTCGTGGTAGATAGCACAGGTGTCCATCCAGGCCTTGGGATGCATTCTTCATGTCTGGCAAGAGCAGACAAAAATAGGGCATTCTGCCCTACTAGAGGCAGAATGCATAAGCAAGACCTGGAACTGTTGTGCTCATAAATTTACAAAGACTAGAGAATGAACCCATGGTTTCTGGACCTTCCCTACCCTCTTAGCTTTTCTAGAAGCATGCTGTTCTACCCTAGGAGTGGGGGCTTAACGGCCACCTGTGGCCCTCTAGGTCCTCAAGTACAGCCCTTTGGCAGCTAATTAAGGTTTAATTAAGCAAATTTAAATTTAGAGTACTAAATCCATTTCAAGAATTCCTTCTTGTCATTTCCCTTTAATTCACAGCATCTCTATTAGGTTCAAAGTCTTGGAGCTATCTCACACTTACAACAGAGATTTTCAGAAAGCATGCCTTATCTGAATGGAAGGAAAGGTTCTGCCATACTTGGGAATGTGGCGAGCATTCAAAATGTCAACCATAATGTTACCCAGGCTTTAAGATGCACCATTTCAAGCTGTGTTTGCTAATGAGCTTTTAATGACTATCAATCAAGAAAATAGCAGAAATGGGGGCAGCTGGGTGGTGCAGGGTATAGAGCACCGGCCCTGGAGTCAGAAGGACCTGCGTTCAAATCCAGCCTCAGACACTTAACACTTACTAGCGGTGTGACCTCGGGCAAGTCACTTAACCCCAATTACTCTCCAAAAAAAGCAAAAAAAAAAAAAATAGCAGAAATCACCTTAAGAGCGTGGATTCAAACAGGATGTATGAAACAGTAGAAAAAGACCTGGTTTAGAGTCAGAGAACTATGATCACATTCCATTCTGACACCAATGGTGTGATCCCGAATGAGGCAATTCAATTATTCTCTTTGAGTCTCAGTTTCTTCATCTATAAAATGAGGATAATAGTATGGCTACCTGATACGTTTGTTGTGAAGAAAACGCTTTGTAAACTCTAAAACACTTCTATATAACAGTTATACGATAAGAAAGTGATAATTCTGCTTTTAATAACTGCTTCCTCACGTGGTAAAGAAAATTATTTTTTCCATTGTACTGTCTACTCCAGACTTTCTTTGCAGCCTCTAATAGACGGCCTTCTAGACAGATATAGTTAATCAACGGATGAGTTCTATAGATTAATTCAATTATACATCATTTAAACAACAGGCACCTAAAAAACCTCTTTTGAGGGACTATGAATCTTATAGGGGAGGCTCTGGAATGTTCTGAGACTTGATGATCATAATTATTGTCCATAAATAAGAAAAACGAGAGTAGTTCACCATCTGTTGGAAACTCTTTAACTTGACTATCTATCAGATATCCCTAGAATGTAAAACACCTTTGACAAGAATGTCTCTGTTTTATACTTATATATTTTTATATTTTACTTGATATTAATGATATGAGAGTTATCTCTATTATCTTACTTTTAAAGAAATTTTACCATGCACGGGAGACAATTTGTTGGAAGAGAGCCTTTAAGGTAGCATTTTGATAGATCAAATGAGATAACAAGTTGTTTTTCAACTCTACTGAATCAAATTCCCTTTTCTAGATAACAGATAGTAAGCTTTTACTGTAATCTTGTATTACTGGAGCAGCTAGGTGGCGCAGTGAACAGCACTGGCCCTGGAGTCAGGAGGACCTGAGTTCAAATCCAGCCTCAGATACTTAACACAAAAACTAGCCGTGTGACCTTGGGCAAGTCACTTAACCGCAAATTGCCCTCCAAAAAGCAAATAAATAAATAAATAAATAAAATAAAAATTAAAAAATAAATCTTGCATTCCCTAAATCTTTCAGTTCTATGGTGGTAAAGTTGTGGGTCAACTGTAAAAAATCTCTTGTGAAATCTTGCTTGCTGCTTTCTAATATGCCCTCAAGTGTGCATATTCTCAAAAACCTGTTAGATATATGGGAAAGTAAACCTGGTTAAGTGAGTAGTTATTGATGTTCCCTCTGTCACTTTTTGGGGGGGGCAGAAGGGGTAGTACTTATAATGGTAATGGTAATTTGAAGATCTTCCCTGATCCTTAATAGGCCAAGAAACCTAAGGAGGGGGGAGCTTGCTGAAAGGGTGGAACAGGAAGGATGGAGTAGGAGAGAAAGCTAGAACTGCTGGGAGCAAGCATCATGGAGGCTGAGAAGCTAGCATGGGTGAGAGATGGGCATTTTTGCATAAGGGAGGGGGCCTATTTTGTTTTGAAGGCCGGACAGAGGGAAGGCTTGGGAATGTTGGTGTTCACTGCATTGGTTATGCAACTTCTTGGTTGCTATGATGGATTTGGCTTTCTGGTTTGGGGATTTGGCTTTCTGGTGTTTGAATAAATGTTTTGGTTCTGTCTTCCATGTGGAGAGTCTGTTACACTTTGTGATTCACAACTACACCAGCATATTCATAGCCACTGTGGGTGCTGTAAATATCGCAGTGGCATTACAGTAATAAGGTCCAAGATTTTCCCCATGTCTTTGGTAGCTTTCTCTCCTACATGTACTTTGAGAATAAACTCTTTAACAACCTCAAGTGTATCAAGGAACTCCTCTGTGCATATTTGGTTTAGCCCAGTTGCTTTTTTTACTTTTGTCTCCCTTTTATAACCTGTCTTTCCTACTCGCATCCCCCCTTTTAAGACCCTTCTATGTACTCAGCAACACCTTTTTCTCTGTCACTCCTCACACTACACTGCATCTCTCAACTCGGGACATTTTTACTGACTGTCACTATGCCTAGAATGCTTCCCCTCCTCCTCTATGCCTTACTCAGCTTCCTTCAAGTCCCAGCTAAAACCTCACCTTCCACGGGAAGCCCATCTTGCTTTCTCTTGATGCTAGTGTTTCCCTCCATTGATTATCTCTAATTTATCTTCTATTAAGTTCATTTGTACAAAGTGGTTTTCCTGTTGTCTCCCTCCTTTGACTGAGAGCTCAGTGAGAGCAGGGATTTTGTTGGTGGTGGTGGTAGTTTTCTGCCTCACAGAGCAGCATGGTGCCTGGCACATAGTAGGGACTTAGTGTCTTACTTATCACTACCCATTCCAACCTGTGAACCTTAACGTGGTGACTTCATTGTCACTGATAACAGAAACAATCTGTTATAGCAAACATTGCAGATCTTTTAAATTTTTAACCTTTATGCTGTCCTTATATCAGTTTCACTGTCGGATGCCTTTGGTGTGTGTTGGTCTCTCACTAAGATTCTGCTTTTTCCCTATTCCCTTTCCATGACTTCTTACTGTTTTGCTACGCAATACTGCCCATAACTTCTATAATCCTTCTCTGTATGACTGTATAAACAAGGTTATATTCTATACCAGGTTTGCCCTTGGCTGCCCTATCTCTTTGATTGCCAAACAAGTCAAGCGTTTACTGACTAAGATAGTCTTTTTGGATTCCTTGTTGTAATAATTTACTTACAATGACTAAACTTAATGTAAGAGATTGTAATATTGGGGTGGCTAGGTGGCGCAGAGAATAGAGCAACCGCCCTGGAATCAACCCGCCCTCAGGAAGACCTGAGTTCAAATCCAGCCTCAGACATTTAACACAAAAACTAGCTGTGTGACCTTGGGCAAGTCACTTAGCCCCAACTGCCTTCTAAAAAAAAAGAAAAAGAAAAATAAATTGTCATATTGGAGTTAAATGTGCTCTCCTAACCATTTCCAGGTTGGAATTGTTTTAATTTTAAATAACTGAGAGGGGACATAACAGTAAATAGTCCCAAAGTTGGAAAGACCTGGGTTCAAATCCTATTTCTGATATACACTAGCTGTGTTAGCCTTGGAGAAGTCAATGAAAATCAATGCTTTTGAGAAGATATAAAGAAAGGAAATTAGAAGAATTACTGAATGAATGGTCATGTGGAAGATGAAAATGGTACTGAAGTAACTGAAACACACTTAAAGGGATGAGTGGATGGGCAACTAAAGCAAACCTCACTTTCATTCCATCACCCAGAATCCTCCCTACCTTATCCATCACAGGAGCAACAGTGTAGAGTGAGGAAGCAGCATGGCACTGACCTAGGAGTCAGAAAACCTGGGATGGAGCTGTCTTCAACACACAGTAAAACAGGAATAGTAATACTTGCACTTCCTACTTCACAGGGTTGTCATGTGATAAGTACTTTATAAACTATAGCAATACAAGGAATTAATGCTATAGTCATCTGAGATTTAATAGGTAAAAATTACACATATGTCCATGTTAAGCTAATTTGTTCAAGAAAATATCCAGAATGAACTAGTCAGACTGTCAGGTAAAAACAATGTAAATGCCTTTTGAATTGGCATGATGGTCATCATTACATTATGAATAACGTAGTAGAAAAAAAAATCAGTAAGTATCCATGACAAATCTGTTGAACTACAGAGCTGATTAATTTACAAAGATATTACAAAATATTTGCTTCACTTAAATTTGGTAAATTAAAAGCCAAACCTCCCTCCCTTTTTTGCAGAGATGTGGAATATCGTATATACTATTTTACTCAGTTTACTTTTTGCCGAACTGCCTCCTCCCTTTTCTTTTTTGCAATCATGCTTCCATGGGTAGAGAACTGATATATTTGGAAATGAAAGTGCTATAATAATGATACAGATCAAAAAATTTAACTCAATTCATTTTTCTGAAGTAACTGCAAAAAGATGAAAAAAACCACATGCCTAAATCACTGATTTGTATGTTTTAAAAATGTCTATCTCTAGACTGTGAAGACCTATTATATATACATATCACAACATAAAAAAGAATTTTTTCCTTATAAAAATAGTTTTCTTGATATGATCAAATGTAAATCCACTCGTGTGAAATCTAACATTTCATATAGTCCCACCTGTTGGTGGTTTTTTTAATCACTAGTAGTTTAAAATTTGACTCAGTGGATTAATCTAAATACAGTATATTCTTAATCATTTCAAAATTATAGAAACTGACCCATGCTTTACCTGTTGAGCAATGTGAGAGATATGAGCACCCTGTACTGTTGTACCTGGTTGTGGTGCTGTCTCTGAACTGTTACTTTTGTGGGAATCTTCCATAATCAACTATAAGAAAAAAAATTCGGTTAAAAAGTTAGTCGTTGGATGGTATCCTTTTTCAAATATGTCAGGAAATGTGGCTTTTTCAGGCTATTTACAGCAACTATATTTACAACTTCAATTTGTGTTATGGAGATTTATTAGCATGCTTACAAATGGCAAAAATATGGATGGCGCCAAATTGCTACCCCCCAAAATGTTTAAGATAACTTGCAAAAAAAACTTCCTAAAGCTGATCCCACTTAAAGAGTGATACTAGATAGCTGAGTGAGGACACAGACTTCCCATTTTCTAGGCTAGGGAATTATTTATATTTGGACTTTATAATATCTGGACATTTCTTGGGCCAAAATCGAGAGAAGCAAATTTTGCTATCTCAAGGCACTTCTCATCAGAAGGGAGCTTATTCTTCCATACAGATGGTCAGTTGAGGATTGTGTGATTTGGAACAGAATGGAAAAGAATAAAGTACCATTAAAAAATCAAAAAGTACCAATATGGAACTATCAAGCAAAAAGGTGGGAGGGAGAAGGGAAGTTGGGGGGAGACAGGTGTAGTGGGCAGAATGAAAAGGGCAGGTTCTTGAAGGAGTTTAGAAAAGGAAGAGCAAAAAGGGGAAGGGAGGGGCGGCTAGGTGGCGCAGTGAGTAGAGCATCGGCCCTGGAGTCAAAAGGACCTGAGTTCGGATCCGACCTCAGACACTTAACACACACACAAACAAAAAACCTAGCCGTGTGACCTTGGGCAAGTTACTTAACCCCAACTGCCCTCCAAAAAAAAAAAAGGGGGAAGGGAACAAGCATTTATAAGCACCTACTATGTGCCAGGCACCATTCTAAGCACTTTACAAATATGTACTGTGTTTCTATATTCTTATTATTGGTTTAATTATAGTAGAGATAGTGTAAAATCCTTTAGTCACATTTCTTTAAAGGGACATAAATACAGGAATTTATTTTCAACAATTACATGGAAGATAGTATTTCTAATCAAACATTTTAATGTCTAAAAAATAGCAAATACATGTTAAATGATAACAATTTTAAAATCCACATCTACAATTCAGTATGTTCAGATTGAAAAAATGCATAGGCAGGTATTTTACATTTTCTCCCCACTGATCACAGACTAATTTTTAAAATTATCTGTTTCAGAAGACAATCAGAATTTGAACCAAAGCAAATTTTTAAAAAAGGCATAGCAGATTAGTCCTTGCAAGATAAAATTAAATGTTTTAACACTATGACTGGAAATTACTTTTCTTGCTCACTGTGACTCATTGACTTTTTCCTGTCCTAACAAGATCAATTAAAATTCCTGTTAACTAGTGGAAAATTGGACCAATAAGTAGCAGATAAGACAACCACAGAAATATTTTTATCTGCCAGCAAGTGGTGTTTTTTGACACTTAAACGATGACTATCCAAAGGAATATAAGGTAGCTAATTTTCCATATTAAAAAAAAAAACCCTTCACTTTAATAACCATGGGCAAGTAAATTAAATTCTCTGAACCTCAGTTTCCTAAAATGGAGAAAAAAAAATACTTGCTATAATAACATGGCTGAAGTGGCGGAAGTGCTTTGCAAAATCTTAAATTTCTACAGAATATTATAAGTACAGCATTTTAAAATGATGATGTCAAGGGCATGGGACATACCTATATTTTCTCCTATTCTTTTATTTTTTTAACCTCAACATTTTATATATAAGCTAAGATTAATATACCATTTGAGAGATTTACACAGAATACTTTTTCAACAGAGGAATTTTCTTGAATACAAAGTAGACTGGCCAGTGTGGTAGTACACATCTTCAATTACTACTACTGGAGGAGGCTGAAGCTGTAGATCACTTGAACTTGGGAGTTCTGAGATGCAACTGGGCTTAAGTCAACTGGTCATCCCCACTAAGTCCTGCCTCAATATGGTGAGGCCCTGAGAGGGGGCGATCAGGAGACTCCCTGAGTGATGGAGAACCCACCCAATTTAGAAAGAAAGTAAAGTTTCCATGATGATCAGCAATGAAATCAGGCCCATAAGTAGATGCTATACTTCCAGCCCAGGTGAGAGAGGAGGGAAGAAGGGACAGAGGTGGATAGGGAGAAAGAAAGAAACCAGAGAAAGGAAAAGAGGGAGGAAGAGATGCTAACAGCAAATTGAAGGGGGGTAACAACAAGTATACTGGGAAGAACAAACACAAAGTGCCAGAATTAAAGGATACTGAGAAACTCTTACAAAACTATCCAGTCTGATGAGTAGCTATAAGGAATAGAATGACTGCTATATTAAGTAAAAGATTTCCATGGACTGGGAATCAAAAGTAGGTGGGTAGACATTGAAATAATTGCCTGGCTTTATATGTGCCCTGTGGAAACATAAAAAACATCAAGAGAAACTTCTTATGAAAGGATGGACAGCAACATATGCAGAGGGTTAGGTCAGGAAGAAGTGGGCAGAGGGCTTTTTTCTCTGCCAGCCCACCCACTCCATCATCATCATCATAGCAATAATGGTGACTTACAGAAGAAACAAGGCAATGGGAGACATGCTTGCCCAGGTATGCTTGAGACAGAGTTCCTAGATCTCCCAATTCCTGCAGTCTTCCATTTTTGTGTTTCCTTTTCTGAGTAAAGGCCAGCAAATAGTAAGATGTTTCCCCAGACTGGGAGATGGGTTACCCTGTCTCAAGTTTATCTAATAATCTTGACAAATTGACAATCTTGAGTCTGAGAGAGTATTTCCTTAAAAGCATGCTTCTCAAAAGAGACTAGGGTGACCAACATTAAACCCTATACCTGGAAGACTAAAGCCATACCATGATCTCACCAACTCTACATGACAATTGCCATGAGATGCTCAGAACGTATAGGTACAAGATAAATGGGACATGTTTGTTCAGCAATCCCACAAAGGGTATTTAATAGGCTTTTTTCTCTATGTATTCCTAGGAGTCCTTAGCATAGTATGCATTTTCTGTGATGGAGAAATAAAAAAACTATTCCCAACCACGTACCTATATTTTACACTGACTACCTCTGTGTGAGAAAGCTCTGCTACCCAATTTTGGGGAAGCTCTGTCTAGATACAAGATGCCTAAGTTTTAGAGACTGCAAGCATTATTAACAAGCCAAAGAAGCTGCTTTAAGGTCAGACCCTTCCAAGATCAAGAATGAGTCTGTGCGAACCCTGAATCTTTTAATGGATTATTCAGCACTGAATTTCTTTATCTGCAAAGTGACATTACTGGACTAGGTGATCCAAACACCCCTTCTACAACTAGAAATCATATGATTCTAGATCACAGAAAGATATAAAAAGACAACTAGGAGTCATTTTCTGATCTCACATAGTTACTAATGTTTATAAATTACCTAAAAAAAGTAAATTAAACAGTCTACTTTGGAAATAGCTGAGCAGAGATTTAAGCCTTTGCAGTTTTTTTCTTTCTTCTTATCTGGGTATAGAGCCCCAGTGAGGAACTTCTCTACAAAATGCCCAGGAATACCTTCTAGGTATATGAGTCAAAGAGAGCTGCCCAAGGCACTCAGCAGTTAGTTAAGTGACTGGCCCAGGATGACATGATCACAAACAATGTGGTAGAGCTGTCAATTTCACAATGCTCTCCACACTTCTAGATTCATAGAGGTTCCCAAAGTGGGTGATATACCCTCTAGGGGGTGCTGAAATAATTCAGGGGAGCACTAAATAAAAATAAAGGGGTGGTGGAAGCATAAGTAAAGAAGGTAAGAAAATTTTGAAAGTCGTTTGAACATGTTTCATCTGTAGTGTAACAGAGTTAAAGTCATAGTGATTACATTATTTTCCAAATATAAACACAAAATGCAAGTTATAAGCAATCAGTGGTCAAGTCTGACAACAGGTCTTAACAAGCAAGTGTTGGCAGTCAAGCTGTGTCACACTGTGGGAAGTCCAGTATGCATTAGCAGGAATATGTGCATGCAATGACTTGTTTACAATTTGATATTATACAATTACATGACTCAATATTGTGTCATCAAAATTTCAATGCAGGAAAAATCTAACCAATTTAAAACAAATTATTAAATTTAAAATGTGTCATTTTAAAATATATATCTTATATTTTTTTTGAAATGACACAAATTTCAAGAAAAACTGTTAAAGAGTTAAAGAAAGTACATTTCCAGGGGGGCATTGGGTAAACTTTTTTTTTTTAAGGGGGTGGTAGGCCAAATAAGTTTGGGAACTTCTGTTCTGGAGCAACAACCTTTATGTAACATACTGGTCAAGTCCTGAACTCAAACATAATACTTTTTTTCACAGATAAGAACAAGCACTCAATTTAGCTATATAGCTGGATAAGTGGTGGTAAGGATCACTTACTCTGAAGAGTTATAAGCCTGAGGCAACTTAAGAAATAAATTAAGAATGCTATTCTAGGTAAACCATTTAATTTTTCAGTGACACACCAAAAACACCTTTTGCATTTGTTCTCTATAAATTTATATGTATGTATGTAGTCTACCCATTGAATGTAAACCCCTAGAAAGTAAGCAGTTTTGTGTTTTTGTCTTTATGTCCTCAGGACCTAAGATAGTGCCTGGCACATTAGAGACACTTAATAAATGTTTGTTGCAAGTCAGAGCCTCAGTTTTGTGAACCTGCAAGTAGAAGTAAAATAATGGGGTTCCACTGAGTGGCAAACCTAACATTTTCTTAAGTACTATTTGGTGTTCCTCACACCCACTGTTATTTTAGGTGCTTATTTTTGTGCTATTGATCAAATCATGTTCCATAAAACAATTATGAAAAAAGCTGTAGTTCCCCAAATCACCTTGCCCTTATGAAATGTGACATAAAAATCTAACATATCTGGTCAACACAATTATTAATTATTGTTAAGCAAGTGAAGTACTGAATAATGCAAACATGTTGAAAATAGTTCATATTTTAGAAGTATAACATATATAAACTACGCAAAGTCCTGTAAAAAATAAAAGATTAAAAAGCATGGCTTTAAACCTGGAAGGAAACTTACAGGTCATCTGCTCCAACTCCCCAGATTTGCTCAAGTGACTGAGTAAGAATTAAAGCTAACAGAAAAACAATGACCTCAAATCCAACGCTCCAGTCCAGTGTGACAGGCACACCTCCAGCGACTTGGCAGGAAATGCATCATATGACTGCGAAATATTACTACATCATTACTACACTAGTTGGGACAATGAGGTCAGCAAAACCTTTGTTTACAGACTCCTCTACATGGATTTATTAGCATCTCTGCAAGATCAGAACTTGGGGGAAACTCCCCCAACTACGGTCGGGGGTGGGGAATCTATGGAGGGGCCAAGGACAAACTCCCCATGGTGCGGGCTCTTCCGGGTTTGATTTCCATCCGATCTCCATACTGGGTGGGTGAGATCACTGCTGTATTAGCTTTCAGGGGCATTTCAGTCATTACCCTCCAAGAGACAGCATCTCATGTTATTATTTAGCATCAGCAGTCATCATCATCATCATCTTTAATTTTGTATAATGGCAACATGGCACTGAGGAGTTCCGGGCAGCCAGGCACCTTGGGCTAAGCTCCATTAGTGTGCAGGTAAACGTATACACACGTGTGTTTGCACACATGCACACGCATGTACAAAGTACTGTCTATCTTAGCTATCACCACCACGAGGAAAAGCAGATGGGTGACTGGAATGGGCCGTTAGGTGGCGAGGTGGGGGAAGGGGGAGCCAGAGTTCAAATCCATCCAGACTTCAAATTTAGCCTCCATCCTAGCTGTGAGAGCCAGGGCAAGTCCCTTATAACTCACCCTAGCTTGTCTCAGTTTCCTCCGGTGTAAAAAGGATATAATAACAGCCCCTACCTCCACCCCCGGCTCGGAGTGAGAATCTGTGCAATATTATTTGTAAAGCGCTTTAGAAAAGCCTTAAAGCACTACATCCTAGCGCTTCGGGAACAGTCAGCAGAGTGGGCTGATCCTCGGGGTCAGCTGTCACCCCATGGCCGGAGGGGGTGGGGGGAAGGCCAGCCCACCCGCGGGGGGGAAGGGGTCACCCACGCTGCGCAGCCCCCCAGTGTCTCCCTCTCCCGGGGCTCCGCCCGCTCCGGCGCCCACGTCCCCTAGCCCGCCGGGCGCGTGCAGGCGGCTCCCCCTGCCCGGCCCGGCCCGGCCCTCCCCCGCCTGGGTCACTCACCTGAGGCCACTCCCGACGTCGCCGCTCGGGCTCCCTGGGCGGGAACTTCCCCTCCTCCGAGAATCAAGTTCTGAGCCCAGGGCTCTCTAGCGCCCGCCTTCCGCTCGTCCCTCCCCCGGCTGCCCGGGCCGGTCCGCTCGTTCTCCTTCCCCCCGCCGGCGGCCTCCCTCTGGGCAGAGGCGACACGGAATCGGAGCGGGGGGCCGCCGGGCTAAGCCCCGGCTGTCAACGTCGCCCGTGCGCTTCGGGCCGCCGACTACGGCGGCATAGTATGCTTGGGGCCCGAGGCTGGGGGAGCCGGGAGGAGGGGGGAGGGGACAAAATTCTTTCCCCGAGCAAGCCACCGTCCAACGTCACCACGCCATCTGACGTCACCGCGCCGCCCGTGTGCCGTGGCGACGTCGGGCGTCGGGCTGTGGGAACGCGCTTGAATCGGAAGGAGATTCCAAAGGAAGGCGGGGCGGAGGTGGGGGTGCCTGCCTTTCTTCGCCCGTTTTCTAGTTCTTACTGTGGCCTTCGGGCTCCGTGCTTGACCTCCCCCCAGCCCCGTCCCCCAAGTACCTACCCCTTCTGCCTGCGCCCCGTAGTCCTCTGACTGAGCCGAGCTCTGCCCGGCGGCGCTTTGTAATCCACCCCTCCCTCTCCCCACACCCTTCCCCCTCCCACAATTTAATCTTTTCTTTTAAAAATCGGCTTGTGGGGGCGGCTAGGCGGCGCAGTAAGAGCGCCGGCCTCGGAGTTGGGATGACCCGAGATCGAATCCGGCCTCAGAAAATGAGCCCCCACACACAAATAATGACTGGCCGTGTAACCTTGAGCAAGTTACTTAACCCCAATTGCTTTGTGATTTCATTATAGTTGGGAACTCCCGCTATGGATTGGGATCAGCACTGGATTCTGCAGCTTTTAAAGGACGTGAGCCCCACCAGAGACCTCAGAGAACGCTTCTTAAATTTTCCCTACTCTCTACCCCTTCTTAGAGACATTTTTACGTGGCCGAGAGTATATAGGTACATAAAATAAGTCTACAAATTAAATTTACTGATAAACAATTCTTTAGGATACATGTAATTTTACCATTTATTAAAGATGAAAGCAAATTTGCATGCTAATGAGGTGAGTGTGCTTTTTTTACATAAATAATTAAATCTTGGTGGAATATTTGATATTGGAGGATATAGAGCATCTGAAACGTTTGTTTAGTACAACTGATAGAAATATGTTTAGGACCATTTCAGAAATTGTTGGAAATTCTGACTTAATTCCAAGTCATAATTAATTTAATTTTTTAGGAAACTCAAGTTTTAAACCTGTGTTGCTAGATAACTCCGCAAATTCTTTTTGAATTTTTAATGACAGATGACTGACGTGTTTATTTCAATTAAGTATGGTTTATGAACCCAACTTAGTTTCTTAGAATCAAAATTTGAAGGGAAGGTTTTTAGTTCACTATCTAGGATTCTACAAGTATATCCTCATATCATTTGCAGAGCACGATACTTTGTTTCCTTATTGCCTGTTCTAATACCTTCCATTTCTTTTTCTTCTATTATTACAATACTTAGCATTTCTAATACAACACTGATTAATAATGGTGATAATAGGCATCCTTCTTTACCTCTGATCTTATTGGAAAGGTAGGGGAAGATATACCAGATCTCAAACTATGGCTACAAAACAGTAACTCAAAGATTCAAGCTTTGAGGACGAGAACAAAGATTGCTGGGAAAACTGGAAGCCAGTTTGGCAGAAACTTGGCATAGACCATCTCACACCGTACCAAGATAAAGTTAATACCGGTACATGATTTATACATTAAAAAGTGATATCATAAACCAATTAGGGGAGTATCAGAAAATTCACCTGTCATATGTATGGACGAGGGAAAAGTTATAATTAAACAAGAGACAGATCATGAGAGGCAAAACAAATTATTTTAATTGCATGAAATAAAAAGGTTTTGCACAAACAAAACCAATGCATCCAAATTTATATGTAGGAAAGAAGGAAAACATTTTCATAGCCAGTTTCTCTGATAAATGCCTCATTTCTCAATTATATAGGGAAATGAGCCAAATTTATAAAACTAAAAACTACTTTCTAGTTGATAAATGGTCAATCCTTTGACACATAAATCCTTGCTCACATAAATGGACACAGGCACTTTTCAGAAGAAGAAACCAAAGCTATCAATTGTCACATACAATTATCTAAATCATTAATAGAGTAAAATTTATTAAAAGTTCGCTTGACACAGTAAGTCTGTGCTAGGTCATTCCATGGCACTCTCACTATTCTATGGCACTCTCACCCACATGGCATCCTATGGTGCGCTCAAATTAGCTAACATTTCAGAAAAGGAAAATGACAAATGTTAGAAGTGATGTGGGAAAATGTTCATTAATGCATTGTTGTGAGGCAGCTAGGTGGCTGAGTGGATAGAATACCTTTCAGGGAATCAGGAAGACTTGACACTCCCTAGCTACATAACTTAACCTCTGTTTGTCAATCTACTGGAGAAGGGAATGGCAAAGCATTCTAGTATTTTTGCCAAGAAAACCCCATTTGTGATCAGAGTCATCAAACGTGACTGAATGACTGAAAAACTGCATTTTTTATGGAATTGTGAACTAGTCCCACCATTTTGGAGAAAAATTTGAAACTATGCCTGAAGGGATATCAAATTGGACCCACCTTTTAAAAATTTTTGCGTCAGTGTTCATTCAGATTATTAGTCTATTTCCCTGGTTTATATATCACTATTAGGTCTATATCCTAAAGAGGCAAAAAGAAAAGGTCCCATATGTACAAAAACATTTATAGCAGTTCTTTTTGTGATGGCAAAGATTTGGAAACTGAGGGAATACCCATCAATTGGGGAATGGCCGAACAAGTTGTGATATGTGATTGTGATGGAATACCATTGTGCTATAAGAAAGGGAAAGGGGGGATAGTTTCAAAAAATCCTAGGAAGTTGTATATGAACTGATATAATAAATGAACAGAACCAAGAGAACATTGTACACAGTATACATTGTATACAGTATATACAGTAACATTAATATTATAATGATGATCATTGACGAATTAGACTTAACTACTGTGATCAAAACAATGATCCAAAACAATTTTTTCTTGTTTGTTTTTCTGCAACATGGCTAATATGTTTTGCATGATTTCACATGTATAATGATATATTGCCTTCTCAATGGATTCAGGAAAGACTGGAGGAAGGGAGAAAATAACTCAAAATTTTTAGAGATGTATGTTAAAATGAATAAATTATAGTTTTTTAAAAAGAAGATTTTGTACTGGTTAAAGAACAAGTCGATTAGTGAAACAGATTAGATACACAATATACAGAAGCAAATGAACACAGTAGCATAATGTCTAAGAAAGATTTACTGTTTGACTGCTGAAATCTGCCTGACAGCAATTAGGTATAGAAGAGGAAAGAAAAGGAGGGGAAGAAACATTTATTAGGCATCTACTATGTGCAATGCACTATGAAGCCATTCAAATCAAACATCAAAATAAACCAACCTTAGAACCAAACCCTTTGATTATAATCATAATGTTAAACCAAGATGTCAAAAAATGGTAGTGTTCAGTCACATTGCTCTCACTAAAAACATTTTAATAAAAAAACTTTAGCAAAAGAAATGTTTTCTTTAATAAATTATTTTAAAGGTTTTTCATTTTTCATATTTTAATACCTCTTTTTGTATATTTTATAATGTGCACAATATGTTGCTATCATTTATATAATTTATAAACAAACATATGATGCGTGCTCAACATTTTTTTACTGAGATGGTAAGCAGTCAAAAAAAGTTTAAAGACCATTGTTTTAGGTTGGTGGGGGGGAACGTTCAGCCTTGGGGCCTCATACGGGTCCCCACCCCTGGTTAGAGTTCCTTTTATTCTTACCTTGCCCTGCCAATGCAAATGTGATTTTCTGCCAGCAGTAACTACTAAGGATTCCATGAGACAGTACATATAAAGGGCATTTAAAATCATACAGCACTATGTAAATATCAGCTGTTATTACTGCCTTGTTCAGTGATTTTCCAGTTTCCTTTGCTATAGAGGGTAGAGAGCATCGACAAATGAAATCCACAGGCTGACCTTTCCTGTTGGATATTTTCAACTTTTTCTTCTATTGAATTGGGCTCTGATAACAAACTGTGGGTAGTGGAAGCAGGAAGAGAGTACAAGTTCCACCTTTCCTTTGGCCTCTTGCCTTAGCCCCCAGGGTACTTAGGTTTTCATTAGATTTCTAGGAAAGTCTCAATTTTAAAAACAATTGTGATAATATGATACTAACAACAGTGGAAAATCCTTTGAATATGGGACCAGTCATATGGTCACCACCATATTTATTAGTAGTAGTTTTATCACGAAGAACCAACACAGACACAGCCAGAGACAGCATCTAATAGCTAACATTTATACAGCACACTATGTGCCAGGCATTGTGCCTTACAATTACATTTTATTTGATCCCCACAACAACCCTGGGAGGTAGGTTTGATTATTACCCCCCATTTTATAGATGAGCAAATTTAGGAAGACAACGGTTGCCCAGAGTTACACAGTTAGTCTGAGGCCAAATTTGAATTCAGGTTTCCCAGGCTCTAGGCCCTAATCATGACATGAAGTAAATACTTAGAGCTATTATCCTCATTTCTGTGCCAATGACTTATACAATGTCACACAGCCAACGTCAGATGTTGGATTCAAACTGCTCTTTCTTCATGCCGTACCTCAAAGTCCTATGGAAATGATCACGAAAGAGGCTAAGAATCTTGGTCTTTACTGAATGAATGAAAAAAGTGCTTATTACATGTAAAGCATTGTGCTAAGAAATACAAATAGAAAAGTCAGATACTCTCAGGAAGCTCGCATTCTAAAGGAGGAAATGGGGAGGTTTCAGCTGAAAGAAGGAAAGGTCTTGTATCCCTTAGGGCATCCCCAAAGCAGATGATAATAACCTCTTTTTAAAATATATTTCCACTGATAAAATCATATCAGTTTCTGTTATCGGGCTGTTTCACAGTGCCAAGGACTTTGGTGATGGTTTTCTTTCTGGGTCTTCGATGGCACCAGAAGCAGCTTGCAGAAGCAAATGCCAGGCTGCATTGCCAGGGGTGGCTTCCCGACAGGATGGCTGCTGAAATTCCAAAGGCTCCTGGGTTCAGAGTCCAGGGGATTATGCAGCTAGTAAGGGTCTGAGGCCACAATTGAGGTCAGGTTTTTTTTGAATTCTGACCAAGAGCTGTATCTGAGCCAGCAGCTGCTAACTTTCTCTGAGGCAAATAGTGTGCATAATAGATTCTCGGTGAGAGGATGGAGGGATGGGCTGTGATCTCTCCCACCTCAATCCTGAGTCTGAACCTCTGGCTACCTTTTCGGCTTTGTTTTCCTTTCCTAAGTTGGGGGATGTATATCAGCTTCCAGGTGGACATGTCTGGATTCAGAAGTTTGATCTCCTGACCTCGTAAGGTCCAAAAGTCCTGGGTCTAATGAAAGGAGCGATTGGTTGTGGCAGATATAGGAGGGGTTGACTTTGGAAGAGGCTCAGTTTACAATTCAGAGGAGGGTTGGTTGGGGTGGAGGGGCAGTGCAGAACTGGGTGGAAGTGAAGAATGTCTAACAGCAACTTATGTTTCAGTCTCCCAGTAAAGTGTAACAGTTATTGTATCAGTGCAGCAGGTTGTTAAAATGTAGTAGTTGAGGACTCAGGGCCTCATCCTTTAGTTTACTTCTCCACGTGCCATTGACTCATTGCTATATATTTAATTTTATACTCCCAAGTTCCACAACTGTCTAGGTGGGGTGTGTGTGTGTGTGTGTGTGTGTGTATACACATATATGTGTGTATATGAACAGAAATGCAATGTTTATCATTAATTAGCTTGAGCATCCATCCCACTTTATTTAATATTAATTAATGAATTAATTCAATTAGTATTAATTCATGAACTAATGAAATCTGTCCCCAAAGTACCCTTATTTATCTATGACTAAATTAGTATTATAAATAATTAAATATATGCAATTAACAAATAGATTTGAAATCTATAGATATACATACTTATATATATGTATAACTACATTTTGTCTGTGACCAATGTTACATCCTGTCAACTCAAACCCTTAATATAAAGATAAATGACTTCTGCTCTTCAGGTGTTACTTTTTTTTCTAAAAATTATACCACAGTTACAATGGTAGTGAAGAGGGAAGGGTGATAAGGAGGGGGGGAGGGTAAGTGGTTCTGCCAGGGATCCACCCTGGCATCCAGTCTGGAAGGAATTCACCAGGCTCAAGCAAACTTTGAAGCCGAAATTGTAAAGTTTATTGTTACGCTGTAGAGAACAGCGGGCAAAGATTCTTATGGAACCTGCAAACTTCCAGGGGTCACAGGCATAGTTTTAAGGTGTCAATTATGCTAACTAGGTGAGTAAGGGGGGGATCAGGGAGGAGTTAAGGAGTGGTCAGTGCTCAAAGGACCATGCACTTTTAATATCAACTGCGCAGGTGTATTGACCATGATTCACTGGGAAATAGCTCAAGGGGAGGCTAGCTGGAGGTGTGGTTTTAGGCCTGACATGTCACTAAAGAGTGCCCAGTCTGTCACCCACCAAGGTCATCAGAGACAGTGTGGGTATATAATTGACTAAGGAGTTACCCTATAGATAAGGTATTGAAGAATTTATGGTGGGGCTGGCCACTCTAACTAAGGGAGATAACATTTACATAACTTATTGTTTCAAGCAGAGATAAACAGGTCATGAGTTGTTGCTGGGCAGAGTGCTGGAAGGGGGAAGGGGAAGAGTCAATGCTCTGAGGCTGGGGGGTGGAAATGTGATCTTACAGACTGGTTTTACAAATTGATTTTACAGACATAGATCCCAAAGCACCCCACTTACAAACTGATGTTACAGATTGATACTACAGACATATATACATCACAAGGACCCCATCATTAGGAAGTAAGAAGTTTCTCCTCATCCCCTTCTTACTTCTTTTCAGCTTCTTTCTAGCTGTGAAAGTGATGGGGTGCTTGGGCGCTTGTGCTTCGACCCTAATTCCAAAATCACATTTCTCCCTAGCCTCAAAACACTATCCCTGACAGTTTTCTCCCCAGTCCAAGCACACGATACCTAGCAATAACTCACGAGTGGGCCCCAGTAAGACAAATTGTCTTTCCCTGTCACAAGAATAAACTGACCTCTGAGGAAATTCTCTTGTAAAAACAGGACTATCTTTTTTTTTTTTAAAGCAATTGGGGTTAAGTAACTTGCTCATGGTTACACGGCTAGTCATTATTTATGTGTGGGTGCTCATTTTCTGAGGCCGGGTTCGATCTCGGGTTGTCCCAACTCCGAGGCTGGCACTCTTACTCACTGCGCCACCTAGCCGCCCCGAACAGGACTATCTTGTAACCATAGAATTATCATGTATTGATTGCCAAAGTTATTGTATACAATCCAGAGGTCAAGCTATAGTAATTAATTCTCAAAGCTAACTTGCTACATATAACAGACCAAAAGTCTGTTCCCGTCCCCTGGTTTCCTGTAGGGAATGATACCTGGGACCAAGATTGTAAGTTATCACCTAATTAGCACATCTGCCAGATAATCCACTACTTTTCCTATATAAGCTTTAGCATTTTTCCTGTTAAGTGGCAAATTCCTTAAGGAGCTCTGCCTGCCATATTGGCATTACAATAAACCTTTGCCACCTTGACTTAGAAAATGCTTGAGTCTGCGAATTCATTCCAGATGAAACCCTGTATAGTACTTCAGTCCTTGAGGAGTCCCTGAACCCCTTAAACCACAGCAAAAGGAGATTCAGCTTTTCTTCATAGAATTGTCTATATTGGATTTTCTTATAAAATAATACCTTAGACAGTTTTCACAAGAAGGGAGTCCATTCTCCCCTTTTTTTCCATCTTCCCCATAGATTCTTCACAGTGATGAGGTATGGGCTCAGGGAGCCCCCTCGAGCTCTCCTTGAGTCCTTGAGGTACAGGCTCTGGAAACCTCCCTTGGACTCTCTCTTTTTTTTTTTTTTTTTAGCAATTGGGGTTAACTTGCTCAAGGTTACACCTCGTTATTTATGTGTGGGTGCTAAGTACCTATTCTGGGTCATCCCTGATTCCAAGACTCCAGGGCTCTAACTCACTGGCCACTTATCCCTAGCCGCCCCCTCCCTAGGACTCTTGATTACATCATCCCATTTGATGAGGCAATAAGCCTTACATTGTGGCTGGGCCCAGACCACTAGCCTAGTTACTAACTGCTAACTACTAGCCTAGTTAGTAGCCTAGCCCTCCATTGTTCATCTACTTCCTACCCTTGAGCCAATCAAAATATCAATACACCCTTGAACAGGCCTAGCCCACCATTGTCTGTAGCCCCCAGCTACTTCCCACCCTTAATCACTCATTGACCTCATTAATTCCTCCTGAAGACCCTCCCCAAACTCCTCCTCTAGACCATCCCTAGATTCCTCCCACAACCTTCTGTATATTAGACCCCATCCAGTCTTCTTGTGTTTGAGAGCACCATAGGATGCCATGTGTGTGAGAGTGCCATAGAATAGTGAGAGTGCCATAGAATAGTGAGAGTGCCATAGAATGACCTAACACAGATTTACTGTGTCAAACGAACTTTTAATAAATTTTACTTTTCTTTGGCTGAGAAGACTCAAGTTGAATTCATTTGGCAGAATGGGGTCTCCAAAGCAACCCTAACCCTCTTGGTGGGTAACTTCTTCATTTTTATGGTTCCCTGATACCAGAAACACTGCTAATCTCAAGTTTTTCTCCAGCCTGGACTGAAAGGTACCTAAGCCTCTCTCTTTCCCTAGTACCTTGGAAGTGCAGGGGGGGGGGGGTTTGTTTTTGTTTTGCGGGTTTTTTTTTTGGGGGGGGGCTGACCTCAGGTCCCATTAGGTCAGACAGCTAGGAGACTGTTTTGTGCTCAGCCTGACCTCAGGTTCTTGGTTCTGTTTGGTTATTTTGGAGAACATGGACATGTGTGCAGCTTCTGAAGAATGGAAGATAAGGACAAACACCCCATTTGGAAGTGTAAGCCATATTCTTTCAATTCTCTTGGCACTAGGGAACTGGTAAAACTTCAGGTACTTTTTTGTGGGGCTTTTTTGTTGTTTTTTGTTATTTCGAGGCTTACTCTCAAACCTTCCTTTATGGAGGAAAAGACTTCTAGACCCCATGCCTATGGCTCACCTTTGGGTTGTCTATTACAACATTAGAAAAAGTTTCTTTGGAGATCTTAAAAAGGAAAAGTTAGCTTTTTTTTTGCAACACGGTTTGGCCTAGGTATAGCCTAAAGGACAATGAATCATGACCTCTTTAAAAGAGAATGCTCTCTTGCAGTTAGAGAAAGAAGGAAGATGGATTGAAGCTGCCTACTTAATGGCTTTTGTTGAACTTTCTCAGAACAAGCTTCTCAAGAAAGACTGTGAGATGCTTGAAGCTAGAGTCCTTCCACAGAGGGGCAAAGGGGACCAATTAAATGACCCCTTTCCTATGGCTTTGGTCCCAGCCCCTCCCCCCTCAGCAACTCCTGCTCTGGTCACTGAGGCAGCTCCCTCAGCCCCTTCTGCTGCACCCCAACCCTTTTCCCCTGGGTTTCCCTTCCCTTTTCCTCTAGCCCAACACCCCTCATTTCCTGTCTCCTACACCATCCATATCATCAACCTCCTGGTTGGTCTTCCTATCTCATCTCTCCTATTCAGTCCTCCACTCAGATGTCAAAGTGACTTTTTTTTTTCTTTTTGGAGGGCGGAAGGTAGGGCAATTGGGGTTGTGACTTGCCCAAGGTCACAAGGCTAGTTTTGTGTTAAGTGTCTGAGGCCATATTTGAACTCAGGTCCTCCTGACTCCAGGGATGGTGCTCTATTCACTGCACCACCTAGCTGCCCCTAAAAGTGACTTTTTTTTTTTTTTGCTTTTTGGAGGGCAATTGGGGTTAAGTAACTTGCCCAAGGTCACACAGCTAGGTTTTTGTTTGTGTGTGCATTGTGTCTGAGGCCGGATCTGAACTCAGGTCCTTCTGACTCCAGGGCCAGCGCTCTACTCACTGCGCCACCTAGCCTAGCCACCCCAAGTGACCTTAAAATGCGGGTCTGACCACATCACCCTTTTATTCAATAAACTCCAGTGAGTCCCTATTTCCTCCAGGATAAAATATAAAATCTTCTGTTTGACTTTCAAAGCCCATAACCTGGCCCCTTCATTCTTTCCAGTGTTCTTACTCTCACATGCGGTACAATCTAGTGGCCCTGCTCTCCCTGCTGCTCTACACACAGGACATTCCCTCTCCCAACTCCCAGTATTTCCACTGATTGTCTGTTATGGCTGGATTTCTTTCTCTCTTCATCTCTATCCATTTTCTCTGGTTTCTGTCAGTTGGCTAAAGTCTCACCTTCTCCAAGAAGCATCTCCCAGACCTCCTTAACCTTGGTGCTCTTCCTCCCCAGTGAGACCTGAACTCAACTAAAATGTATTGGGAAGTGCTTAACACAATAACGAAGAATATTACATGGATAATGTTAAAAGCTCACCAGGGTCCATTTCAATTTGAATTTGGCACCACTGCAGTCAGTTTTGCCTGTATATAGTTGTTTGCATGCTGCCTTCCCCTTTAGACAGTGAGCTCTAGTAAAACAGGGACAATCTTTTGCCCTTCTTTGTATTCCCGATAATAAATGCTAGTTGACTTAGTGTGACATTTAAAAACATCTTTTCAGCCTACTTTTCTAATTGTATCTCATTGTCTTTCATGCACTCTATGTGACAAGATGGACTACTGATTGTTAATCTGAACTTGAAATTCAATTTCTTTCTTTGTACAAGCTGTTCTTCCTGCCTGAAACATGAACTCTCTCATCACAGCTTCTTAGGATCCTTCGTTTAGGGCTCAACTCAAGTACTCCATGATTCCCTTCTCTGTTCTCTTCCTTTTTAAAATCTGTCTTCCTAAAATACCTTGTTTTTACTTGTATATTTACTTATCTTGTATGTTTGTATACTTTGTATACACACACACCACAGCATCCATCCCAAGGTCCTTTTATAGTTGTTCTGTCTGACCCTTTGTGACCCCATTTCGGGTTTTCTTGGCAAAGATACTGGAGTGGTTTGCCATTTCCTTCTCCAGCTCTGTTTACAAGTGACTTGCCCAGGGTCACACAGCTACAAAGTGTCTGAGGCCAAATGAAGATGAGTCTTCCTGATGCCAGGCCTGGCACTCTATCCACTGGGCCAGCTTCATGCCCAAAGTCTTAGTAATGCTTCAAGCTTATAACTTCAGAATTAGAGATTCTATCAATGTAAAAATATTTGAAAGGTTTTAAATTTAAAAATATTTCCCATTAAAATTCAACATACCCTTCTTGTGCTACATATACATATTACTCTAGTCAATTTCCAAACTTGGCAAAAACTTTCATCAGTTGCTCTTCAGTGACCAAAGATTGCATTTATAATCCTGAAGTTTTGATGCATACACCATTTGCCAGTGGCAGTAGTTCAAGTGACCAGGGTAGCCAACTGGAAGAGGACCTCCTTTATTGATCTGGAGGTCTTAGAACAGTTTAATACATAAGGCATAATGACAAGGGACCCTCCCTGTCTTGTTAAAATTTAAATTCAAAACATTCAAAATTCAAGAAATAGTATAAATTTAAATGAACAGATTTTTTAGTAAGTTTGCATTATTTATGCTTCTGAAGTTATTAAAATTTAGAATTGTATTAGGACTTTTGGGATACCCTGTATATCTATTTGTACCTGGCTTAGCTGTTGACTCTCCTGGACTTTTTTTTTTTTACCTCCTCCAGCAGCTTTCTTGTGTGTTTTTGCTGTGTGTTACTATTCCCACAGACAAGCATTTAAATAAACCTAATCTGTATCCTTACCTCTTCTTACCAGGAACTGTTTTTTTTAAGCTTTGTATTTCCAGTACAGTGCTTTACATGGTAGATGCCTAATAAGCTGTTTAGTTCAATAATTTCAGAACTCCCTAAGCATTTTTCCAACAGGTAAAAATCTAATTTTGGTTATGTATAAGTATCAAGGGAAATTGATGGCAACTATGTCTATCCAATAATAAGCTGCTCAGACTATTCTTACTAGTGTGACAAGGTGTTAAGGTGCTCTATCATTAATTATCTAAAGGATGTCCTTAACATTTTTAGCTTTCCAGCATGTTCTTGAGTGTCTAATTTAGTTCACAATTTCCATTTGTGTCTGTTAATTTAGCACCAATTTACTTCAACAATCATTTATGCACCTACTAGGTGTTAAATACTGTGCTGATTAAAATCAGAAGCAAAACAAAGTAAGCAACTTTGTTGCCTTTGGTCACAGTAGATGCTAAGAGATTTGCTGAATTGAAGGGAAAGGAAACAATCTGTGTTTTTTAAAAAACTAAAACACCAAAATTGCTGGTCTCTGTGTTGCATTTACTAGTTTCACACAGGGATAAACTAGGCAAATGATTTGATAAGTCAACTTAATTTATCTGTAAACTGGGGTCATTTGAAATTAATCTTCCCTTTTGTCAGATTCAACCTTTCTCCACCAAATCTTTGATTAAGCTATTAATGTTAAAAAATGTTAGAGGTTTTTGCTTCACTCCCAGAGTCCTCTGATAGAAGCACAAATGAACAGTTAAAAGAACAAAGATGAAACGTATAAGCAACCCCTCCTCCCCCACAAATTAGCTCCTGAAAAATCTTAAACAGATACTTTGACGTTTTCAAAACATGGTCAAATCTGCCCTCTTTCAAATGAAAATGCTTATTTTACAGACTGAAAAAGAAGGCTTACCTTAAATGATTTTTTTCCAAAGCCACAATGAGAAATGGCATATATTTATTAGACTCACAGGATGGAAAGTTAATTTTTTTGGTGGATAGAGTGAAGAGAGTAGTTTCTATGGCTCTCATCATAATTTCCTTTTTGAAACCAGGAAATAACAAAAAATGAGCTCATTTAGGGAAACAGAAATCCTACAGATGCTATTAGAAGTAATTAGAAAGCAGAAGTAAAATTAGGTGTGTTAACATAAATGGGAAAGTAGGTCATCAGTTGTTTCTCTTTCTATGTGGGAAAATAGCTAGGCTAACAAACTATTGGTGTAGTTGTGAACTGGTCCAACCATTCTGGAAAACAATTTGGAACTCTGCCAAAATGGCTATAAAACTGTGATTTTTGACCAAGTGATACCACTACTAGGTCTGTACCCCAAAGAGATCAAAGAAAAAGGACCTATATGTACAAAAATATTTTGTGGTGGCAAAGAATTGAAAATTGAGGGGATGTCCATCAATTTGGCAATAGTTAAACAAGCTGTGTGTGGTACGTGATTTTGATGGAATACTATTGTGCCAGGGGATGGTTTCAGAAAAACATGGGAAGACCTATGTGAACTGATGCAAAATGAAATGCACAGAACCAGCTCACTGTACATAGTAACAGCAATATTGTAATGATTAACTGTGAAAGACTCAGCTACTCTGACCAACACAATGATCCAAGACAATCCTGAAGAATTCATGATGAAAAATGCTATCTGCCTTCAGAGAGAAAACTGATGAATTGAGTGCTTTTTAAAAAAAGACAATTTTTAACATTCATTTTAAACAAATTTTGAGTGTCAAATTTTCTCTCTTCCCTGACCTTCTCCCTTCCCTGAGACAGTAATCAATTTGATATATATATATATATATATATATATATATATATATATATATATATATATATATAAAATACATGTTTAATCACCGAAGCATAATTTTCTCACTTTATTTTTCTTTTCTTTTTGGTAACACGACTAATACGGAAACACATTTTGCATTATTTATGTATAATTGATATTATGTTGTTGCCTTTTCAGAGGGTGGTGGAGGGTTGGAGGGAAAGAGAGAATTTGACCTCAAAATTTTAAAAGAATGTTAAAAATAAATCCTTTTTAAAAAATAGCAAAAAAAAAAAGTGTTCCTCTTATGAACTAGCATGAGATTACCTGGTTTCAAAATAATGACTGGTTTTTTTTTGCTTTCTTTGTCCACTCTTAACAGTTTTGCGATCTTTATGCCCAGTTCTCAAAATCATCGGTTCTAATCAGAAGACCTTGGCTCAAGCCTTATTTCTATTACCAGTGGCCTTGGGCAAATCACTAAAGCAATCTAATCTAAATTTCCACAGTAAAATGGGGATGGCAATAATACTGGAACTACCTCCCTTCCAGGAATGTTGTAAGGACCACAAATAAATTATGTTTGGTACTTTGTAGATTTGTAGCTATACAAATAAAAGGGACTGCTATCATTATAATTTCTTGTCTTTCTTGTGATTTTCAGGAAATGGCTGGGAGATTTTGTTGCCACTTGAGACAGAAAGTACCAGACTCTACCCAGACAACCCTCCCACCACCCAGTAAAGAGATTACATAAACAAACAGGCATCAATATTTATTAACACAAGACAAAAGAAACACATTCAATGAATTAATAGAACACTGTCCAGCCAGATGTTAAATTTAAAAAATGTATATCTAGTCTAATTTCAAATAAATAAAAAAAACTTTATACATAATTACATAGTATTATAGTTTGAATTTGACACTGGTAAATATTTGACAGAAAGTAAACAAAAACTGCATTTAGGACTAAAAAAATTATTCTCATATCTTTACAATCTCATCCTCTGGACAAATAACATGGCCCATCTACATTAGACTAAATCAGGAAGGTCACAAAATGATAAGGAAAAGACTCGTGTTTTAAGAGTATTGTAGCTGCATGCTCCAATTCCTCTTGCCACCAGTACATTACAGCAGACAACAAAAACAATGCTAAGGCATAGATCATTCTGGAGCTCGAGAGCAAGAAGGTGAGGTTAGCATGACTCCTCCTTGGTTTAGTCTGAAAGATTCCTGGATTCCTAAGGAAAGTGGTTTATTTGGCCAAGAGATCCAGCACCATGCCTAGGGCAAATACCACAACACAAATGCTAGGGTCTTAGGTTCTTTGTTTGAGCCAAGCACTGTGCCAAATTTTCCCAAAGGCTATCCTAAAGTGATAACTAGTAGGAAGGCTATGGTCCCTGATAACCAGAAGCAAAGCAACTTTCTAAGGATATGAGGGAAGGAAGGACTAGGGAGAAAATAGCCCATTGTGCAGCAAGAAGCATTATTAATACCAATCATGCTATGCTAGTCACTGAACTCCAAGAGCTTTAGTGCTCATAAGGACATAGACACTAAACTTATTTAGCTCCCTGTAAATGTTCTTCCTCTCCACGAACTCTTCCAAAGAAGCTGCCTTTATTGCCTTATTTTGCAGTTTTAACAATAAGGGTCTCAATTTGATGAATGGATCTCTTTGAACTGAGATGAAAACTCATTCATTTAGTGAATGAAAATACTAATTCTTCTCCATTTTCATATACATTCCTTTTGCAAAGGAACACAGGTAGTGTTTCCTAGAGACCTGCTAAGGCTATGTGCAGTATGTAACTTTTAAAAAGTAAATATATATATATATAAGCATGTATATATGCATACATCATATATGTATGTATACACACAAATACCACTGAGGAAAATGAATTGCCATAGTATCTTTTAGAGCAGGAGCTCTTAACACCTAAGGTCCAGGAACCTGAAAATGCATTTTGATAACTGTATTTAAATATAATTAGTTCTTCTTGCAGTCCTATGTATTTTTTAAAAATGTATTTATAAGCATGATTCTGAGAAAGGGTCCATGGGCTTCATCAGACTGCTAAAGGGGTCTGTACACATATAAAAGGTTATAAGCAAATCCCTCCACAAAATCATCTGATACCATAGGATATTATCCTTACTGCAAGAGTAAGAGTATATCATAAGAGGAAAATTTTCTTTCTGTTGAAAACTCGGTTACACCAACTTTTAGGAGGGAGCTGGACTGTATCCAATTGAATGTAAGACTTGAAATCCAATCATCTAAGAAATGGTTTAAAGAACTAGGGACACAGCCTGAAAAAGCGAAGATTTAGAGAGACACAAAGTGCTCTGTTCATAATAGGTGCTTAATTAACATAAACATGAGTTGAATTGAATTTCATGACAGCTGTCTTCAAGTATCTGAAGGGACTCGTAGGAGATCAGACTTAGTCAGCTCAGCTCCAGAAGGGAGCTTTAACAAAGGCTTGGAGCTCCTATGCCCTAAGGGTATAGCTACCCGAAGGGAAGCAAGCCCCAGGAAGCTACAGGGAAGCAGATCAATCTATGGAAGACTTGTTTAAAAGGTAGAGCTGTACAAAAATGGAACAGGGTGCCTCATGAGGTAGTAAGTCCCTCATCGCTGGAGGTTTTAGGCAGAGGTTGGATGATCCCTCTATGCGAATGTCATAAAGATGGTTCATCTAATGGGCATGAGGTTGGAGCAGATCATCTCCCAGGTCCCTTCCAGCTATATGATTTCCTACTTCTATGACTAGAAGGGATAGTCATAGAATAAGGCAGACATTGATCAAAAGCAGTGAAATGGCCATAAAAGCAGGAGCGGGATTGTTAAAGAAGTTACAGACCTGAAGAAATACAAAATCTATCCAACTCAAAACCTGACTAAATCAGCCCTCAAAGTTGCCAGTACTCTTTTGCTCATAAACGGAATATCTTCTGTGAAAGGATGAGTCTACATGTCTCCTTTCTAACTTTTGTAGGTATGATTTATACTATTTTATATATTTTTTTTCTTCAGAATTGGGAAGTCTACAGAGAAAGGCAATTCTTTTAAAACAGTTGCTTTGGCTCTCTGCTTTGTCCAGAATGAATCTCTGATGTGTATACTTACATACATACGTATGTATGCATGCATGCATGTATGTATGTATGCATGTGTATGCACATATACATGTTTGTGTGTACACACATATACATATGTTTATGTATATGTATGTATCTTTTAAATCATGCCAAACATTAGCAAGCTATTGTACCTGAAAATTAAACCATTTATCTGTACGCATAGAGGTTTCACATTTATCTTGATAGTTATGCTTTTCCTACACATGCCAGAGCCTCTCACTTCACAAATTTAATTTACTTAAAATATTAAAAAACAGATCTGCAACTGGAAAATGTTTTCGGGCCTTGCTGGAGAATGAGAAGAAAAGAAATGAGGACAACGAAAAGGGTGGCAATAAAGTGGCTTCAAGTCGTAGGACTGTGTTTGCGCAGCACTCAACAGCACTGCAATAGAGAAGGGTCTGTCTCTGCATTATAAACCTTATTTTCAGGGTAAATACAAGTCTTAAAAATTGTTTAAAAACATACTTAGTTTACATGATGTTACACTGGGGTAAATAATATGCATTATTAAAATAGAGTAAGTAAGTATTTACACAATAGACTAGATGGATCCAAGAGAACCATTCTAAAGTCTTATTCACTTTGAGGGTTTGGTGGTTCTTTTTTTTTAATTTTAAAAAATATTTCTGTAAGAAAAAAATAATAGAATCCAACTATGTTTGAATACATGAAGGATCAGACCAAAAAAGGAAACTGAGCCAGAGGCAAATTTGGCTCTGTCTTTTAGTCTGCTAGGCCTGGGCACCACAGTTAGTCCAAAACAGTGTGTTTTGCATAAAACAGGGTTCCCTTATGAGTATTTTTCTAAGGCTGGCTATGATTGCATTCAAAGGAGTTGGCCAACATTGAACTTTTTATTTGTTGCAATGCATTGGCTACTTATCTCACCCCCTTCTCAATTATCCCCCCCACAACCATGTATGCATAGTTTCCACCTGATAAACTATCCTCTCCCACCATACTGGCTCCCATGGAGTGGAAAATCAGAAGGAACTTTCCAGTTTTAAAAGAGAAACTGTATGCAGAAATTGTAAATAGAAGCTTCACTACAAAGGAGCAACAGGACTGGGGAAGAGTAAATTTGCTGACTTAAGGAAGTTTTGACACCCAATTAATCAAATTCAAAAGCACAATTTCAAAACTGGGGATAGTAGGGAGTGGTATCTCTCCAGTATAAAGTAATCTTGAACTTTTTTTTGGTGCTTTGGGTATTTTGTTTCGTAAATTAGTGAGACTTTTAATTGGTCAACTTGCAGAAGAAACAGGATTAATGCTTAAAAATTAAGTTCACTCTAAGTGGAAATGGGCTTTAAATACAAACACAGGCAATTTGATCTTATAAAACATGCCAGCCAGCAAAGTCACAGTACAGTGTGCAATGGAAACCTGCATACAACTTAACATTTCTTAGTTATCTAACCAATTAAATGTTAAGAATCTTAAAGTTACAATCTCTAAATGTTTCTACTTTGGTGGCTGTAGTTATACAAGCCATGTTTTTTTTTTTTTGCGTTGAATTATGCATACTATTATTTACAGTTTAAAAATATAGGCAAAAACCCTTTAAATTTTAGACGTGTGCATGTGTGTGTGTATGATGTTATTCTTAGATTTAATGAGTCAGCCAATTTGCTTATAGCATGACTGTAAGTATTCTGTATAACCCCCTGTTAACAAAGCCCCAAAGCACTAGCTACACTATAATTGCAAAATACAGTATATGATGGAGAACTGTGGAACTTGGACTATTTCCTTTATGTTCATAAATCCCTTTGCAAAATTCTAAAACAGCATTAGATAAAAATACAAGTATGTACAACAGATGAAAAAACGTAACACCCATTTAGCAAAGGCTTTAGTAACGGGCTGCTTCCGCTGCCAATGCTAAGGGTCACCCCAAGTAAACTGTTAACTTTTGTTTTCATTTGCTACCAAATGAATTCCTTTTCTTGTTTGTCACATGATTGAAGAATCCCATAGGATGAGATGAAGGAAATAAAATATCCACCTCAAATCATTTTACAGCAAGTATTAGTACTTGTTTTTAGCTTTTTTTTTTTAAAGATGGCAATAGTGACCCAGTCTCAGGCCTTTGGCTTTTATGGTTCCTCAGAACTGGCTCCATGCCCACAATGCATAATCACATGTTATAGGCCACATAGATGGGGTCTAACTGATCTGCCAGAAAGCTGTCCCGGAGGTGCATCCGCTGCTTTTCTCCCCTGGAATTGATGGGGATGACACCGGGGTCTACCACAACCACAACTCCAACAATGAGGTAATGCTCTTCCAAGACCACGTTAGTCACCAAAGGCACCAGGTCCAGGGCTTCTTGCTCACAGCCACACAGCTCCACAACCACCACAAGCAAGTTGGTCCATGTGAATACAGCACTGAAATTTCAACGATACTGAATTAACACAGGCACTGATAACATGACAATAAACTGAGGATGGAAAGGAAGCAGGGATGAGTTCTTGGATGCATGCTCGTACTTATGTTTGACTAGGAACCTATGAGTCTTTAGTGGTCAAAACATTTCCTAACAAATAACAGAGCTCTCACTGTTTAAAGACTGAATTCTAGAGGAGCCTGAAAATAGTTCAATACATCTACTCAGCGCAGTGAAATAGCATTTATGAAACATCTGCCATGTGGTAGGCACCGCGGTGGGTGCTGGGAATACAGAGAGGACAATGAAACTGTACTTGTCACCAAGGAATTTAGATCTAGTTAGGAGAGGCAACCTGTGTATACACAGGTGTATACAACATATGTGCAAAATAGATACAAAATGATTTTGAGGGAAAGGCACTAACATTGATAGACATCAAGAGAGAACTCATGTAGAAGGCAGTGCTTTGGCTGAGACTTGGAGGAAATGAGAGACTCCAAGAGGTGGAAACGAGGAAGAAGTGTGTTCTTAGGGACAGGGACACTAATTCAAAAGCACAGCACTGCATCTCTGGTAAGAAGGCAAGGCTTTTTGGACGACGGTATATGGGAAAAAGATTAGAAAGAGAGGCCAGCACTAGTATGTGAGACTAAAGAATGGTATGTATTTGATCTATAAAGTAAGAGTGTGCCTCTGAAGTTTACTGAGTAGGGGAGAGACATGGTCAGAATTATGTATTTAGAAAATCACTCAGCAGTTCTTTGGGAGACAGACCAGTGAGAGACTTCAGGATAAAGGAGAGAAGGGCAAGTTCAATGAAGACATAATGAAGCCTTGAACTAGGTTAGGAGTCACAAGTGGAGCTCTAGTATAAGTGGAAGATGACACTGTGGTTGTGAACCTGGGTGACAGAAAGATAGTGGTATCTCTTGAGAGAAACAGGGAAATCTAGAAGAGGTTCCAGTTTTGAACATATAAAATACAAGATGCCTGTGAGACATTTGGTTTGAAATGTCCAACAGAGGTTGATGACATGGAAATGGAGTTCGGGAATGAGACTTGGTAGATATCTGCAACTATCAGCATAGGGATAATTAAGTCCATGGGAGCTCATGAGGTCACCAAGAGATAGTATATACGTGTGTGTGTGCGCACACACACACACACACACAGAGAAACACGTACATATATAAAAGAGTAAGAGATCAATGTCACAAAACCCCTACCCTGGGTGGCTAACAGTGTCAAATACAACAGAGAAGCCAAGAAACCTAAGGACCGAGAGATGCTCCTCAGACGGAGCAGCTGAGAAGTCACAGGTAATGTTGGAGAGAGTGATAAAGCTGAAACCCAGATTGCAGAGGGTTGAGGAGAGAAGATGAAGTAGAGGCACTGAGTGCAGACAGCTTCTTTTAGGAATTTGGCTGAGAAAAAAAAAAGGGATGATAGCTTGAGAGCATAGTTAGGTCTATTAAAGGTTGTTTTAAAATTTTTTTTGTTTTTGTTTGCAGGGGGGTAAAGCAGGGCAACTGGGGTTAAGTGACTCGCCCAAGGTCACATGGCAAGTAAGTGTTAAGGGTCTGAGGCCAAATTTGAACTCAGATCCTCCTGACTCCAGGGCCGGGCTATTCACTGTGCCACCTAGCTGCCTAGTTTTTTTTTTTTTAAAGGATGGGAAAGAGGTATATATTTGAAGGCAGAGGAAAGGAGTTATTAGATTACTGGATAGTGAATATTAAAAAGAGAGGATGCTTTGGAGGGCTTTGGAGAGAAGAACCTCCCCTCCCCCCCCATATCAGAATCTAACTTATTCCCTCCAATATTCTAGCTTGGAATCTGGAACTCTAGCCTCCAAACCACCAAACTGTGTACATACCCTGACCAAGTGATGATACTATTAGGTCTGTATTACAAAGGAGTTAAAGAAAGTGAGAAAGAAGTCTTGAGTACACCAATATTTACAGCAACATTTGTTGTTTTACTAAAGAACTAGAACAGCAAAGAGAAGCTGACTATCAGCTGGGAACTGGCGGAACATATAATAAAAGAGTGGTTGGCAAACTATGGCCCATGGTCAAATATGGCCTGCTGTCTAATTTTAATACAATTCATGAACTAAGAATGGATTTTTACATTTTTAAATGGCTGAAAAAAATTAAAAGAAGAGTAATACTTGGTGATGTGAGAATTATAGGAAACTCAAATTTTAGTGTCCATAAATCAACTCATTTGTTTATATATTGTGAATAACAGTGTTCCCACAACAATGGCTTGAATTTAGTGGTTACAAAAGAAGACCAAAAGAGCTCTCATAGCCTCACGTTGCTTCTTGGTGCACTACAAATTGTAGTGGTAAAGTCGTAATTTGCTGCATCATACTGTAATGTGTTGATAACTTATATGCAAAACTTTATTTCAGCAGTCAGTTAGATAACTAACATTGTTTGAAATGGCAGGTAGTGGTGTAGTGGATAGAGTGCCACGCTTGAAGTTAGGAAGACTCATCTTCCTGAGTTCAAATGCAGCATCAGCTATTTATTACCTGTGTGACCCTGGGCAAGTCACTTAATCCTGTTTGTCTTCATACATAAAATGAGTTGATGAAAGAAATGGCAAACCATTCTAGTATCTTTGCCAAGAAAAGCCCAAATGGGGACATGAAGAGTCAGACATGACTGAAAAACTACTGAACACAAACATGGTTTGAGTCAATAAGTAATGTCAAGCTACTTTACATACTTCCTGTGTTGTCAAAAGTTACAATATTAACTGGGATCTATATTCCTATACGAATTTGCTACAAAGAGATTTAGAGTTTAAACTACAGCTCCAACAGCATCTTTTTGGATCTTGATGCAAATGTAAAAGATGTTTCTATATTTTAAAATCCACTTAACTGTGGGAACTAACATCTAACTGGAATTATCTGCAATATAATGACAAGCTAAAAGTCAAAAATGTCAAGGGAAGAATCTAAAAGAATTTTACAAATGCCTTCCATTTGATGAAAATGCTCAATTAAAATCTTATGCTCAAGGACTGATGGCAGTCTTTGGTAGTACCTAGCTGTGTGAAAAGACATTTTCAGAGATGAAATACGTGAAATTTCATTACAGATCAGTACTAACAGTTGAACACTTGCAATTGACTTTGATAATAGGAAAGAGTCAACAAAACGGCTGTAAGAGATCAGGAGTTTTAGAATGCCACAAAGACATGGGTAGCTTTGGATTAATCTGCTATTGAGTATGTATTTTAAAGAAAACAATTTGTAATGAGATTAGCAATTTTATATACAATCCCCTTTTTCTGCTCTTTGAAATATATGTGTTTGTTGGTGTTCATGAGTTCAGACTAATGTAAAAAAAAAAAGCCATTTTTTTAAAAGAAAAAAAATTCTCTTTTTAAGCTTATTGCAGCTAAACCTCACTTTGAATTGGAAGTAAATGGATTACTGAGTAGGGTTGTGAAAATCTTTGTTACTGGGAATCTCAGAACATCTTTTTCTTCTATTACCTCTAGATAACCTACTAAAGCAAAAAGAATAAAAAGAGGCAATAGAGTGTCAAGGAAAGAGGGCTGAACTTGGACCAGAAAGAGCTGGGCTCAGATGCCATCTGGGATGCCAACTCTGGGCAACCTCTGCTTGTTTATCCGTAGAACAGTTTCTATCTCACAGGGTTACAAAGAAGCTCAAATGAGATGATGAATGTAAACAGATCCGCCAACCTTATAGTGCTAGAGAGATGCCAGCACTAATGTTAAAAATAGTCCCAGGTTCAAAGGAGCTGGAAATGCAGCTCTTGTCTGGTTTAATTCTCATTCTGTTCACTGCTCCAGTCTAGCTGAGGAGAGAATAAATGATGGGCTCCAAAAATTAGAGTTGACAAAATAAAGAGGATTTAGCTGATCTGCCAGGTGATTCTTCTAAGCCTTTTGTATTGACATATTCACATGCCAACTCCTCAACAGCTGTCCCACTCTCCTTGATATTAGTGAATATTGTCTGAAGAGAGGAATGAAACAAGGGACCACAACAAGACAGGGACCTGTTTAGTTTGGTGTCTAATCTAAACATTGTCATTTGTTGAATGTACATAATGAAATTTTGATCATTTACAAATGAAGGCAATCTCCTATATTTGCTGACCGTGGGAAATCTGCAACCAAGTCTTTCTTTTAACAATAAACATTGGTAGCCATTTAAAATGCTGGTGTTAAGGGACAAGGGGGCAGCTAAATGGTGCAGTGGATAGAATACTGGTGCTAGTCAGGAGGACCTGAATTCAAATCCTCAGACACTTACTAGCTGGGACCCTGGTCAAGTCACCTAACCCTGTTTGCCTCAGTTCCTCATCTGTAAACTTAGCTGGAGAAAGAAATGGCAAACCATTCTAGTATTTCTGTCAAGAAAACCCCAAATGAGGTCATGAAGAGTTGGACATAACTGAAAAACAACACTTGTTTCCAGCCTTTAATTTTCTAGGATGGTAACAGTGGCCCAGTCTCAGGCCTTTTGCTTTTATGGTCCTGAAGGACTGTCTACTTGCAATCCCCAAAATGTATATGATAGAGAAAATAAATAGGATCTAAGTCATCTGTCAGGAGATCATCCTGGAGGTTTAACTTGCTCAACACAGTCTTTGTTCTGGATTTTGTCTTCTCTCTTTAAGCTTTCCACCCCTTCTACTGTGTCTTCAACCCTTTCAAGTACTAAAGACTTTGCTTCCTGCTTTATTAAAAATACTGAAGCCACTTACCATCATCTCTCAACCTCCTCATCTCAAAACCTTTTGAAATCACCACCCAACCATCTCCTTTATCCCAGCAATTTCTTATATGGATGTGGCTCTTCTCCCTGTCAAAGTCAACCCTTTCACCAAATGTGTCTCTCATCTCACCCTACTCCCTTCAATTATCGGTGTTTTCCCTTTCTCTATCATTAGTTCAAATACTTTGTAATTACTGGTATACATACATACATACACAAAATACAATACATATTATCACCCTGTGTCTTTTTCCTAGCATAGTGGCTGTCACACAGTAGGTACTTAATAATAAATGCTTTTTTGATTTACTAATTAAACTTACCAAATTCTATCTATCTATGATTAACATGGCAATGAATAATATAACCAACAGAAGCATGGACTGTATCTCTAAGAACTATGAAATCCTATGTAGGAAAATAAAAAGACTTGGGAACAGTGGTTTTATGGATTTTTTCCCCAGTTGACTGTTATGACTTTGAAAGAGAAAGGGAAAGGTGGGAAGTAAAAATTTTACTGGCTGCATAAATGGAACAGAAAGATGGAATTTTGTTTTCTAAACCAGGGTTTATAATACCAAAGTCTCAGCTCCCTGAGAAAGTGTTGCAACTTATAAGGGTTGGGGAAAATATACTTGGTAGAAGATCTGATCACAAGGGCTTGAAAATAAAATTTAGAGGTTGGGGAGGAGAAAAATGTCCACAAAAAAAACCCTATAAACTCACATTCTATAAAGAGAAACAGGAATGATATAGAAAAAAGAACAACTGGGGGCGGCTAGGTGGTACAGTGAATAGAACAGAGTCAGGAGGACCTGAGTTCAAATCCAGCCTCAGACACTTAACACTTATTAGCTGTGTGACTTTGGGAAGTCATTTGACCCCAAATGCCCTGCCCTTCCCCCTCCAAAAAGCAAAAGAAAAAAGAACAGCTGTGAAGATGTATCCAGTAATTCTTAGGGGAAAATAATAGAGAAAAAGATTGTAACCTATACTTACAAACTCAGAAATCTATATGAAAATTCACGTAGTATGGACAATAGTGACTTTTAAATTTTAACAAAAGAGATAAACAGAAACTCATAAGTATCAATGAAACTTGCTGAGATGGAACACAAAATTTTTTACATGATAGTCTCCTACTGCCAAGTCCAGAGCTCTATCTACTATATCACACTGACACATGATTAAAAAATAGAGGTTGAAAGAGGGCCTACCTAATTCAAAAGAAAAGATCTAATGGAAGGGGTAGCATGTTAGATCAAGAAAGCAAATACCCATATGGAAATCTATTACAAAAGCATGGAAATATGGGAGCCAGAGTTTGGGTGAAGATATAATTAGAGAAACAGAACTGATACTGTTAAACTACATTACGGACTGCCTGGCCTGACAGAAAATGTGGATGATACTTTCTCAATGGAGATCACAAAGAACAGCCACAACCAACAATGTTGTGTTGTTGTTTCTACAGCTACCTTCTCCACAGCCTTGCCAAGCAAATGCCTTGCCGCTCCCACAAGAGATGAGAGCATGGGTATTTAACCTTTTTTAAACGTCTCCCTCAGCATTCTGATGAAGCCTATTCCTCAGAATAATATTTTAAAATGCATAAAATAAAGATACCAAGGCTTACAAAATAAACCAATTATATTAAAATATGGTTACAAATTTTTTTTTTAAAGCTTAAGAATCTCTGATGAAGAACTTCCGCCATAAACTTTTTTCTTGGACTGTACTGACTGGTGATGACTATTCCTGAATCACTCTCTCTTTCAGGACAGCCCTGCCACCAGGATTCACTTCATTCCTTCCTCTTCCCTGTCTACCACCTTCACAGACTAATCAATTCCCTCCACTTCTAGTTCTAAAACCACGAAAAAAAATCAACTCTGCTCCTGGATGGAGTGGTTCAATCTGATTTCCTATGACCACACTCCTAAAAGGAATACCCTTTAAATCAGTTAGTATTGATTACTTTGATTTATTTTTATTTCTTTTTTTTTGCCTTTTGGAGGGCAATTGGGGTTAAGTAACTTGCCCATGGTCACACGGCTAGGTTTTTGTTTGTGTGCGTTAAGTGTCTGAGGCCGGATCCAAACTCAGGTCCTTCTGACTCCAGGGCCGACGCTCTACTCACTGCGCCACCTAGCCGCCCCTATTTTTATTTCTTTAGGAAAAGCTAGTCCTAACAACTAAGCCAGACTAACATAGATATTCTTTTAAGTCTGCCTTACTATAGATTTACTATAGATTGAAAAGACTTTATTATTTAGTAGCAGATAAGAATAAAATAGTAAGACTCTTTAAGGGTCAAGTTCCTTTTCCCAATCTTAGTGGACAAATGCTGAGTACAAATTGAATAGTGTACTCTTCTAGGGCTGGGTTTCCCTTTCTGGAAACTGGAGCAGGGTTTGATCGCTAACTACAAACCACCAATTCCTCTTTCCCAGTCTTAGTTCAAACTACAGACCCCTTGAAGGCAAGCTTTTTGGTTGTAAAATGCTACAGGGCAGAGATTCCTAAGGCAATCTCATTTTGGCAGATATGTTGATAGAAACAGGATGAATGTGGGTTGAGAAAGCTCAGGAAGAGAAAAAGAGTCAGATGACCTGCCTTGTCCAACTGAATTGAATTTGTACAGCATATATATATGCTGTGTTTCTCCCAAATCTGAGCATTTTCTAAAGGTAGATAGGTACTATGAGTTTATTCTTTTTGTTACCAGAAGAGTTTTACAAGCAGCGACTACTTAATTACTGAGTGTTAACTAACTGGATTAATATACATGTTAAACCTAAGATAGAAACATGGTAGCAGTGGGGAATGGGGAGTTCAGAACAATGATTCTCTTCTTGGAGAAATTTACCATTCAGCAATGCTCCGGTGTGTCCGAGAGACTGAGGTCTCTATATCAGTTGGGTGGTAACGTAATCCTCTTAACTCTAGAGTTTCATCCAGGGCTCCTACTACATATAGTGCATCATGACGCTCTAAAAGATGAAAAACAGGAGATAAGCATTATTAGCCTACTCAAGCAGAAGCCATCTAGACTGAAGGAAAAAGATCACATACAAGGTCCTTGCCCAGAATGATCCCAAATTCTTGTCCAAACAACACAGACCACTACACTGCCAAAAAAATACTATACAGAAAAATTATGCTAATACACAACCTATGTATAGGAGATGGAAGCTATTTTTCCATTGGGCTTCTGAATCTAACACTTTTACCTTGTAAGAGAAAGTTTCTTTGAGGGGAAAAAAGAAAGCCAGATCCCAAATAATTAATCAATAGTTCAATATCAACTTGGTCTTCAGGAAAGTGACCAAGGTATCTGTGCTTGGCTCTGAGCTATTCAAAAGGAGGCAGCAAGGTATGGTAGAAAGAATACTGACTTTATAGTCAAAGCACTCTCACCTTTGATACTAACTACTGATGTGACCTTGGGTAAGTCACTTTGTATCTTTATGCCTCAGTTTCTACATTGGTAAAATGAAGGACTCTAAGACCCCTTTCAACTATGATTTCTACCAAAGATTTGGACAAAGGCCTAAATGGTATGTCTGTAAGATTGGCATATGACTAAATGTTTGGGGGAATAGTTAACACACAGGATAAAAGTCATGGTCCAAAAAGATTTGATAAGCTAGATAACTGAACTGAATATAAACAAAATTCAATAGGAATAAATGTAAAGTCTTAAACTTGGATTTAAAAAACAAATTCTGTACATATTGGATGAAATGTGACTAGACAAGTTGGTCTGAAAAGGATATGAGAATTTTAGTGGACTATATGCTCAGTGAATAAACAGTATGATAATGCAACTAAGAAAGTTGAGATCTTAGGTTAAGCTGAGAAAAGAATCCAAAAATGATGAAGTGATAGTCCTGTTATACTATTTTGGGATCAAATTATGTCTGGAGAATTATGTTTACTAGTTCTCAGTGCCGCATTTCAGGAAGGGCATTGTTAAGATGGACAATCAGGATGGAGAAGAGCTTCAAGAACATGCCTTGAGGACTGGGAGAAGTACCTGAGGATGTCTAGCCTAGAGAAGCGGATACTTGGAAGGGGGTGGGGGGTCGTATGGGACAGGGGAGAAGGACTAGCATGTGGAAAAATAATTAGATTTGTTTCACTTGGATCTATATGGTAAAACTAGAAGCAATGGGTGTAAGAAGTAGCTTTCCTCTTACTGGAGCCCTCCTCCAAGCAGAGGCTGAGTTCTGGAAACGTTACACAGACAATTCTTTTCCAGGTAGGCAACAGAATAGACGGAAATGTGAATCTATCTCTGAAATTATGTGATTTTAGTGAAGTGGGCTAGAAGGTCAAATCAGAAGGACCTGAGTTCGGCCGACACTTAATCCACACAAACAAAAACCTAGCCGTGTAACCTTGGGCAAGTTACTTAACCCCAATTGCCCTAAAGGGGCGGCTAGGTGGTGCAGTGAGTAAGAGCGCTGGCCTCAGAGCTGGGATGACCCGAGATCAGATCCGGCCTCAGAAAATGAGCACCCACGCATAAATAATGACTAGCCGTGTACCCCTGAGCAAGTTACTTAACCCCAATTGCTTTATTAAAAAAAAAAAAGAGTTAAGGATGGCTCATCCTATGAAGTGCTTCTGAGGTTCAGGATCAACTAGAATCAGTGAGGCACAGTGGAAAGAGTGCAACATCTGCAGGCAGAGGACCTGGGTTTGCATCAGAGGGCCACTCTGCTGCTTACTGCCTGTGTGACCCTGACCTTCCAGCTCTCGATTTCGCTTCTGTACAAAACATGGGAATGAGGTTAAATGACCTCCACAGTCTCTTTCAGCTCTAAGTCTAGCACCTATGGTTCTTTCCTAGTGGTCAATGGAGCCATCTGGAGGTCTAGGGAATACAAGTAATGTGGTCACCATGAGGGTTCTGAAAGGCAACTTTTTAATGACCTTCACAGAAGGGTCTGGTCCACAGCAATGAAAGGGGTAAAAGATGGCGAGAAGATGCCACCATCATGCCACGTTGTGTAATATAGCTGCCACCTATACTCAAAATGACAAAATCTGAGGGTCAGAGGGGACCTCAGGGGCCCTCCAGTCCAACTCACAGCTGGAGCAATTGCCACTTAACTGTCCTTGCCAGTGGGATACTGATAAGACAGAACTGAAGAATGATATGTCTCTTGAGGGCAAGGACTGTATGTCACTGACACTCCCAGACCCTGTTACAATGCAACCTAAGCCTGTACACAGCAGATGCTTAAAACATTCTTGCTAACTGACTGGTAACACTATAGAAATGAATTTCAGTTGCAAGGGATTTGAATTCTTAGTGAATATTTCAGCCTAATGAAGGCCACAGGAACACAGAATATCCTCCAAATCTTAAGGAACTGGCTTGGAATATGGGAATTAACCCTTTTATGGACTGGGTGCCCTTAGCTGTGTCTGTGCCCTGACACATGTATCCTTGCCTTGCTCCTCAGAAATATTAACATTTTCTCATATGGAACCATGACTCAGGCCTCTTGCTTTCTGGACACTCTTTTAAGGGATACGAATGCTATCTGTAAATTAGTATCACTTTATTTACATATTCAACAACCACTGAAAAAAGTCACTAAATCTCCTGGAGCAAAACAGCATCCTAGGCTAAGGGAGAAGCAAAATAATTCCACAACTGAAATCTAAGCAAAGAAAAAGAGTGCATCAGATGCATACCTCCAGTGGCAGCTGTAAGCTCAGTTCGGCGAACAAACCCAAGGTATCCTGTCCTAGCCCAGAGTGTCTGAGCAGCATCCCCAAAACTGAGTCGAGTGTTGAAATGATCAGCTTGAAGAGTTTCATTATCATAGATTGTATAGTAGCCACTGGCTGTATGAGGGCTGTTCACCCAAACCTATAATGCAGAGAGGTATATAAGTCAGTTTCCCACAAAGGATGCACAATCAACTCAATTAGATGATTCTAGTTCTATCAACTGACTGTTTTTTGCATATAGAACTTGTAATCAGTGAGCAGCAAAGCCAAGACTCAAGCCTTTCCCTACCCAGCCTGGCGTCTTCCCACTAGGCTACATTACTGTGGCTATGCTTCCTTGGAAGAAAAGAAAGTGATGGAAATGTTGTTGTTTCTACCATCAAGCATTATTCACTAACACTCAGTGCTATGGTCCTTAACAAATCAGTATCTAGCAAAATGCCCTTACAATAGTTAGCTACCTGGGCACAGGAAAAAGCCAGGACTTTACTACAAACTGGAGACCAATTCAGACTATAGTTTCTCTGGGTGCTAGGGTATGACCTCAAAGGAGTCTGATGTCTTGGCTCTTTTTCCAAATAAAAGAACGAATTTATACATACCTCTCCAAGATGAGAATCTCCAACAGGCCCTTTGGTTTCTGGATTAACAATGACCACTTTGACTCCAGGCAGGATCTAAGAAACAGTGAACAAAGATTGGATTCACTGTCAGGTTACTCAACGAGCTGACTCAATGAAAAGGCATTCATTTACTACAGAGGTCATAGCGCCAGCTGTGTATACCTTGTGGTGAGGTATAATCATCCATCAATGAACCAAGCCATACTGCCTGGTCTAGACCTTTCAACTAGGAGTAACTATGGAAAACCTTGTGAAAGGGAGAGTTGTGATATCCTTGGAAAGGGGAAGAAGTGAATGATCCTCTATCAGGGAGGTCTTCAAAAAGCCAGCTAACTACATGAGAATTCAAAAGGTTTATTTCCAACTTGTCTCTACCTTATCTTGGAAGATGGTTTAGGAAGCTGGGAGGAGTCGAGAAAGTGTACGGTCATCCAAGACTTGGACTGGAGCAATGCAAAGTATTTGTTGGGAGAAAAGCGTAGTAACTTGTGGGAATGGCAGCCTCCTAATTGGTATCCTCGCAACGAATCCAATCATCCATGTAGTGAGTACCTCCTACGTACAAGACACTATACTAGGACCCTTGAAGTATAACAGATGGATAACAGGTTCGATTTTGGTAGAGTAAATACCATCATAATGAAATGCCGGTATAATAGGCCCCAGACAGTCTATCTGTTTTAAGCACTCTAAGATGCCACAAAATTCCACTGCAGCAAATAAAACAGATGGTGTTTTTAGGTTTACTGTGACAGCCTTTACCATCCTCAGGTGGTACTTTGTTTAGAGGCTTTATTCTTTGGCTGTGTTCATTTTCTTTTCTTTTCCCTTCCTTCCTTTCTGGAGGGGAGAAGGTAGGGCAATTGGGATTAAGTGACTTGTCCAAGATCACACTGCTAGGTGTGTGTGTGTGTGTGTGTGTGTGTGTGTGTGTGTGTGTGTGTGTGTGAAGTGTCTGAGGCTGGATCTGAACTCAGGTCCTCCTGACTCCAGGGCTGGTGCTCTACTCACTGCACCACCTAGCTGCCCCAATCCATTTCTTTACTTCAGAGGGCAATACTACTCACTCATGGAACTGATAAATATCAACCTGCCTGTAGAGATCACTCTCACATTTTTTTAATGGCAGGAAATACTTTATCTTAAGTGATCTACAGGGTTAAATGTAGAAAGACAGTAGTCAATACTGCATGCTTCAGGGGCTTATATAATGGAAGGGATCTAATCCCCCTTGCTTTTTAACTTTTTCTCTACTTATCGGATTATCTTCTCTAATTGTCTGATTACAACATTCAGGCTGGATATTTTCTGTGAGGGCTTCCTTTCATCCCCAAGAACCAAATCAGGTGGTGCCTTTTCCAAGAATGTTCCCTGGTACCCCATTCTGGAGAAAAATTATCCTGTGCATCTCAAATTTCTCATAGCACTTTGTATATCTTTGCATTTATCTCATATTCTACTGTATCATAGTAGTTTTTATACAGTTTTCCCTCCCATTAGACTATACGTTTCTTGGGAGCAAGGTCTATCTTTTTATCTCCAGTGCCTAGCATGGAGCTTTGTAGAGGATAGGTACTTAATAAATGGCTCTCTAAGGAAATTTCTGAATTCTAGATATAACACTTTTTTTTCCCCTTCCTTCTGCTGTCCCTTGCACTTGATATAGCCTATAACAAAATCCTATTTCCTTTCTACAATGTGGTTCTCTTTCTGGACTTTCCCATTTGTGTTAACATTAACACTAATCTTTAATCAATCAGCAAACATTTATTAAATACCTATTATGTGACAGTTATGGGCAGCAGGGAGTGCTTAGAATCAGAAGACTCATTTTCCTGAGTTCCAATCTGGATTCAAAAACTTTCTATCTGGGTGATCCTGCTTGCCTCAGTTTCCTCATTTGTAAAATGAGCTGGAGAAGGAAATGGCAAACACCCCAGTATCTTTGCCAAGAAAACCCCAAATGGGGTCACAAAGGGTAAGATAAGACCGAAATGAATGGATAACAACAATGTGCCAGGTACTAGGGGTTCAAAGACAAGCTGCTCTCAAGGAGTTTATATTCTATTTGCTTGTGTGTATGTGCACTCGAGTGTGTGCATATGTATGTGTATGCCTATCTATCTATCTATCTATCTATCTATATGGGTAAACTCTGGCAGTTCATTTGTTTGAAACAAAAGGCAGCTATAGCTTCAGCACCCTGATTGAGTAGCTGATTCATTTGCATGTAAGAGGTCACAGAACACAGGACAAAATTTGCTTCAGAGTTTTGTCCTCTGAAGGTTCATTCACACAAGAAAAACTGGAGAATCTGAAGTTAACAACTTGGGAAGATATCCAAATTGTCTAACAGGCCACTGGTGATACAGAACTGAGGCCTAGGCAAGAAACTGGGGCTAGATATATGGATCTGTAAGTGGTCTGTATTTATGTGATAAACCCAGAGCAGTTGATGAGGTGACCAAGAAAGAGGTAAGGGAGAAAAGAAGCAGCTTCAGGGAAGAACTCTGCGGTACAGTGAGAGTCAGGTGTGATATGGATGATGGCTGAAGAGAAGACGCAGAAGGAGTGATTAGAAAGGTAAACCCAGGAAGGAACAATGCCATAAGAATCCCAGAAGAGAGCAGCTAAGAGGAGATGATGCTAAATAGTGTCAACTACTATGGAGAAGTCAAGAATAAAAACTGAAAAAAAGCCAATTAGGTTTGGTATTATTGTTAACTTTGTAGAAAGCAGTTTAAATTGAGATGACTGTATGGACAGTCTCCTGGAGAAGACAGGAAAGGATGAAATCATGGGCATGTGAAGAGTCTCTGGTCTCATGACCAGAGACTATAGGAAAGGAGAATGAGGAGCAACGTCTAGGGGTTTTGAGAGGGAGAAAAGGTGAGAAGAGGGAATCATGGTGGATCATGAAGGAGAAAAAAGTCTTTGAACAGCCACTGTATGGATTTAAGCAGGGAATGATTTAGGCTGGAGTAAATGGATTAGTGCCCAGTTTAATTTAGATAACAAATGTGTGGTATATCTAGTCAATCTGGTTTAGTACTCCTTTAAATCTGCTCAGCAGCACGTGAATAATAGATAACTACAATGGTGGACATAATCTAGTGTTAGGGTTTGGCAAATGATTCAAGAACCAAAGACAGTGTGGAGGTGAACTAGCTAGGATCAAACCTGAAAAGGGAGGGAAGTGTAGTCACAGCAGCAGTAATGGCCTGAGAAAGTACTGAGGGGTGGAGGGCAATGAGAAGTCACAGTGAAAGTAAAGAATTTAAATTTATCAGGAGTCAGACATAAAAAGAAGTGGAATGATAAAAGGTTATTTTGGATAAAGGAATGTCAGAGTTTCATAATTATGGAAATGAAAGACTTGTGGGTAATGGTGAGATTTGGGGTTACATGGCAGGGAGGAGTGGAGGAACAATTTATGAGCTCTGAGGAAGCAAATGGGGCATCGACACAAAGGCACAGGGGGTTCAGGCCAGGCACTGGGGGAGAAGAGGAATAGAGAGTAAGCCAGGTACTTCATTCCAGGAGAAAGGAGGGAGAGTGACTAGGGATGGGGGAGGTTCAGTGGACAATAGCCATTATGGTCTGTACAGGTGAAAAAAGGCCTTTACCTTTCATGTTCAGTCACCTACTTACATCTCCCTTTCTTTTTCAGTGTCCAGGTGAGACTCAGAACTATGGTTCCACTATTTTTGTTTCCCAACCTTCTCCTCTGCCCAAGGCAAAGAGCCTAATCTTCTTAACCTATCTCTTTTATTATTCTAGTTCTACTCAAAAACTCACAATTCCTATTCTCTATTAACCCAAGGCCAAACTCCTTAAACTGCTCATCTAGGCCTTCCAGAATCAATCTCACTATAGCTAAATGCAAGACACTACTTTTTCCTCTTTTGCCTGTTGTTTCAGTCATCATCCATGGCTTTATGTTTTTTTTTTCCTCTTGCTTGGGATGCCCTAGTCCACATGTTGGCCAATCCACACCTCATACATTTATTTCTTCATTTCTATTACTACTACTATATTTTAATTCAGTTAAAAAAATTTTTTTTAAGTCCAGCCTTAAGTTCTTAACCAATTCATTTTATACCAAAACACCATTGCCAGATGAATCTGTCAAATTCTCATTGCCTATGAAATTAACAATAAGCATTTATTATCAATCAATAAGTGGAATAAAGTATATATTCTTTTTCTTCACATTGATTTTTTAATCTAGTTTCAAGCTATGGAACCACTTTATTTTCTCTGATTCCTCTATACCAGGAGTTCTTAATCTTGGGTCTGTGAATTAAAAAAAAAAAATTTTTTTTTATAATGGTATTTCAAAATAATTGGTTCCCTTGGTAATCCTATGTAATTTTATTTTAAGCATTTAGAAACACTATTCTAGAGTCTGTAGGCTTCACCAAACTTACAAAATGGACCAGGACACAAAAAAAGATTAAGAACTCCTATTCTATATAAACTTACTGGTCTAGCAAAAGTGGGTGATTGGTTGAATTCTGAATATTCGATATGTTTAATTAAATTCATGACTTTGCTTACCTTACTCCCCCTAATCTGATCCTTAGTCCTCTTTTTTTCAAGGCCTAATTCAAGTCCCAACTCTTTTAAGAGACCTACCCTGATCTGACTGTTCTAGCCCAGAGGCTCACTCTCTCTCACCTTTAAATTTACCTTGCACTTACTGTCTTTAATGCTAATTTAGCACTTAAATATATATAATATTTTGGTGTATAACTCATCTTTTATCTTTTCTCACCCAATCTGATTATTATGGATTTTTTTGTTTGTTTGTTTGTTTTTTGCTTTTTTTGGAGGGCAATTGGGGTTAAGTAACTTGCCCAAGGTCACACAGCTAGGTTTTTTTTTTTTTGGTGTGTGTGTGTGTTAAGTGTCTGAGGCCTGATCCGAACTCAGGTCCTTCTGACTCCAGGGCCAAAGCTCTACTCACTGCGCCACATAGCCACCCCTGATCATTATGTTTTTGACAAGAAAAAATTCAGGAAATCTATTATTTGATCTCTTTGCCTTTTCAATTTCTCTACATCCTTTTAAAACTAGAACTAGATATAATTATGCAAGCAAAGGTCATATCAATGCAGAGGAATATTAGAAAATCCCCAAATTATGACGGTCATTCCGCTCTACCGCATTACTATATTGTGCTACACTATTGACCTATATTAAATCTGCATCATCTATAAACTCAGGCCTATTTCCTTTGAATAATATCCATGGAGTCAATGTTCATCCTGTTTTCTAACTATTGCTTTGCTGTCTTTAGGTACAACCCTCCATACTTACTCCTACTGAATTCCATTCTGCTTTGGCAGGACAATTTTCTAGTTGGTCAAAAGTTATTTAAAATCTTATTCTTATCTTTTAGAGTGGGAGGCATGGGAGGGTGGCCAGAGAGTAGTACCCAAAGCCAGAACACCTGGCTTCAAGTCCTGCCTCCAACAGGTAATGTCTGTGTGGCCACGAGCAAGTCATTCAACCTCCCAGCACTCAATGTCACTCTACAACTGTAAAACTGCAAAAAAAGCAATGAGTTAGTTGCATTGATAGAAGCAGTTTTCTCACCTGAGAGTTCCCTGTGTCAATGAAATCACAGATGCAGCATCTATCCCTAGACTATCTTTTAGAGCAAAGTTCAGGAAATTGTCTTCATTATGAAACCAATCACTCTAAAGAGCCTTCCCATCAGCCTTCATTGTATATTGTTTCAAAATTACATTTCTAGTAGTCTTTTTAAACAAGTATGCAGAGAGGCTGTGCTTAGGGTCACAAAGGGCCTTCAGGAAGCAGGTTCCTGACTTGGGGATCTAGATTATTAGCAATCTACCTTAATTTATCACCATCTGCCAACTTAATAATTATATAATCTTTACTCCTCTGCTTAGATCTTCCATAGATAGACTGAAGTGAATGCTTAGCTCAGTGCCTGGTACATAGTAGGTGCTTAATAAATACCTCCTGAATACTGAACAAACAGAAGAACTGTACAACTGTGCTGAGGCTGACATAAACACTAAGCAAATACTAAGTGTTACTACTTGACATGAAGAGATCAGCGCTAACCTACCAATACCTTTATTTTATGAAAGATTCTTATATCATTTATTCATTCACCTCATTACTCTGTGAAACTGTCAGGAAAATATTTCCAAGTCATAAGAAGATCAACTAAAAAGAACTAGGAATAGGTTATCCTGGAGAAGAGAAAACTGAGAACGTTATAAGAGTTTTTTTTAAGTATTCAAAGGGCCGAAATGTGGAAGATGGATTAGACTTATTCTTCAAATAGGTCATGCTGGCCTAAAATAAGGAAAAACTTTCTAACAACTGGAGCTTCCAAAATTGGAATGTGCTGCTTCCTGAGGGGCCAGTTTGTCTTAAATTGGAGGGTCTTCAAGCTGATACCTGGTAAGCCCTTGCAAGATATGTGAGTTGGGATTCTTTTCAGATATAGGTTGGATGTGATAGTTGTTGAGGTCCATTCTAAGCCCCAAATTCTGTGATTAGTGAACATAGGAGAAAAAAATCAAAACCTTATTTGACTCAAGAGTTCACAGTTTATCTTTCTTGTGCACGCAACTATTTTCTGTTCATGAGCTTCTTTACAAGAGAGTAGGATTAGGTTAGGGAGAAAACAAGTCCAGATTGGCTGATATTGCTTCTTGTTTGCAACTCTAGCAAAGTGTAGCTTGTAGAAGAATTTCAAGCTACTGGCAAAGGTAAGCCTAGGGGATTAGTTTCTGAATATTCATGAATTACTAACCTGCTGTCACTGGTACAGAGAAATGAGTGAAATGTATGACCTGAGTATACTTTAAGCCATACCATATTGTTTAGATAAAAGTACCTAAGGTAACTTCCAAATTACCTTTCCAGATTCTGAAAGAAGAAGACTCTGGGGAGCTCCCCGTTCCACAAGACGAACCCTATGAAAAAAAACAACACATTGTCAGGAAAATATTTTCTCACTCTGTGTGTGTGTGTGTGTGTGTGTGTGTGTGTGTGTGTGTGTATCAAACACACACACACACACATTTTAAATATACCTTGAAAAAATAAATTCAGAACATCTTCAGCTTGTTTTACCTAATCAATATCATAACTATAAGATACCTGCTGCCACTGGGGAGGGCAAGACTAGGCCACAGAAAATTCTCCCTATTTATTAATTTTCTTCCTGCTTAATAACTATTTATATTTAATTTAATTAATTTTTTTTTTTTGCTTTTTGGAGGGGAATTGGGGTTAAGTTACTTGCCCAAGGTCACACAGCTAGGTTTTTGTTTGTGTGTGCATTAAGTGTCTGATGCCGGATCCGAACTCAGGTCCTTCTGACTCCAGGGCCAACACTACTCACTGCGACACCTAGCCGCCCCTAACTTAATTAATTTTAATGTATAATGTATTATAACACTTTTTTCATTCTTCCATTCCCCATCAGGAGTCTTTTCATTCACTTTTCCCCACATGATTGTAGTCAGTGTAACCTCAAGTCTTCCAGGTTTTTTCCCATTGGCTTTGTAGCATTTAATCAAATTTTTACTTGCTTATAACGTAACATCTTTTAAATACTGACATTTATTCTAGGCTTTGATCTTGTGGTTTCCTGTAAAATAGCATACATGCCACAGAAGAAATAAGAGGCTGACATTATTCAGCAAAACCTATCAAATGTTGGAGTTCTCAAATTTTTTAGGAAAAATTCAGATATTGGAGAAAGTCTAGAGAACTCTGAAATCTACCAGTAGCTAACCACTCTGTAGCAATAAGCTAAGGAGATTTCATCAACACACAGAAAGTCAGTGGGACCTCTGAAAGGTGTCCTAGGACACTTAGAAGAAAACACAATTAAATTTGCCTCAAAACCAATGGAGAATACCTGATTCCTTAGGCTCAGAACAAATTTTATGTTTCAAAACCCCTATTCTATATCTATGCTTTTTTCAACAGTTATTCTTTGGGCAGTCAAGTGGTGCAGTACATAGCATGCTGGGCCTGGAGTCAGGAAGACTTGACTTCAAATCTAGGCTCAGAGACTTAATAGCTCTGTGACCTTGGACAAGTCACTTAATTGCTATCTGCTTCAATTTTCTCATCAATAAAATTAAGATAATCACAGCACTTATTTCCCAGGGCTGTTGCGGTAAGGATTATAATGCCTGGCACATAGTAGGTGTTATATAAATGCTTATTCCCTTCCTCTTCCCTTCTAAGCTCTCCTTCACCCCAGGTATTCAGTTAGGTGTTAAGGCCTCTCATTTGTACCTCTGGAACTTCCTGCATTTGGCTCTCTTCTCTACTGCCAGAGGAGCCACAGTGACTCAGGCTCTGCGCTCTTCTGGGACTACTGGGATAGCATGCATTTAATGGGTATCTTCACTTCCAGTCTCTAAGTCATCCTCCAGCTACTGTCAAAGTAAATCTTCCTAATGGAGGGCTACTATGGTTTCATTCCTCTTGTAGCCTATTGATCAAGTATCAGCTCTGAATTCTAGCATCCAAAGACCTCCACATCCTGGCTCCAACTCAGCTGAACAACCTTATCTTATACAACACATTCTTCAGGTGAATTTACTACTCTTCATCCTTCCCCTTCCGCTCTGCTGTGTCTGTGCCTGTGTTTACACTCCTCAGATCCTTTCCTCCCCACCATCTTTCCCAGAACACTGAGGACTGATGTGCCTCCTCTGACCACCCCTCAATTTCTTGTTACACTTTGCCTGGACCTTTCTTACTGGACTTAACTCATTTTCCCTTCTACTTATCTATAGATGTGTCCCTCCTCCACTAGACTCTAAGCTCCATGAGAAGAGGGTCTATGTCATCTCCAAGACCAAGCCCAGTGCTTCACACATAGTAAGAACCTAATAATGTGTGATGAAGTGAATTATCTTAGAATCATAAACAAATTTGCATTTTTACAGAATCACAGACTTTGAGTGCAGGAAGAGACCTCAGGCGTCATCAGTGCCCTCATTTTTTAGATGAAGAATCCAAGGCTCAATGAGGTTCCTCGACTTGCCTATGGCCATACGGCTGTTAAATGGTAAAGCCAGGACTCACATCCAGGTCTTTGGACACCCTAGTCTGGTGCTTCTTCCACTTGTTCATTAGGCCTTCTATATTTGGAAGACTGAAGGAACCATTTCTTATTTTAGACTGATTCCTGCTTAGTGCCCAGTACAACCTAATGCACAAAGTAGGAACTGATTCTGGTGCTGACATTGCATGTCTCTGGGCTTGGTATTTCACCTCTTGAGGCCTAATGCTCCTCATCTGTAAAATGAGGGGCTTGAGGCAACTACATGGCCTTAAAAGTCTCTTCTGGCTTTAAATCTTGTGACTATTACTCTGATTCAGAAATATAGCTCACTAACATTGTATAAAATTTTTTCTGTTCCCATATATAAATCTATCAAGTGCTAATTAAAATTTAGGTATGTCATCCTTTACTCAGTAGAGTATAAAACTCTTTTTTTCTTCTATAAGGAAAAAAATGTTTACTCTCTCAATGTACATTTAACTGGTACCTGCCAACTCCAAAAGAGAGGGCTTTATAATGTAAATCTGAAACTACTTTACCTGTCATGTCTCAGTGATTTCAGATCTACATACACAGTAGTTGGATCAGGCCCTGAGGTTCCCTAAAGAAAAAAATCCCAATATATTATTTATTCAGAAAACATAAATCATTCTGTATTTTTTCTATTTCACCATTTTAAAGTAAAAACAACAACAACATATATTTCAACCTGTAGATAAAGAACATAAACCTCACTTTGAAAAGTATCCATCTTCTTTCTATTTCTCTGCAACTGGTGAAGGCTTCATAAGTAGAAATGGAAAATCCACACTTCATCATAGTGTTCATTATCTCAATGCTATAAAACTGTATAAGCAAGTTGGCCTTATTGCAATGAGGTAAGATCCTAAAATTCTGCCTCCTCTTTCATTTCTAGGTTCTACAGCAATTTTCAGGGTTTACTAGGAAGTTAAGTTAAGCATCTTCCTGCCTTGGGCTCAGAGTTGCTGGGGGTCAGGAGGGTGTCTACTATACTAGCCAACATGGCTCCAGGATGATGAAAAAAGGGAAGATGTCAGTAGAAATCATACTGAATCACTGGCCATACTCCAATGTTACAAATCCAAAAAAGATAATCTCACCTTTTGAGGATACTAGAATAGATGGCTAAGAAGAGTTGGGAAATAACTATAAAACTAATTCAAAGATTAAATAACTTAGTATCCTCTTTAATTCTCTAAATCACTCTTTATTCTATGAAACTGTCTGAAATCAGCCTCAATTCCAGCTATTTCCCTTCCAATACCAGGTTTAGAAGTAAAGGGGCAAAGTTAGCTAGCATACATCTGGAGAATGGCTGGTACCCTTTTAAAAAAAATTCTCTTGATGGTACAGAGTTAAGGACACAGAAAAGAGGATCAGAAGGAAATAAAGCTCAAGAAGATCCAAAGTACGCTCCCGAACAAGTAAGGAGCACTAACTCCTTTATTGGTTCTAAAATGAAATGGAACTTTAGGTGAAAAAACTTTCTAGAAGGTCACCTGTAAACAGATTGCCACATTGACTCTTGATCCAAATGTTGTGCTGACGGCCCGTGGAGAGAGGCCAATATCTTTGAAAAGCTTGGAGAAGGAATGCTGGAGGCTGACACGAGGCCGCTCCTCAGCAACAACCACACAGGTCCGGACACAGGACAGATTGATGCCTCTTGCCTGTAAAATTGCCTGATCAATAACACATAGGAACATCCAGCAAATAAATATAACTCGCTATCCTTTTCTTGCTAGACAGGTACTAGAGGGCCCAAGCAATACTGATTAGAGGCACTGACCCCAGCTGATATAATGATTGTGTATTTTTATTTAAAATTTCAAATCTCCAGTTTCTTGGTTGTACAATATCTTGCCTTCCCTTCCTGTCCCTCTTTCACAAAGGGAAAATGAATTTCTTTAAAAAAACAAACAAATGTAGAATCCTTGAGTACAGTTTTCCAGTCTCACATTCCTGTTCTTAAAAATAATAATGTCTTGGGGATGAGAAAGAAAATCATGGTAACATAAAAGTCTGAAAGTTGACATTTCATACTTTCCCCCTTTAAAAATGGTTTTCTGATGCTCTTTTGTCACTTCTTGATTCCCCCCATCAATCAGACACATGATTTGAAAACACAAAAACAAATCTACTGAAACAGGGAAGCTATTGTCTTTGCTTCTTGCATCTAAGACCTCAAATTTCATCTGAAGCCGTGATTCTCTCATCTTTATATAAGGTGCCATTTCTACCCAGCTTTCCATGGATCCTCCCAACTATCACTACTCTTCCACACAAAGCAGGGAGCTAAGAAATAGCTGCCTCAGGGATCACTAAGAATCTGCTTAAAGGACTTGCCAGTGGGAAGAGACATGCTAGTGCTCTGTGACTGGCTGACTTCTCAAGGCCTCCCTGTAATTAAAATGGAATGGATGACAACTTTGGGTGTCCCTTCATCTACTGACCTTTAAAAATGCAATGTTTCTTTAATTCTTATAGGACCATCTCCTTGGTTACTTTTACTACCAATTTTAGTATAAGATTGCAAAATCACTTACTTTTAAGACTTCCACTTGGTTTCCAAGCCCCTTGGTGCACAGCTCCATTACTGAGTAGGAACAGAAAGTGTCCCTTATTTTGTACTGGTTTACAGTAGAAAGCCAAAGGAAAAGGTTGTTTTCTAGCTCCATGGGAGGAATTAAAACAGACTGGTGACCTGAATACACACTGTTACAGAGAGAGGATTGAGAAGAAATGTTTGAGATTATGGCAGAATCCTAGAGACCATTATGTAAAAGAACTGGGCCCAGTTGAATGACTATTCAAGAACCAATGTCCCTGAGAGGAGATGGTGTTCATCCCTAAGGCAGGCAATTCTCTGACAAGAAAAGGGAGGCTCCTTTTCTACCACCCACTACCACTTCATCTGACCATGTTCCCCAGTGCCAAGAACATGTTTGAGGGGGGCACATTCTGATCGTCTGGTCATGTCCTAATTTATCTGTGTCATCCTCCAACTTGGCACTACTTTTAAGAAGGGGATTATTGGGTAAGAGAGAAAGAAGGTGATTTCCTTCTTACAATATTAACTAGTATAAAAACAACTCAACGGAAAAAGTCAGGAAAAAGACTAAATCAATATTTATGATGTATTTAGCAAACAAATATCAGGAACTTTAAAAAGTGGTTAAAATCACAGTAAATTAAGATGCCTAGTTAAGGGTAGGAAGGTAACAACCCAGTCTACCATCTCACTTCTGACAGTTTCTCGGTTTGAAACCCTTACCTGCAGAGGCACCAGAGTGCAAAGCCAAGTCCACAGTAGGGGTCAAGGCAGATGGCTATCTGCCGAGAGGAGTACAGCTCACACTGTAGTTTGATGGCCCTACAAAGAGCATTTACAGCAGAGTGGGACATCTGCAAGGTATGAAGCAGAGATGAAGACAGAATGGTGATTCCAAGGGCGAAACAATAGGTTTAGCCGGAATAGTCAAGAGGGGCAGCCCAGAGTTGGCTGCACATGAATTTTAATTTTCCCAAACATCTCAAAACATAAGAGTGAGAAATGTGATTCTCATTACCCACCCTCCCCTGGACTTCAAAGAACTGTTCTGATCCTTAAGTTTTAACATATCTCTTAGCTTAGTTGCCAATACTATGGAGAAATTTTTTAAAAAATATCCTCTTGGGGTGGCTAGATTGCACAGTGAATATAACACCGGCCCTGGAGTCAGGAGGACCTGAGTTTAAATCCGGCCTCAGACACTTAACACAAAAACTAGCCGTGTGACCTTGGGCAAGTCACTTAACCCCAATTGCCCACCAAAAAAAAAAAAAAGGCAAAAAAAATATTCTCTTGGCATAAATGGAAATAAATTCTCATTTCAAAAGCTCAATTTTTTAAGACTTGGAACTATAGCCTCTTATTGGTTGACATTCTCATTATATAACTGACTGCAATGCTTCAAAAAAAGCCCTTATGACTGCATTAGCATGGATACTGTCTTTACTAAAGTAGATTTATAGCTCTTCTTGAAAGCAGTTGTGACCAAAAAAAAATTGATAACCTTGGGGCCAACCTATCCAAACCTAGTTAGGCTTGTTCTGGAATAACAGTGACACTAGGCTTATATTCCAAGCCTCTGTACCTAGGGAACATTTATCAAAGCTTGTATCATGCTGACATAGCCTTTCAGAACCTAAGGTCACTTCTATACTATGATAACACAGGAATAGGACTTTAGTGGAGGTTTATCTACAATATGTAAGGATTAGATTAAAGTGTGATTCTTGAGTGAATGACTTCCCAACAGCTGTAATTCTAATTATCTAACACATCACACCATCAGCTACTGTGCTAAGTCGAGAAAATTGGCAATTTAGGGTGACTTGGATTACTGTAGAGGGAATAATAATTATGATAAATGTCACCATTTGGAGTAATAGACCTGCATTAGCTCCAGGCTTCAGAAGAGTGGGTCATTCAGTCCTTTTTTTTACAATGAAGAGAAGGTCCTAGGGCAATCAATTAATCAATAAACAAACATTTGTTAAACACCTACTACATACTACATACTACATAATACATAATGCTAAGCTCTGGAAACACAAAGATAATGAGAGAGCTCCTGCTCTCAAGGAGCTTACCTTCTGTTAGGAGAAACAACATGAACATCTAACAAGAATACAGAGTCCCTTACAAAGAAAATACAAAGTCATTTTTGAGGGAGTACTAACAGCTGAGGAGATCAGGAAATACATGATGTAAGAGGTGATATCTGAACTGAGTTTTTAAAAAAGCAGAGGATTGGGGCGGCTAGGTGGCTCAGTGAGTAGAGTGTCGGCCCTGGAGTCAGAAGGACCTGAGTTTGGATCCGGCCTCAGACACTTAATGCACACACAAAAACCTAGCTGTGTGACCTTGGTCAAGTTACTTAACCCCAATTGCCCTGCAAAAAAAAAAAAAGCAGAGGATTTTAATAGGTGGGGAGAGGGAGGGGGAGAGAGAGAGAAAGAGAGAAAGAAAGAGTGAGGAGGGGGAGAAAGACTGAGTGGGGGAGAAGTGAGAAGGGGGGAGAAGTGAGAAGGGGGGAGAGAGAGAGAGAGAGAGAAAGAGTGCATTCTAGGCACAGGCCTGTGCAAAGGCAGAGATGGGAGGTAGAAGGTCTTTTACAAGAAATAGCAAACAGGCCTGTTTGGCCAGAATGTAGAGTTCATGAAGGGAGTAATATGCAATAAGCTTAGTAAGGCAGGCTAGAGCCAGTCTGTAAAAGGCTTTAAATGTCCTAATGAGAAGTTTGCATTTTATCCTGGGATATGCTAGTGTTCTGTAAACAGGTGAGTGAGAGCACAAAAACTATCCTTTAGAGATACCACATTGGTGGCTGTGGAGAAGGGAGACTAATAGGAGACTTCTGCAATAGTTGAGACAAAGAGGTGCTGAGGCCTAAACTAAAGTGGCTGTGATGTGAAGAAACAGAAGGAGAAAGAAGGGAAAGCTGTTGTTAGGGCTGCATATAAACCAGACTTGGCAACTTACTAGGTATGTGTGGTGAATGAGAGTGAGGACCTGAAGAAGACTTCAGGTTATAAGCCCTGCTGACAGTCATGAAGGATGACAGTGCTCTCAATAAAAATGGGGTGAGAAGTGGAGTAGGTTTGGAGGTAAAATACAATGAACTGTTTTAAACATAAAGAGTTTGAGATGCATTTGGGACACCCAGTTTAAAATGTCCAATAAGCAGCTGGTAGGACAGGACTGGAGACCAGGAGAGAGAGATTAGGGATGGATATATGAAGTGGGAGTCCTCTGTAAACAGATGACAATCAAGTCCATGGCAGCAGATATCACTGAGAATGTGTGTGCAGAGAAAAAAGAAGTGGGGCCAAAGGGAGGGCTCTGTAGCATGTCCTCAGGGCATGGGACATGGATAATAATCTAAAAAAAGGAGACAAAGAAGAAATGGTCAGCTAGGTAGGAGAACCAAGGGGAAGCAGTGTTGCAGGAACCTAGAGAAGAGCGTGGTCAGCAGGGTCAGATGGTACAAAAAGACCAAGAAGGATAAGGAAGAAAAAAGGCTTTTGGATCTGGCACTTAAGAGATCACTGAAACCTTGAGTAAGAGACGTTTCCACTGAACGATGAGGATGGAAGCCAAATTGCACAGGATTGAGAGCAGAAGCAGAGGCAATGAATGTAGAGCAAAGACACCTTTTTCAAGGGGTTTGGCATCAAAGGGACAAAAGAAAGATAACTGCTTGAGAGGATGGTAAGTGCTAATAACATTTTTCTAAGGATAGAATCTTTCTAAGTAGCAACCGATGGATAGGAGGAGAGATCAAAGATTAGAGAGAGGAGATGCCTGAGAAGATTAATTTGTCTGCCAGAAAAGCAAATGGGCAATGGAATCAAGGGTAAAGGTAGAAGAGTTGCCTGAGTAAGAAGTCAGCTCTTGTTCAGAGACTGAAGGAAAGGAGAGAATGGGAGATGATGACAAGGGACTGTGGGATACACAGTTGTGGAAAAGAGGGAGCTCACAGACTGTGATCTAAGTATACTGAGAAGTTTTCTGCTAAAAGGAAAGGAAAGGGGAATGGAACGTGAAAGATGTAAGGAGCATTGTTCAGGACCACCTGTGGGGAAAAATAAAAGAATGGCTGTGTGGTAAAAAGGAATTGGTGAGATGAACATACATTTGTAGAGAACCTAGTTAATACATTTAACCAAGTAGGTGGTGCTGGGAATCCTCCTGGGAGCTGGAAATAGGCCAAGGAAGCAACAATAGAAAACTGAACTGGTTCACTATACCGTCAAGACTGGTGATGGAGGAAAGTCAGGGCAGGGACTGTATTCAAGTGCAATTTCACATTGGAGTTGGAGGGCACCTCAACAGCCATCTAATCCCGAAAGAAACCTCTCCTATCACATCCATGATAAGTGGGCATTTGCCTTCCACTTCAGTGAGGGGTCTCTAGCCCCTTCTGAAATAGACTATTCCACTTTGGAACAGTTCTACTTAGTAGAAACTTTGTTCGCTATCCTTGCTCCTAGTTCTGCCCTCTGTGCCCAAACAGAACAGTTTTCTGTTGTTGATAACAGAACAAGCATTTGAACACGATCCCTCAACTCTACCTTCACTCCTGTAAGCATGCCAGTTGTGGAAACACTAAAATCCAGGTATGCCAGCATCTCTGGGGTGGGAGGTTTATATAGCTGAGGCAACCGCTTCCTGGGCAAATCATCTGCAAAGAAATAACCCACACAGATCATGAGTCTTAGAACATGAAAATAATGGCCCATTTCTTTCTTTTTATAGGCTGTCCCCACATCTGGAATGTACTCCCTCTTCACCTCTCAAAAAACATCTATGTATTTGTTCTGTCATGTAATTTATTCATTAAAACAATAATAGTGGGGATAATCATAGACAGGTAGTGTGGGGGAGTAGAGAGATCCAGCCTCAGAGTGGGGGAGATCAGAGTCTGTGTGCTGTGTATGGCCTGGAAGCACTGGAGTAAACCACTCAACCTTTGGGGCCTTCCATGCTCTCTCTAAGACTCTACCATGTAGAACAATTGCAAACTGGTATCAGCAGGAGTTTCCCTGCCAGGCTGTGTGCTAGACTAGTGAAGTCACAGGCCTGGATAAAAGCCCTTAATGAATGCCACCTGACATTGAATGTGTTTTGTAAACCACAGGATACGGACATGTCTCGTCTTTACTAACAGCTATCACCCCGGAGTAAGGACAAGCTGGAGCTTGTTTTCACTGGTGCTACAGTGGTTTTCATTACTGCCATCATACAGATGAGGGAAACTGAGGTCAAGAGAAGTTGAATGATTTGCCCAAAGGCCATGGAGTCAGGACTAGAAATTAGCTCCTTCAAACCCTGACCAGGTCATTTTTCTGTTATGCCAGATCAAAAGGCAAGTATAAGACCTGCTTAATGCCCAGAGTGAACATGGTACCACTGCTCAGTGATGCTCACAGAACTTTTTTCATTTTAATCTTTGCATTTGGGTCATTATAATTTCTTGGGCTTTTTGTGCAATGCAGTTTAGAACAACTGAATTTGTCTAATGAATATTTAATGTCGTGTCTATATAAATGAAATGGACTATAATACAAGTACTATGTAAATAAGTATAATTTATATGCAATCTAGCATAACCCTCTGGGATTTCTTAGCACAGCTGAATGAATGTAGTATTTACTCCCTCAACAACACTGGAAGAGTCCCTAAGAATGGTGCTTGGAGGTCTGAAGTCACAAAGACCCTTTCACCTGTGTCAATGATGGTTGGCCATGTTTTCACATCGACAGCTGCTGCGGCCTCTCTAGACTTCAACAACCTCATCAGGTTTTGAGTTGTGAGAATGCAGGCTGCTTTGCTGACCTAGTAAACAGGTGTGAGAAAAAAAAAGAAAAAAAGGAAAAAAGCCTGTAAGCAGTAGTGACATCAAGCATTACTACCTAGGCAAGTACTCTTGTATCAATGGGGACCTCAGATATCTGGGCAAAATTTCTCATTTCTCCTTTTACAAATAAGAGAAAATTGAGGCCCAGAGAAATCATGACTTGCCTAAGATAACAAAGGAAGCTAGTGGAAGAGCTGGAACTTGAAGTTAGGCCTTCTGATGTCCAGCCCATGAAGCAAGTATGAAAAAATGTTCCCTTACATTTTTTTCTTCCTAAAGCATAGAGAAGGAATTTGTTGTCCATTTCTAGACTTAGAACAAAATTAATTTCTGTGGTCTTAGTTTTCTCTCACATACTGACACAAACAACAATAACGTCTGTTTATTTAGCACTTTAAGGTTTGCAAAATACTTTCCATACATTTTCCTCATTAGACCCCCACCACAATCCTGTGAGGTATGCACTACAGGTATTAGTGCCTCACTTTACAGATAAGGAAACTAAGGTGAGGTAGGTTAAGCACTTCAAAGTGGAATTTGAACATAGGACTGTCCTGACTTCCAATCTCAAGCTCTTTATACCATAATACACTGCCTGATATATTTGGAAAGCAGGATTTTATTTTCTGATCTTTTAACCCCACTCACTATCCAGACAATGATGAAGTTTTTACAGAATTCACCTGTTAGTACTAAAGAAAATCTACAAGGGGCATTCCTAGAACATAAGCCATTCTCAGAAAAAATTATATACATTTAAAACTAAAACAAACTGCCCTGTCTTCCAAAGTACAACAGGATTCAATGCAACCAAATTTATTTATTGTGGATCTTGTGACACTTGGATACTAAATATTCTCTAGCGACTTATGTCACTGGGGCCCTTTGTTTGATTAAAAAAAATAATTTTGTTAATACCATGGGAACAGATTGTTCTTCAAATATACTAGGGTGTTCTCACTGGACCAGATCACATTCCAAAGTAACAAAATCAAGAATGAGTCAGGATAGGGAAGAATGAAGAGGTTATGTGGAAAAGAGTAAAACAAGCTTCATAGGGTTTAAAGTAATAAAAATTATACATGCCCTGCAACAGGTATCACATACACTAAAACTCTCTAACTCACTAATCGTCATTGCAATATAGTGCTCCTACATCTTTAGGCATTATATAAAAGTTGAAAAATGAGATTAAGGTGAAGAGATCTAGCAAAAATCAAAGTGAGTTTTCATAAAATTCTTAAGCAAACTCTGGTCATTTCAAAGTGAAAACCAATTTGGGCAATCCCTGAGAATCATCAATTGCCTGAACCCAGATGGGATGGTGATCAAAACAAAACAACTAGCTTGGTTACACTTAGCGCTTACATCAACAATCATGCGGACAGTGGGTAGGGTGGCAGTAAGGTTCTGAGCATGAGGAGGTCGAACTGTCACAGGAATGCACCCAGCATATAGACAGCCATAGAACGCAGCAATTAACTCAATGCCTGCAAGGCAACAGGAGGGGACATGGTCACAGAATGTCATTTAACATGCCAAGTATCAGAAGTCTCAACAGCAGATAATTTATATACTGTTCACCAAATCATATGCCAAATGGGTAATTCAGATAAATGTCCAGCAGTGATGTTAACAAGGAAATTCACAAAGGGGAGGAAAGAACAAAGCCAAAAGAGAGAGCTCAAGAAAGTTAGTGAATGCATTTTTATGGCGAAAAAAACTGAGGTTCCAAAAAAAGCTCAATGATAAAATGTAATGGAAGTAATGTAAAGTCCTGTACTTAGGTTCAACAAAACCACCTGCACAAATACTATCTAAGGGAGTCATGATTTAACAGCAGTTCACATGAAAAAAGACCTAAGAGGCTAAGTTGAAATGTTTAGATTAGGGGAGATAATAGCCCTGTGTGCTTCACTCTGGGTCAGATAATACTGGGAGTATTGTGTTCAGGAGTGGCAACTATGCATTAAGAGGGATAGAGGAAAAGAGAAAGGAGGATAATGAAATGTATGGAAATTAGGCCCTAGGAGCAATGACTGAAGGAATGGAGAATGTTTAGTTGGTGGAAGGGGAGATTGTAAATGGGGCTTGTTGCGTTCCAACATTTGAAGGGTCATTAGACTTTGTAAAATTTCAGGAGGCAGAATAAAGGCCAATTACTAGGAAGGATCAAAATTTAGTTATAAGGAGACAGATTTTCATTTAATATAAAGAACTTTCTTTCTTTCTTTTTTTTTTTTGGAGAGGGGAAGGCAGGGCAATTGGGTTAAGTGACTTGCCCAAGGTCACATGGCTAGTGTTATGTGTCTGAGGCTGGATTTGAACTCAGGTCCTCCTGACTCCAGGGCCAGTGCTCTATTCACTGCACCACCTAGCTGCCCCTATAAAGAACTTTCTAATAATTATAGGTAATCCAAAACAGAATGCACTGGTTTCCTAGTGAGGTAGTGTTCCCTGGAAACCATCAAATAAAGGCTGCATAATATCTGCAGAAGGAATCCTAAACTGGGTGGGCACTTTGTTAGATGGTCTCTAAGGGTCTCCTCTCATTCTAAGATTATGCAATGACGAGAGGAGTATAAAGGGAGTGAAGTATAAAGTGACAGGGACAAAAACAGGGCAAGAGACAGGAATAAAAGCATCGTGCTAAGAATAATAGAACAATCTAACTATTTCAATTAATAATTTTGTCACTGTGCATACCAAATTGTCATCAAATAATTCTGACTCTTTTACTATAAGAGGTTGCTGGAGCAGTAGGGAGAAAAACCACACAAGAATTGAAAACACAACAATAATGAAAGCAATTCACAGTTTAATCGGACCATGAAAATTCTTTTAAACAAATATCATTTCCATGACACTTTTGAGTCATGGTGATTTTAGAGATTAGTGAGTTAGAAATAGCAGATGAAATATTCCCTATTCCTGAACTTGTACACATGCAGTGCCTTCAATGATTCGGAGGGTAATTGACAAACAACTGAAGCTTGGGATTAAAGAATAACTGTCCAAAATCTTACCAGGTGGATAAAGAAGCACTACGTTGTCCCCTGCATTTAGGTGTCCCTTATCATAAAGAATCGCTGCAATTCTCTCTGCTCTCTTGTGAAGCTGAAGGCAGCTGGCTGTACACACAGTGGTTCCCTTTAAACAGAAACATAGTCAATGGAATGGAAGCTGAGCTGAGAAGCAAAATGAAAACAAATCTGAAAGCAGAAAAAACAATACAATCAATTCTTAATCTAGGCGCATATTATGCCTTTGTAGATTATCCACATCAAATTTTGAATTCTAATTCAAATTCTCTTTGTCAACCAGTACATAGTTTTGTGTTTATTTTCTTTCCTCTTTTTAACCTAAGTTTAGGAAATGCAAATTAATTTCATGCTAACTTAAGTCAAACATAATTAAAAAGGTATGATTCTGGATGAAAAAAAGTTTATAAACAATGCAAGCCAAACTCCTAAATAAAAAAGTTTTGGATTATCTGTGCTACTGCATTCTTCCATTAATGACCATAAGAATGGTCTGTATTCTAAGAAGAGACAGTGGAATTAGTTATGCTGGCAAATAACAGTTTAATATTCAATTCTGAAAATCATCCTCATTTGTTACAAAAAAAGTAGATTTCTTGTGGGGACTTTAAATAGAGGATACTTTACTCAAAGAATGAGAACTCTCTCAAAGGTACTTAGAATAATATAGCACAGTATTCAGTGGAATTATTTCATTTCTGATACCTTGGCATTCAGCAGGAGGAAGAGTACATGGTCAGGAGTGGCTTGGGCTCTCCACTGTAATACCTCTGCCAGAAACTGGTGCTGTAATCATAGAAAAGAGAAAACAAGGTATTCAACCCGAGTCTCCTAAGCTGCCTCCTGTTCTATAGGTGCAAGTTCTATTGCAAACACTCACCTTTCTCACCAAATCATTCTCTTCAATTTGCCCAAGGTCTCTGCCTGCAGCTTGTGCAATTCGTTTTCCAGCAACCAGGTTCCCAACCATCACAGAGGCAGGACCTACAACTGTAAGCAAAGACAAATTCATCTTGGAAATTCACCTCAAATTGTACTTCTCTGAAAGCCTATCCAAACTGGTTCATATTGAGCACTAACTTAATTTGCATTAATCAGAGCACAAAATTATAAAGACCCTACAGCTAGAGGTGCAGATCTGGAGAGAGAGTCTTTTAGGAGGAATAACAGTAATAGGCATTTAAATAAAGCTGCAAAGTTTACAAATACTTTACATATATTATCTCATTGGATCTTCAAGATGATCTTGGGGATAGGCAATCACTGGTATTGTTATCCTCATTGAGCCTCAGATAGGCTAAGTAAGTAATTTGCTTGTGATTGCACAACAAGGGTCAAATGCTGCTTTGCTTTTCAGACCCAGGTTTCTCCTGACGCCAAGGGGAACTCTCCTTGGACATAAAACTTACTAGACTGGATGAAATTAAAACTGTGCTGGGTACAGAGGAGGGGTTGTTGACTTCGGGGTACATCTGCATATATTTTCATTGTACATTTCTTAGGAGGTGCCACAGCAGCAGTAACCATGCTACCACCAGCACTGTATTTATGCCTTACTATTGTCACCAGCTCTGCACCACTCTTCCATCCATCCATCTGTCCCTGGTGAAATGAGAACCGGCCACAGTATTGCCTCCACTTCTTGCAACTGCGTCACTATGGCCATTTTTACTACTACACATTGAGGCCTTGTGCTACACCTTCCTCATTGTCTCTTACTGCTCCTGGAATAGTTTATAAACTTCCATCTCTGCATCATCTACTTTGCACTCTGAGATCCTGGCATACAATTTTAGGATTAAGTAGTTTGAATGGAAACTAAGGAAGGGAATGATACAGATTCAATACAAGTATTGTTACTTGAGCATCCAAGAGAATATGGTGACAGTTTCCCCAAACAGAATCCTTCATTTAGAAGGTATTTCTGGCCTCAACTTTCACGTGATGGGATTTGGTATATAAATTGTGTGTGCTTAGTTAGGCAGAACAGCATTTTGTCAGCATTTGTCATTACTTTTTCTTTTTTTCACAGTTGTTTTTATTGTATAAATTGTTCTCCTGGTTCTCCTCACTCTACTCTGTACCAATTCATCTAGTACTGCCTACATTTCTTGGAAATTTTCCCTTTTATAATTTCTTAAAGCAAAATGATATTCCATTACATTTAAATATCATAATTTGTTCAGCCATTCCTCAATTGATGGGTATCCTATTAATTTCCAATTCTCTGCCAACACAAAGAGTTATATAATGTTTTTTGTACTTCTGGGTATTTTTTTTTCTCTCTTTAAGGGCATAGACCTGGCCAGTAGTAATTCTGGATTAAAAGGTATGCAATTTAGTAACTTGGCACAGTTCCAAATTTCTTTCTACGATGACTGGACCAATTCACAATTGTATCAGTAATGCATTAATGTGACTATCTTCCTATAGCCTCACCAACACCTGCAATTTTCCTTATCAGCTTTGTCAAGATGACAAGTATTTTCTTTATTAAAAAATATTTTATTTTATTTATTTGTTTTTAGTTTCTAACATTCACTTCTACAAGATCCTGAGTTCTAAATTTTCTCCCTTTTCCTCTACTCTCGTCCCCAAGATGGCATGCAATCTGACATAGGCTATCTGTGTACAAACGTAATAAACGTATTTCCACATTAGTCATGTTGTAAAGAAGGATTAGAACCAAAGGGAAAAAACATGAGAAAGGAGAAACAAACGAACAAAAAGAAAAAATAGTTTGTCATTACTTTTAAATGTGAGTAGCATTACATATATATGTATGTATTTTGATCCATGAATCCTTTGATCAGCAGGATGTAGGTTCATCTATCCTACCTTTCTGAATATAGGGATAGTGTCTTCATCATTTACTAGAAATACCAACCCCAGCACCTAGTAAATATGTTATGTCCTAGCTAGGTACAGTGGATGTTCAGTAAATGGTGATGATTAAAAACGCAAGTACATATCTAACTGGGATAAAATCTTCATTCGTAGATAACTATAGTTCATATTACTAGACAGAAGAATCCACTTTATATAAATATCTTAATAGACAAATCTGCCACAATTTCCCAGAAAGATCAAGAGGTAGCAGAAAGACCTTTCAATAATTTACTGCTGTACTTTGCAATCTTTTTTTAGCAAAATATTTTAGTTTTTCTCATAATTAAATACTACCATCTGCCCACAAATTTAAGCAGGTGCCATTGAAAGAAAAGGGGTTAGAGTATATTTTTGAAATATTTTGCAATTAAAAACATACTTCTGGGATGGGAGGAAGTATTGTGTGGTGGCAAGGGCATGCAGCTTGTGACTCTGAGGATATGATTGCAGTTGTGAGACCCTGGGCAAGTTACTTCAGCTTTTTTCATCACAGTTTCCTCATCAGTAAATTAAGATGCTAATCTAAATCATGTTTTGAAGGCCTTTTTTTTGCTCTAACGTGTGACTGTTTCTCAGGCATGTACAAATATGTTCATGCTATTAGCAACAAATAAAAACTAACTTCTCAATGAAAATAAATGATTAATAAAATTTGAAGCTACAGAGGTAACATAGTACAGTCTATATGTGGAATCCCATGACCCAAATCTGAATCCCAGCTCTGCCACTTACTTCCTACCTGTAGGACACATCACTAAACTTTTATGAGTCTGTCTCCTCTTCTGTAAAGGAAGGGGTTAGTTTGGACCTGGGGTTCTTAAACTGGGGTCCATGGGCAGATTTAAAGAGTCTGTGAACTTGGACAAGACTTATCTCTAACTGAAACTTAGCATTTCCTTCAACTGTGAATTAAAACAAAACAAAACAAACCCATTACTCTCAGAAGGTATCCATGACCCAGAGAAGGTCTATCAGCTCTGGTCTGGATTCAAGATGACCTTTAAGGTTCCTCCCAGTTATGGATCTATGATCCTATATAGGATCTAATCTAAACCCTAATGATCACTATGTTAGAATGGCAGCTTCAAGGAACCAGGAATTCCCTTATCCTTTAATCTAGGTTTGCCCTGAAAATAAACTTAAGCTAAGCATGCTTGGATATCTTGATTTGGCAATTCTGAGTCTATTAGCTTTATGGTGACTTGAGCTCAACTTATGTTTAGATACAGACAATTTTTCTTAGGTGTTATATCCCCCTAGACTAGTAATTGGTTCAAAAACAGGTACTTGAATATGAAAGGGGTGAACAATAATCTCAGGGAGAAAGATTTCCCAGGAGACAGTCCTTCACCTCAAGTCTTGCTTAGGGTTTATTTCCCCTTAGTTCTAGATGTAGGCTTCTGTTACTGTACCAACTATAGTGCTGCTTTCAGATCCTACAGTGATATGTGAGTAAAGACAGATAGCTATAAACCCCAAGAAAGGGGCCTGTATTGGTGCTTTGTTACCCTTTCTGTCATGGCTTCTGCGTATGTCTTATCACCCTAAACTAAGTGAAATGAAGAGAATTTAAATTATGGCACCTTTCTTTCTCTAAGTTACAGTTTAGGCCTTGAAGCCAACACATTACCTGGTTGTTTTTGCCGGGGTTTTGGCAAATTGGTGACACATGTATGTGGACACATAAGAATATTACAAGGATGCAGAGACCCCTCCAGAAAGTGCTGTTTTGTCTGAGATATATGGATTCCTCCAAGTGGAGTTTTTGGCAAAGTATTGGCTGGAACTAGAGCAAGACAGTATACCCCCACTTGATGAATACTGTCAATTGCCTAAACAAACACAAAGAAAAATTGTTAATTAGTCAACTTTATTATATTCAAGATCAGATCCTCCTAATACATTTTATCACCCCTCACTGCTCTGGGTGTTTTCCTTTCTCCCTATTATATTTTTGGTCTAGCATCAGGAAATTAACATGATAATAGAAAGAAAGGAGCCAGTACTCCTTCCATTAAGGTTCTGGAAATCAGTATTTGGGGTGGGGGGTGAGGGAAGAAGGAAGGAATCAAGGTTGGGTGGATAGCAGCAACTGCCTACAACTCAAGATACAAGTGGCTTATATACCCAAAGGCCCCTCACTCCTTTTCAATCTGTAGCAGAGAGAAGTGAAAAACAATGCAAAAGCAGTCTGAATGAGCACACAGATGGTTGAAATCTGCTAAATAAGCTCCTATGAGCCTGTGGATGAGTCACAAACTGGACCAAGCCATTATGGTCTCTCATCTGGCAAGCTGAGGCAGATTGCCATTCCCTAGCCTGGCGAAATTTAAGTAAAATGTTTTTGCTATAGCAATTGTACATGCTGAGTTTAAGGATGAGATGTGGCCTTAAAGGAGAATGAGTTAGCAAGTACAAGCAATCATATAGGGTTATTGTCCTCTTCTCATTCTTAATAAGCATTATTTATTAAAATAACAAGAAAATAGAGGAGTGGTCTTAATATGCATATTTATTTCTAAGTATTACTCAGCTGTACTCAATAGGCTGTACAGAGGGGAAAGGTTCGAAAAATCCCTCAGGTTCTTGTACTTCAGGCTCTATAGAAGGCCAACAAGCCTATGTTATGAGTGTCTGGGATCTTTATCTGGAAGCACAATTTCTGGCATTATGTCACCTTTCAGTGATCTTTCCATGGAAGATGCTGACTTAGGTGCTTACCACAGGAGCACTTACCTGATAACTAATGACTATTTCTCTATAGTTGCTGCTATAGCTCTGTTCATGTGCCGTGTTGTCTGTGAAAACTTCCCTGGTTTTCTAGTTGTTAAAGCTCTCTCCCTACTTCTGGTATCACTTTGTATTTATTTATCTGCCTTTATACAGATACATGCTCTCTGAGGGAGTGGTTTTTTCCTTGTCTTTAAATTCCCAGTATCTTGCACAAAGTAGGCACTTACTGTTTACTGAACTGAATGATTCCCTTTGATCACCAATTTATGAGAAGTGCCTTTTCTTACCCACTCCACCTCAAGCCATTACTATGATTCCAGAGCTCTGAAATATGAAGAACACATGGGATACAGGAGAGCCAAGCCCCTTGTGTGCTCTAGGCAAAGTCTCCAAATTAGATCCATTTGTATGTTACTAATTCAGTTGGGGTACTGTGAACCTTCATTATAACACATGCAACTTGGCTTGCTACAAAATATAAAGAACTGAAAAAGGGAAAAGAAAAGGTAATTTTCTGTTATTAAAAATGTGCATTTAGGGGCGGCTAGGTGGTGCAGTGAGTAAGAGCGCCGGCCTCGGAGTTGGGATGACCCGGGATCGAATCCGGCCTCAGAAAATGAGCACCCACACATAAATAATAACTAGCCGTGTAGCCTTGAGCAAGTTATTTAACCCCAATTGCTTTAAAAAAAAACAAAAACGTGAGGGGCGGCTAGGTGGTGCAGTGAGTAGAGTGCTGGCCCTGGAGTCAGAAGGACCTGAGCTCGGTTCTGGCCTCAGACACGTAACACACACAAACAAAAACCTAGCTGTGTGACCTTGGGCAAGTTACTTAACCCCAATTGCCCTCCAAAAAAAAAATGTGCATTTACAAATCAACAAATAAGCATTTTAAAGGACCTACTATACAACTTGTGCTTAGATACAGACAATTTTTGTTAGGTGCTATATCCCCCTAGACTTGTAATTGGCCATATTAGGTACTGGGGAGAAAAAAACAAGAAAGGGCAAATCTCTCAGCAGTTTATACACTATCAAGAGAGACAATGTGTACACATATAAGTATGTACAGAAAAAAACCAAACAAATGCAAGGTAGCTGGTTAAGATGATTTCATAAATCAACAGGCAGAGAGAATCATTCACTTCAATGTAAAAAAGCTTCTCAACGTGCTTTTCTAGTGTCATGACCCAGTGCCTACTGGCTCTAAGGCTCAGCCCTGCTTCTGCTGTCTAGTGCCTATTCTACAACAGGCACAGTGTTCCCGGCACTGGGAAAACAATGATCCTCATCCACATGACTCAAATAAAAAAAATATGATATAATCACCATCCTCGAAGTTTATTTTGCTCTGTTCATAGTGCATTCAATGGTTCAGTTAGATGGGGATGACTGGGAGGACTTCCTAATAACTGGCTGTATCAGGAAGGATGTGCTGAGAACTGCAGAGTAGGTTTTCAAATGAGGACTAGATGACCACTTGTTCATGAGGTTGTAAAAGGGAGACTTAATAAGGTAATGGGTTGGACAAGATGACCTTTGAACTCCCTTCCATCTGAGGTTCTATAATTGCTTCCTAATTCTGAAATGACTTAGGCAAAAGGGACTTATTTCTGTTTCTCCAAGTGAGAGTCTTTTCAAATGTATTTTTTTTTTTAATGATAAATAAAGTTCTATCAAAACCAAGCCTCTTTTAAGACTGAGAAGAGTGAGGTAGAGAAGAGGCACAGATGTGACACATACAGATTACTGAAAGCATTAGAGGACAAATTATAAGGAAGCCAACATTTATAGCCAAGCTACTCTGGAGAGTGGGAGGTGGGGAAGGCAAGGGAATCGATGCAAGTTTTCACCAAGTTTTTACTATGCAATGCATCTTTCATTCTATGTCAGATACACTCTACATATTCTCTTGATACGTACAAATCCTACTCATTCTTTGAGGCACAGCTTAAATATTATTTCCTCTATGAAGTGTTCTCTGACAACGCTGATGGCCAGTGAGTGACCTATCCCATCTCTGAACATTCTACATTTATAGTGTATACTTGATTATGTGTATAGACTACTTAGTGCTACTTCCTAGTTCACATAACTAGACTAGTTCCCTTCTCCTTAAGGGCTGGAACCATTCTTTCCTTGAACCTGCTAAAGTTCTTAGCACAGTTCTAGGCACCTAGTTGTTGTTCAATAAATAGCCACTGGCTGGTTCAAAACTAAAAGTCGAAGATAGGTAACCATATAAAGATCTTCAGTTTTATGGACAGAAAAACAAGAAAGATGAAACTGTTTAACTCAAACTTACATAAGAAGAGTCAAAAGTGACATGCAAAACATAAGAGAGCAGTTACTGGGTGGAAATCAAGTGGCAGGGTCTTGGTGAATGACTTTGGACAGAATGAGTGGGACCTACCAGTCCTCTAACCTTTGCCGGAAGTACCCAAATCTCTATGGATGACCACTGTAAAGAACAAGGTTAGGGCCACAATTTGCAGGTGACAAGAAAGCTAACATCCTCATCCAGACTAAGTAATGACTATTCTCTCTCTAAAAATAAACCTTCTGGACCTAGCTCCCGAGGCCTAAGAGGGTGGTTTACCTGCAGCACGCGGCTCATCCACTGGAAGCTATCTTCCTCAGAAGCATCAGGCCGCTGCTCGGCCACAACTACGATGCGCTCATCATAAAACACAGATACAGAGAACACAGCGATCCTGAGAGAAGAGATCAGAAATACAATGACACATTCAACCCCTACTGAAGTGAACTAAGGAAGCATGGGGTCCTGGGGACAGCACTGCACTGAGTCACAGGCTAGGGCCTGAGTCCCAGTTATATCACTTGCTAGCTGGGTAACCCTGAGCAAGCAGGTCTGCCTCAGTTTTCTCATATGTGAAATGAGACAAGTACTTACACTGGCTAATCACAGAGCTGTCATGGGGCTCACGTGAGATAAGTATATAAAAACTCTGTGACCACAAAGCACACATAATAATAGCACTTGTAAATGTGGGCTACTGTTATTACAGAGAAAGGGAACATCAATGCAACAAAGATCGGTATTGAGTGTCATTCATAACACTCTAGGATCTGAGGATATAAAAGGAGAAACAGAATAATCCCTGAGAAAATTACAATAAAACAGAGGTTGTACAAGAAACAAAATAATCATAATTAACATATTACTAATAAGATATGTTCACAGGAGAGGGCCAAAGAGTGCAGTATAAAATATTTGAGAAAAGAAATCTCTTATAAATAAGGAGATGAGGGAAGGCTTCAGAGAGGGAAAGGCAATGAAGCTGGGCCTTGAAAGATTTCAGAACTGTGAGGAGACCATCCTGTGAATAGGAGCCCTAGTGTGCAGAAAATATGGAGGCTGAGGCTAGGCCTGGAATGTGAACTATAGCAAAGCAGTAGCTTAGAAAGGTAGGTTGGAGCCAGATTATAGAAAGCCTTAAATCCTAGGGTAAAGAGTTTATTTTATACTTGAGGTTCTTAACCAAGGGGAATGTGGATAGTTTTCAGGGGTCTGTGAACTTGGATGGAAAAAAAAATACATCTTTATTTTCTCTAACCTTTAACTGAAACTTAGTATTTCCTTCAGTTTTTAAAACTTTTATTTTGAGAAGAGGTCCACATGCTTCACCAGCCTGGCAAAGGGGGTCCATGACCTCAAAAAAGAGATCTATTTTCAAAAAATATTTATAGCAGCTCTTTTTGTGTTGGTTAAGAACTGGAAATTGAAACCACCAATTGAGGAATGGCTAAAGAAGCTATGGTATATGATTTAGATGGCATAATTATTGTGCTGCAAGAAATGATAAGCAGGATGATTTCAGGAAAACTCAGAAAGACTTACATGAACTGATGCAAAGTGAAGTGAGCAGAATCAGGAGAACACTGTATATAGTAATAGCAATATTGTACAATGAAAAACTGAATGACTTAGCTATTCTCAGCAATACAATGAATCAAGATAATCCCAAAGGCTCATGATGAAATATGCTATCTGTCTCCAGAGAAAGAACTGATACCATCTGAATACAGACTGAAGCATGCTTTTTTCACTTTCTTTTATTTTATTTAGAATCTTCTTGTACAAAACGACTAACATGGAAATGTTTTACGTGATTGCATATGCATAAACTATATCAGATTGTTTACCATTTCAGGGAGGACAGAAGAGAAGGGGAGAGGAAGGGATGGAATTTGTAACTCAAAACTTTTTTTAAAATGTTTTAAAAAATTGTCTTAACATATAATTGGAGAAAAAATAAAATAGAATTAAAAAAAAAAAAAAAGAAACCTTTCCTGGTCTACTCCAAAGCTAGTACCTTCTCTCAGAGGTACCTCCAATTTATCTTGGTGGCACAGTGTATAGAGCACCATGCCTGAAGTCAGGAAGACTCACCTTCCTGAGTTCAAATCTGGCTGCAGACACCTAATAGTTGTGTGACCCTGGGCAAGTCACTTAACCCTGTTTGCTTCAGTTTACTCCTCTGTAAAATGAGCTGGAGAGGAAGTAGAAAACCGCTCCAGTGTCTTTGCCAAGAAAACCTCAAATGGGGCTATGAAGAGTTGGATACAACTGAAAATGACTGAACAACAAAAACAGAGTATCTTGTAGGTACATGGTTATTCACATTCTGTCTACTCTATTGGAATGTGAAGGCAGAAAGTGGAATTCCATTCCCTGAAGGCAGAAACTGTTTTTTTAGCATTTCTTTATATCCTTTTTGTATTGAGCACTTAGCTCAATGCTTGGTACATAGTAAACACATAAATGCCTGCTCACTTGACTTCACTTGGGAACAGGGAATTCAAAACTTTTAAATGTGTATTTTTCTTTCTTTCTTTTTCTTTTTTTTTTTTTTTTTGCTTTTTGGAGGGCAATTGGGGTTAAGTAACTTGTCACAAGGCTAGGTTTTTTTTGTTTGTTTGTTTGTGTGTGCGTTAAGTGTCTGACGCCGGATCCGAACTCAGGTCCTTCTGACTCCAGGGCCGATGCTCTACTCACTGCGCCACCTAGCTGCCCCTAAACTTGTATTTTTCAGTTAGTTTTCAGTTCTATGCCACAAATGCAACAATTTAATTACTATGAAAAATCCAGTTCAATCATTCTATCAGAAATTCTTAGCCCTTATCCAATGTTCCAAGCATATCTGAATTTTCTACCACTCACCTGCCCCTATAGACAGTCTTTATCGATTCAACTGCCAATCCAGTAGCAACAATGTCATCAGCATTATGTCTTCGGCCACTAACTATCTGCAACCCATCCATTTTTCCAACCACAAATACAAGGCTACCCTGAAAAATAAAACATAGCAGCCAATGGGTATCTGATTTGAGGGAACATATGTGTGTCTCATTAAGAACTGCCTGCTCCAGACAGAAGGCATTCCCCATCCTATTTATTTCTAGGGTAGAATATTAAATTGAAACCTTTTAAGGTTTTGTATTTTGTAAGCTATGCATTTTTAAATACAAAAGAGTAATGAATGATCCCATCTTATTTTCCACATTAGCCAGTTGCACAATTTATTTTCCCATTCCAGACTATATGTTAGCTTATTTTTGTTCTAAATTTTCAAGTAACACACTCATTGATTTATATGTTACAGTTATGTAACATGGGTTCTCTTCAAGAAAGAGCAAACAATCTCAGGTGGAGTTTAGTTTCTTGGTATTTTAAAAGACAAACTACTTGTGTCTGGAAAGAAAACAAGAGATACTCATTCACAAGTTGTTCAGAGATCAGTCTGTAGGGATCAAGGCAAATGGCAAAGTCACATGCTGCTGTTTTGTGCAGGTCAATCAAATTCTAATTATAAAAAAAAATTAAACATTTCTCTTCACTGCCACCTTTTCTGAATTTTCCAAACATACTTCAATCCTGCTTATAAAGGGCCATGCTATATAACACATGGTAACTACTTTATCATGGTAGTACTTCCTCTATTGCTGAAGGTAATTCTTTCACTACCTTCTTATAAATTGGAATGTGTTAATCAAATCAAATTTGGCAAGTATAACCATGTAATGACAACTCTGATAATTAGAAATATCTTATTTTATGGAGCCAAATAAACTGGGTAGCCAAAGCAATACAACCTATCTCATAAAATAGATTATAAATTCTACTGAAATTATTTTAATTAATAAGTCATATTTCATAGTCCCACCAAACTACTGAAATAATAAAAATCTGATCTATTCCGCGTTTCATTTTGAACATACAAAAAACATGAAAACTAGAATATTACTTACTGGCCCAACAAATCCAAGTAATCCTGATCGGACAAAGGGCACTTCCCCAATAGGAGACCCTGCAGCATTAGTTGGAATTACCTTAAAGGAAAAAGGGAGATGCTGAAAGTAACATAGTAGTTTTAAAAAATACATGTTTTGATCAAAGTCACTACTAAATTAGACATTATAGTAAAACACTGGTTTTATGGGAAACATTCCCAGGCTTTTTTGTTTTGTTTTGGAGCGTGGAAGGCAAGGCAACTGGAGTTAAGTGGCTTGACCAAAATCACACAGCTTTAAGTGTATCAAGTGTCTGAGGTCAAATTTGAACTCAAGTCCTCCTGACTCGAGGGCTATTGCTCTATTCACTGCACCACCTAGCTGCCCCCTATTCCCAGGTTTTAAACAAAGTAACATGGAAGGAAAAATGTAATTTTGATTTATAAATTCAAGGAAGTAGTTTTCTTTCTTCTAATTACATTTTTAAAATACTATTTTTCTATCATCCATCCATTTATTCACTTACTTATTACTCAAAATCAGCCACATGTAACTCCATGCACAAAATCCATACTGCAGAATTGAAAAATTTTCATCATCCCAAACCTGGTGGTTTCATATCTAAGAACTGATTCTTCCAAAAAGAGAAATAACTACTGTATGAAAATATTGTTTTTAGGGGATTAGGAAGAGGCTAGGAAAACAAAATAGAGGTAAGATAAATACCTCAAATGTATTTTTGGTCACACCAGCAAGCCCAAAGTACATCATGCCTCCTGTTCTGGAGCTGACACAGATTTCTCCAATTTCATCTGTTTTGCAGAGGTGGGGGGGTCCATCTGGTTTTACAATGCACATCATTCCTAATGTATGGAAAACATGGTTCATGAGCACAGATCACCCAGTATCTTAAACTATCCATGGAAATGGGGCATAGCTGAAATCATTATTATTCCATTCTCTTTCACAGGATTACAGTGTCAAACTGAGCGCTAAAAGGGACTTCTGAGGCCGTCTAGACCACTGGTTCTTAACCAAAGGGTCTGGGGATAGATTTCTGGATGTTGATGAACTTGGATAAGAAAAAATTGGAATACATGGAAACGAGCATTTTCTTAAGTTAAATGTAACCAACAATCCAGAATTATCATTAGCAGTACCTATGACTTTGTCATCAAAAGAACTCACAGATATTTTAATACCACGTTATAATTAGAGAACTCAAAATACTGGTTATGCTCATCACTACTTTGAAACAACTAAAGTTATTAGACTTACTGCTCACTCACATGTTTGCAATCTTGTCTACAGATTATATTTCAATGTAAGTAATGCCCTTTGCAATTCTATGTATCTTATTTTACGCATTTAAAAAGATTATTCTGAGAAGAGGCACACAGGTTTTGCTAAGTTGCCACAGGGGTCCCTGACACACAAAAAAGTTAACCTCTGATTTAACCCAATTCTATCATTTTGTAGATGAAGACTGTAGGCCCAAGGAAGAGAAATGACTGGTGGAGGGCACACGCAAAGCTGCGATGTGAATCCAGGTCTCATGATTCCAAATACAGTGCTTTTTCCATTTAACATGACGCCACATTCAATTACTACGTGCATAATTACTATGTGTAAAATCTGCCATACTCAATTACATATAACACACTGTAGATCTTAAGACTACTATGTGTCACTATTGATAAAAAAACAACTTTGAGAGCAAATGAAACCAGGGGTTCAACTGAGTCTTATCCATCTAGATAAGTCTACAGTCATGAAAACAATGCCTCTAGCCCTCTGCACCTCCAGGAATCAGCAATTTCCTCTACCTCACCGCCTGTTTTGAGAAGCTCCTTTGTTTCCTTTGGGGAATGTTTATGTGGATGCTGCTCTTGGGAGCAGTAGCTGTAGAAGAGATCTTTGGAAGAATGTCTGTAATTACCATAATACCTTACCTGCACTGGATAGGCACTTCTGGCCAATAAAAACAAAACCACATTCAGCAGCAACAAGCTGTTATGGAGGTTCGTCCTTCCTTCCACTGGAAGACTTTCTGTTCAACATAACCTAATTAAAATTTCCTAATGATGACTAATTTACCCCCACTTTAAAAAAGCAGGTAAGGCCTGAGAATGTAAGAAACTTGTCTGGGGCCATATGCCCCTTGACATACAAAGGTCCTAAGTGGATCCAGGATTCCTTGCTCCTGGACTCTGACTTTATCAGGCCCCACAAGCTCCAGGGCCACACCCTTAAAAAAAATAGATGGCACTTTTTATGACTCACCTCCAGGCATTACATGTCCCACATCCTGTACTGTAAGAGCTGAATTTTTATCTTCAGTATTGACACGGATTACTCCATAACTTAAGCCATTCATTGAGAGAATAGCTCGTCCTGGCAAAGGGGCCCCTGGAACTCCAGGTCTGAAAAGAAAAAATACTGAGTTGGAGTCTAATACTTTTAATTATGGTAGTAAAACACTAACTCTCTGAAAGAAAAACTTGAATTCTTTCTGACTGAAGTACATCAGAAATCTGATACATTCTTATAGAATCACACTTACAGATTATAAGGAGTGACCAGAAGAAAAGGTAAATTTTCATCAGTGTAGGAAAAACTCTTACTTTCAATTCAACAATCATTTATTAGATGTCTACTAGATGCAAAGCAATATACTAAGTCCTAGAATATGGGAGAAACAAAGTTTATGTATGATACACACAGATAACTGTAACAGGCACATTACTGAGATGTACAACATGCGAAATGAGGTCCAAGGGGGTAGTTTTATTGTTGATTGGCTGAAGTGGGAAAATAGGAGATTCCATGGAGGAAGTGTCTTTGTGGCTGGGTTTTAAAGGATAAGTATGAATTCAATCGATAATGGCGGGGGGCAGGGGGGAAGCACACACCAATAAATGAATGGAAATGGAAATATGGAGGAAATGGAAATGCTCCAGTTTTGGCAGCACAAGCTGGGAGTGAAGTGAGGCCTGTAAGATGGGGCAGCATCAGATAAGCAAAGGGTCTTGAATGCCACACAGGGACATCTTAACATCAGGGGGTAGGAAATATGGAGTCATTGAAGATTTTTTGAGCAGAGGAGTGATATAACCAAATACAGGTATCTGGAAAATAAACCCTGTGGAAATAAGGATGGCCCAGAGGGATAAGAGAATAGGCACAAAAATGTATTAGAAAGCCACAGAAATAGTTCAAGAGGATAGTAAAAAGGGCCAACATTAGGAGAGCAGTAGCAAAAACAGAAAGGGACTGTTGTGATGCAGTTTCCTGACATCTGCTATAATCAAGCCATAGTTTATTTCAAGTCCATAATGCTACCTGACTAAAACAAAAGATTAAAAACAGTATGGAAAAAAGCCTTATTTTAGTAGACTAGAGCAGGCATGCATGTTTAGCTTAATAGCAATGGTAACAGTAAGAAAACAAATGAAACCCCTTTTCTGAGGTAACGATTTAAATTGAAATACTGTCATCAGTGACCTTTATTCTCTTAGACCAGTAAAGCACTTTATCTGAATAAACAGCATTAGATAAGCATCCACAGGAAGTATTAGTAAAGTATTAGATATTCCTTCTCTGCTGTAATATACAACTTTTTGTTCTGTACTTGATGAACTGAACAGTACCTGCGAATTGCTACAGTCATAGCTTCAGGAGATGTGGCACAAGGACAGATGGCCTCAGGTTTTAGACCATGGCTCTGAAACAGACTCAGGAAAGCATCACAGGATGATACAGACCCTAAGCAAATAGAAGAGACCAACTTTAAACCTGATAATGGTGAATTTCATTATTGCAATTTTAAAAAATGTTCTAATGGCAAACTGAGGAAACAAATACTGAATATTTGTGCTTCCAGAGGGCTTTAGATTTCCATAAATTTACTTAAAACTATTTTATTGGCTCTACAAGGTGCAGTTATAAATTTCAAAGACAAATCCATGAAATTATATCTCAGAAAAAGCTGGACAGCATTTAAAGGTACAACTAGGGAAAAGTGGATATGCCTAGCAATATGTACAAATTAATTTCAAACTGTCAAAAATCTCATTTTAGTATTCACATGTAAATACTACAGACAAAGCCTGGTTATACCAGTAGAGTTTATTTTTTAACCTGTAACCATTTATTATCCTGGGCAGGAAGGAAGACATCATTAGCCACTGGCAGTCTTTGGACCAGAGAGACTTCAGTACCAGTAGTAGTTAGGTTCGAAGGGGCCCTCCTTAAACAGGCCCAGGTACTCTCGATTTGTCAGTTTCCCACTCAGCTAATGAGGACAGCCTCTAGTCATAGCTTCATCCAGTTTCTTGAACTTAAGTGTACCTCTACAGAATATTTCCTTTGTCAGTCCATAGCTCAAATTAGGCCAGCATTTGGTTCCTGAAGGAGTTGTTCAAGATAAAGTCAGAATGGCCCTGGAACAGTACACTCTTTAGTTGTAAAGCAAACCATCTGAGTTTCATTTTTTTCTTCCCCACTGCATGCCTGCTCAGTCTCTGTGAATCCGTTTCCACATCTAAGGGTCCAATGTCATATATGTGATGGCACTGTCTTTTGCTCAAATACCTGCCCAAGATGATGTCTAAAGAGTTACAAAGATGCTTCCCTCTCTGTAGTGTCATACATGGTGATCATCTCACAGTTCTCCATAGAAGCCTATAAATGCATCACTGGTACCTGTCTCCGAGATGAGGATTCCTACATGCCCCAAAGCCCCAGATGGTCTGAATGAGTGTAGTAGCTCTTGTTCACATCACTGAGTCCTGCTGCTACAATCACATTACTTAAGATTGTCATATCTGTGGGTGTCTCTGATGCCATCAATTAAGAACTCAAGGCAGTTAGCCATATAGGTTGACAAACCTGCTCTTGGAGTCAGGACTATTCCCATTGATGGCTGGCACTTTTAGAACTCCGTTGGACTTCATTTTGTATAGATTGTGGACACTTGGGATAGTTTTCTCTAAGATACCTTTGATGCCTTCAGGAGCTGGGGGTATATGGTGTGAATGAGAGTTGTAAGGTCTCCACCATCATCCTGGATCATGTTTGAGGGGCTGTGTGTTCTTGAAGTAAAGGATCTATTCAATGTACCAGGGGTATTCTTTATCTTTCTTCCCCTTCCAGGCATACACAGAAATGACAGTTTTGGAAATGGTAGTTGCTGCATGGTCCCAAGTAAAGCACATGTTGTAACTGGGCCATCAGCGTCACAATGAGGACACTTGTCTCCACAGTTACATGGAGGCAATCAGTAATTCAGGTGACCTTCAGTAGTTTGTAGGCTAAGTAAATCTGCTGAAGTTTCATCAAGCCAGGCATCACATTCTGAACCTCTAGGCAGCCAGGCTGACACTGGCAACTCTGTAGGGCAGTTTGATAAAAATGTTGTAATGTTCTCTTTACTGACAAAAGGACCCAGAAAAGACACTGAGTAGGGATGTTAGGGATGGAGTGGTAAGACCAAAGCAAGGACAAGTCACTGAGAGGAGACACTCCAGTAGTTTAACAACCTTTCCTAAAATAATTCAATAGTAGGAGGTGAAATGGTAGAGTGAGAGGAAGCATTTCTGCTTAGCTTGCCCAGCAGATCTCCTTCACAATGATGTAGAAAATGGACCAGACTAGGACAGGAAGCACTAGGGAGAAAGAAATGCCAGGAAATCCCTGAATCAGCACTGGATATAGGAATGAGTATCAACTGGCAGTTCTATTGCACATTATCAAGTTTTGGGTTTCAGAGCCAGGGTGGAGAGGAGTAGTCACAACTGAGCATGGGGTCTAGTTGTGTAATGAGGAAGGAACAAGTTCTAGAAACACAGCTGCATAGTTCTGAGCCCTGGAGCAAATCAGCAACTCAGCTGCAGCCTGTTGTCTGGCACATAAACCTACCGTGGAATAAACAGGGCAGTGAACCTGGACCAAAAGAAAGCCAGCAGTTCAGTGCTGTAAATCTGCAGAATCTCCCAACAGCCTAATGGTATCCATGTCTAGAAGCAGTCTACCGAAACTCAACCACTCAGAAGCCAACAGACACAAACATTAGTCGGGAATCTGCAGAGCTGTGACCAGGAGGGCAGTGAACAGACCTTTCCTTGGATCACACCCCTCTGGGAACAGTGCAAACTTAAGAGGCTCCCAGGCTGAGCTGTGAAGGCAGGGAAAGGATGTAAAAGCATAGAGGCTTGGGTCAGCCTTCCCCTGCAGAAGGGGGCAGAGCCTAGCACTAACATAAGGTACAAAGTCAAGAAGGAGGCTAGAAAAATGAACAATTAAAAAACAATTAAAAAAAGAACCTGACAAGAAAGTGCAGAAGCACTACAGAATGGTGACAGGAAAGCTCAGGACTCAAACACAGGAGAGAATGATTTGAAGACATTCACGAGTAAAGCCTCAAAGAAAAAAAAATGCATTTTGGATAAAAGTACAAGAATTCCTAGAAGAGCTTTTTAAAAAAGAAGAAGAAAAAAATTGCCAAGTGAGAGCTTTGGAAGACAGATATGAAAAGAGAATTATTGGCTCGGTAAGACATACGAAGTCTCACTGAAGAAAATAACTTCTTGAAAATCAGAACTGGCCACAAATAAGTAATAATGAAGCCATGGCCATGTACTAGGGCATTATATCTCTGCAAGATGTCAATTAATTCTGAAAGAGTTGGGAATTTTGATCAACACAATGACCAATGACAATTCCAAAGGACTCAGGATGAAACATGCTCTCTTTCTCCAGACAGAAGTGATTGACTCAAAGTGCAGATCAAACCATACGCTCTTTTCTTTTTAGACTTTGTGTTAAATAATTATATTTATTTGTAATGGATTTTGATTTTCTTGCCTTCTCACTGGGTGGGGGAGGGGAAAATTTGGAACGGAAAGTAAAATACAACTGAAAAACATCGTAAGTAAAACACATATATTCTGTATGTCCTAGTTTAGTACCATGCTCTATTCATGTTCTCTTAAGTTTTTTTATTCTTTTTTTTTTTTACTTTTTGGAGGGCAATTGGGGTTAAGTAACTTGCCCAAGGTCACACAGCTAGGTTTTTGTGTGCGCATTAAGTGTCTGAGGCCGGATCTGAACTCAGGTCCTTCTGACTCCAGGGCCAGCGCTCTACTCGCTGAGCCACCTAGCCGCCCCAGTTTTTTATTCTTAAACATTAATCATACTACTGACTACTAAACCTGCTTATTGATGAGTTTATTTATATGAAATTGGCATAAGAACACTACCAAGGTCTGATTTTACCTGACTGTAAAAGAGAGATTAGGAAAGTCTTGGTATATATCTGATTATCCCCAAACAAAATGATCTTGATCTTTTTTCAATCAAGAATATCTATGTACCATACATACCAATTTACATATCATATTGTAATGAAAAGATAATCTTGATTGGCAGAGCACTAGTTGGTTTTTATTCCATGAAAGAAAATGTTACACAGAAGTTAGCAGCTATACTTTATAATAGGAAAATAAAATAAGTTAGAAGAAAGTCAGTACCAAAAAGTACCAAACACCACGGAAATACTCACAAGGATTAGCTCCATCAGTCACGATTAGCATTCGGAGAGAACTCAAACTCACATCTCTTTGGTCCCGATGTGCCATCATTGCCCAGTGTAAATCTCGACATTTTACTAAGGCTACTTTGGCTGTAAAGTCCAAAAGAGAAAAGTCAGCAGAGAATAAAAATTAAATTCAGTGGTTTTTTAACTGCTAAAATCAACTTCTATTTTAGGGATTCTAGCTTACATTTAATGAAGATTCCAAAGTATTTTGTAAAATATTACTTAAGTAAATTGTGTCTTGTCTTCACAAGTCTGTAGGGTGCCACATTCAGAAGACTGGATGGTAATAAGGAGATGACTGCAACTGTAGCCTCTATGCAAATCAAAGTATTGCTACCAATGCAACTTTTTTCAGCTCAAAATTTCTTTGTAAGCACTTAAGTTAAGGTGCATTCATCTCAATTTATGAACAAGGAAGCTGAAGAAGTAAATAATCACTCAAGTCTAATGACAACCAAAACCCTCATCTTTCAGCTATGCTCTGAGATTACTAATCACTAAGACAATGAACCCTATCTTCCCTCCCCGCCCACCCAAGCCAGTCATTGGCTATTCTGACTATGGTTTAGAAGTTTACAGATTAATGACCAAACTTTAGAAGGTATCTGTGACTACCTTTGTGAGTATGTACTCGCTGGACCCAAGACAGGGGGCAAGTCTTCATCACTGAGTAGGGAACACTAACTGTATGCATCTTATTCATTACATTCTGAAAAGCAACAAAACATACAAACCAATAACATGAATTAAACACTGAACATGGGCTATTTCACACCACAAAATGACAAAAGTAGGCAAATTCTAAATGTAACTATGTATAAGCACCAACAGTAGAAAAAGGGATGAGGTAAGTCTTTAAGAGGCCTTTTGTCTAAGCCAATAGTCTACATATGGCATTCATGTCTTTTGGGATAAGAGCCATCACAGCAGATGGGCTTTTTATTTCTGTCTCTAAGTGCTCGTATGTGCTCTTATGTAAAGGGTATAGTCAACCACATAGCAAGTAACAGCAGCACTACATTCCTCTTTATTTTTATTAACATTTACATTGCACATCTGAATAAAATGCCATTGGAAAACAGGACAGTTAGCTAAAAGTGCTATTTCAAATAAAACAACCACTGTTGAGATATTAATCCACAGCAACAAATCTAATGGAGTTGCTTTATAAATACTGTTACTTGGTTTACACAGTAGGTTTATTACTCAGAGTAGCTTACCGCAAATATGCCATGCCACAGTCCAGCATCCTTTTTGATGTCTAATACATTTACTATGGTTTCCCCTATAAGAAAAATGAAAGAAAAAAGTTGATAGTAGGTGATATCTTCAAAGTAAAAAATCACTAAGCAGCCAAATTGGCAATATTATCTCACTTCCCCAACTCAAACAATTCCTTAACTGAAAGTGCTATGATTACATCTATCTCATAGTTTCAGGTTTGGGGCTCTATTTATTACATACAAATTTGCATTAATTGTCCATTACACTGTCAGGGACCTCAAGTTTGGCTGTGATCACTGGGTGATATGCCTATACTTGTTAAAGGTTCAGTAATTGCAACATATTAAGTATTTCATGCAACCTGGTATCTGTCTTCTAGGAGAAGATATTTTAGGGGGCCTAATCACCACATGGTACATATGACAAAAACAACCACCACAAAACCTGTATCTTCATATTGCTAAATCAATCAATCTCTCTCTCTCTTTCTTCAACAAAAAAGTAAATCTTTTTTGTGAAAATTCCAGAATAAAATATCTTTCCCCTTCATGATTTCATGGCAACTGTTCCACAAACCGAGTCCCATGGTGTTCTTTTTATGTCAGGCCCCACTGAAATGTCACCTAAAATGAGACTGTTAAAATGTCAGAGAATTGAACCACCTGATTTACTAGCTGTTTGAGCTCCTCGCCCTGAGTGATAACTGTCAACCTCTGGAGAGTTACTTTCCAAAGGTGGAGGGTATACTGTTTACCTCAGCTGAGACAGATTGTGTGTGTGTATGTATACAAGCATGTATATACGTATGTAAACATATACATACATGCATTATATACACACACCTGCTTGGAGATTATCCCACTTTATCATATACATGATAATATGATGTGTATCTACGATAAACTGGAGGTACTCTCAAAGGGAAGACACTAAGAACAATCACAATAACACAATAATATGTCATCTCTTAGCAATTTTAGTGCCCAAAGAAATATGCTTAGTGTGCAAAAGGAACCCAGGAATCATTCAAAGCTCCTGACAGTCTTTTGTAGCCTGGAAGTTAGCTAGTTACTCATTCAGTGTGTGCTAGGCAGCAAAAGTAAGTGGTTTTTATTCACTCTGAAATCCTGTAACTTGCTTTTGAGCGGCATTGTTGCCTAGCCCACTTCTCTCAGATGAAGGTTGCTGTATGTACAGTCCTGTTTTTCCCTTGCCTGTCTATTAATTTTTTTAAAATGACTTATTTTTAGTTTTCAACATTCACTTCCATAAGTTTTAAATTTTCTCTGCCTCTCTTCTGTCTCCCCACCCAAGACGGCATGCAAACCAATATAGGCTCTGCGTATGCATTCTTATCAAACACATTTTCACAAGAGTCATGCTGTGTACAGAAGAATTAGAACAAATGGGAGGAACCATGAGAAAGAAAAAATACACCACAACACAACAAAAAAAACAAAACAAAAGAGCAGAGAGTATGCTCCACTCTGCATTCAGACTCCGTATTTCTTTCTTGGGATGTGGACGGCATCTAGAGCTTTCTCATATTTTGTTTGGGTTAAAGTTCTGTGACTTTTCTGGCAAACTTACAAGTGTAGTGACTTCTGACTGAGGGTTAGATGAAGTCCATGTTGTTAAAGCAGCTAGAAGGAGAATTAAACTAAAATTTTTCTTTTTGCTTCACTAAATCTCTCAAAATAATTCTTATTTGGCTTATCCAGAACTAGGCTTATCTTTTCAACTATAATAAATCTAGAAAAACAAACCCACCATATAAATCACGGCATGGATGGGTCTAACAGTGAAGCTGCTCAACTATGACTACTTTAAATGTGAACATTCCCAAGGGGCTGATCGATTCACCACATCTTGGAAGTAATACAATGAGGGGAGCTGTGGGATGCAAGCTGACCTTCAGAATAGTTGCAGGCCTGTGACAAGGCTTGGCAGTGAGACAGCATGGCAATGCGGGACACCGTGACTCCCATCACACTCCCTTCCTTGCTTGTCTTATACTGAAGGAAAAAAGGCAGAATTAAAGAGTGATTTCTAACCCTGGAGTTTGTAAAGCCCTAAGAGTGCATCCTTACTAAAGAAAATAATAATGTCATCTCTTAGCAATTCTCTTAAAAATAATTCTTTCTTCTTCCTTTCTTCCTCAAATTATTGAGTCAGAAAAAGACCAACTGCTACATAAGTATCTGAAAGATTCCCCACAACGGAGCCTAGATGTTTCAGTTCAATGTGAATATCCAGAAAGAAATGGAATACGGTTTTTGGAAAATGAGACAACTGTGGAGTATACGTTGTGGTGTCATTACCAGTGAGAATCTTAGATAAGATCTACTCCAAATGCTCTTAGCTTACAGATGAAGGGTCAGAGAAGTGCAGGGAGAGCTTAAGATGACATAGCCAGTTCTTTCCAATGTGTTTTGTTTACACTTTGTGGATGGTTGCTGGTCTCCTCCATTAGACTGGGAGCTCCTTGAGGGCACAGACTATCTTTTGCCTTTCTTTGTATCATCAGAGCTTGGGATACTGCCTGGCACACAGTAAGCACTTAATAATATGTTTATTGCCTAACTGCCCTCCCACATTAAACTCTGCCAACACACCATCTGCATACTCTTACCCCATCTGCTTTTTTGGTTATTGGTTCCTATAGCTTAGTTTTAGAACTGGACATCAGTCAGTCAGTAAATAAGCATTTATTAAGTACCAATTGTCTATCAGGCTCTGTGCCTGTGGGGGACCTAGGAAGTCATTTCATTCAATCACCCTTCCCCTGACCCCCAATGTTACAGATGAGAAAACCAAGGCCTAAAGAGGTTAAATGACTTACCCACAGTCACAGAGACAGTGAGCAGTGAGGAACCAGGGAAGGATTTGAACTTAGGTCTTCTGAGTCCAAAAACTGTCCTTTTCTCTACACTACATGGCTTTTCCTACTTTTGTTCACTTCTTTACAGTTTTCTGGTCAAGCAGAAACAGTAGAACCACATACTTTTTGCTCACTATTCCTTCCTTCATATATCCTCCCTCAAACTTATCTACTTCTCTGGGGCTCACTGTAGGCTGGATGCCTGGGGTAATTTTTTGCTACCTCTCTGGCTCCTTTATGTGAATCCCACATTCCTCACCCCCAACTTAATGGTTTCTAAAAGTGGAGAGAAAGGCATGAAGAACCACTTCAAAAGCTGTACCACTGAGGGGTGGCTAGGTGGCACAGTGAATAGAGGACCAGCCCTGGAGACAGGAGGACCTGAGTTCAAATCTGGCCTCAGACACTTAACGTATACTAGCCGTGTGACCTTGGGCAAGTCACTTAACCCCAATTGCCCCTCCAAAAAAAAGCAAAAAAAAAAAAGTTGTACCATTAGAAAGCATTTTCATCTCAGTTATATGGAAATTTAACACAGAAGTGAGAAGCTGTTCCTACTAATATTCAAATTCCTAGAAAATGAATTATTTTTGGATGTTTATTTATATTTATGGCAGAAAGTTTATTAATATTTCCAAACTTATTTCAGAATTTACCTCTATGTAGGCAGGTTCTGTGCCAGCAGGTGAGATGTGTGGCTGCCAGTCTTTAGGTGATTTGGAAAGGTACTTGGAATCTGTTACCACCCACTTGAGCCGAGGCCAACCTAAATCAAGTCCAAAGGAAGCAATTAGTGGTTTTAGTTGTTGGGGAAATAGTTTATGCTCAACTGGATTTCTTTGCAAATTCAGATCCTTTTTTTTTTTTTAGAAATTTTATTTCATTTGTAATTAAGTCCATATTCCTACTTGCAAAACCTGATATAATTTAGTAAAGCGCTGATTTTGCCAGTTTTCATTGGCACAAGAAGATTATTCTTTCCATTTAAAAAAGTAAATTTCCTCCTCACTTGCCTATCTTCATGTAAAGTAGTTCATAACAGTACACTGCTGCCACACCCTTTTATCAAAGGATCATACAATTTTATAAACAGAAGGGAACCAAAGGTTCAGTAACTTGTCCAATGAACTAGAGTAGAGCCAGGTCCCCTGACTCCTCAGTTCAAGGTCTGCACGTGATTCTTTCTTTTAGCAAATATTTTCTATCGAGCATTTCTTTTTGAATTAAGCAAGAGACTGTTCAATAATGGGTGGCTTATAGAGTTTACATGCAAATTATTTGAAATAAGCAATAATTTTTATATGGTTTCATTATGTGACAGCAATGGTCACATACATGTGCTTCTGACAGTAGGCTTCTTCTACTCACAAGATGCTTTTTGAAGTCTTGGGATTCACCCAACTATTCATAGTTATAAGAACAATTAAAAAAAGCAAAACAAATGGCTTCTAACTGTTGCTATAAAGAAAACATGTTTGTCAAAGTAAGACAATACAAAGATGAGAGTTCTGAAGATGGGAAAAAAGTAATTTCTACTAATAAAACATTATTTTTTTATTCAAGACTATTCCAAACTATTGCCAGAAGAAGTCTAGCTGAGTCTAAAAGATCTGGGAATGTCCTTAAGATTGCAAAACATGCACTCCTGAAATGTGGGTTTGATTTTTTTTTTACTTCCAGTGGGACATTTTATTCCCCCTAATGAATAATAAACATATTCATAAATCTGAGAAATAGAATTTTCAAATGGAGATGGAATACTGAATATGATGCAAGATGCACTATAACTGTAAACAATCATTTATCTAGGAAGTGAAAATAAACTCGCTTAAATAACCTGGGAACTTGTCTGAATCAAACTTCATTGAGAAACTATGCACAATAATGAGGGCCAGTCTTGGAAAAATGTGCTGTTTGTTAAAAGTACACAATATTCAAATTGATGAAAATGTGGTTTCATGACTAAAGAACATGTCAAAATCTTCTTAACTCAATATTAATATTAAATAATGTAAAATAAGTAACTGCTGTAGTGGCATGTAAATTCTTTAGAAATGTAAAAATTTACAAAGGTTTACTGTATAAGTCAATTTAATCATTCCATTCTACTTCAGTTAACCTGCATCCCACGAGAGGCAAGATGGGGTCTTTGCTCTCATATTTGGGGGTATGGATAAAACACAAGTACAGATAATTAAACCAAGTTGCCTCAACATAGATCCATACTGTTTCCAGAAGCAAACTGTCCTTTCAGAATTAGTAACAGTCCTTTATCTCAAGTATTTTCTATTAACATCTTGGAACTCTTGTTTTTATTCTGGAAATAAACTGCAGCCCATGGTAGAGAGCCTCTGAAGTCTAAACAATATTCTAGGGAAGATTCTGAGAGGAGCAAGGTCAGTTTGAGCTCCTTGTACTCTGCATCAGACTCGAGAATAAGCTGGCTGTTCCTAGTGAGGAACAGGAAATTAGGGTCAAGATGAAGAAATCATCAGTGAGCATCTCCTTACACATTTTGTTATTTTGTATGAAGCAAATTACTGTAACACAACAAATGAACTGGACTGGGAATTTTTACCATACAGTAATATGTTAGGAAGAAGGGTAAGACAAGGAACATACTAAGGACTACAACAAAGTTGGGTAGAACCTTAATCCTTTCAAGGAACTGTCACCTCAACAATCTCAAGTAATTTTCTTTTGCTAGACTCATTTGGTATTTGGTCACTATATAAGATATTTAACTCAAGTATACAGGGTGATCATGTATACAAACCTGAACATAGTAGAGGAACATAAAATGAAGGCTTTAGTTATTTCAGATGCCTAAAAAACTATTTTCCTTCATCTAAAATCATTTTTATGATGCATTTTCTACTAACAATCACTTTCCAATAAACACACTACTCTTACTGAGTAACTGCCCACAAAAGAAGTTAAGCTAAAACATCTAATGATAGGTATTGCAACTGACAGCACATGGAATGCCCCGTTTTTTTGTAGTTTACTGTTGTAAAGGAAAGAAGAACTTTAGAATTTAGAACTAACACTTTTTTTGTGATTGATCTGAACTTTGTTACCTTTTAATTCTGTTTTAACTTACAGCTAACACCTATTAATCACAGAACAGAAGAGCTGGGATGGCCCTAAAAGGCTACCTAGTCCAACCTGTACATAATGTTATGACTTAAGAATTCCTCATACAATATATTACATAACTGGTCGTCCAGCCTTTGCTGGGAGACCTCCAGGAAAGGGAAATTCACTACTTCACATGGCAGTCCATTCAACTTCTGAACAGTTTGGATCAATCAATCGATTGATCGATCAGCAAGTATTTATTAATCACCTAACAGCTACAGGCACTTTGCTAGTGATACAAGTACAAAGAATGAAACATGACCTATTCATAAGGAGCTCATATTCTAATGGTCATATGTACATGTGTGTAGCATAATGAAGTGAACAAACAAAAATACATATAAAGTAGCTAAATATAAGATATTTTGGGAGGGAGAGAGGGCCCTGAGGCTCAGGAGGGGCTTCAGGTAGGAGATGGTGTTGAGCTGTGTCATGCAATAGAGGGACGCTGTGAGGTGGGGTTAAGATAACCCTTCTGTCCTATAGGCAATAGGAAGTCACAGGCATTGGTTCAATAGGGCAGGTACATGTTCAGATTTGCAGTTAAGGAAAGTTATGTTGTATAGGACAGACTAAAATGGGGAGAGATTTGTGGTAGGGACACCACAGAGTAGATTAATGCAGTAATTGAGGAAGGAGGTGAAGTAGGCCTGAACTAAGGTGGGAGTTGTATGAGTAAAGAAAAAAGGTCAGATCTGAGAGCTGTCAGGCCAGATGATGCCTCTGAAACTTGTGCCAACTGCTCATGGTTTTGCCTTCTGTGATAAGTAAGAACTTTAATCCCCATTTCACATGATAGCTTCCTATCAAAAACTTCAAAATGGTTATCATTTCTTCCCTAAGCCTTTCCTTCTCTAGCCTAAATATCTTCCTTTAATCATTCCATATATATAGTGTGACCTTGAGACTCGTCACCATTCTGAATGTCTCACTCTGGGTAATCTATCCCTACATCATCACTGTCCTTCCCTTAGACTGAAGCTAAAATGTAGTACTTCTTAAATTCACTAGATGTGGTACTTCTCTAACCTGGAACATTATTCCTTTCTCAATGCAGTCTGAGATACTAATAGTATTTTTTTGACCACCATAAAATCACTTCTTGACTAAATGCCCCAAATCTTTTCAGATATACATATCCAGCTATGCCTCTTCTATCTTATAATTGTGAAACTGACTTTCTGTACCCAAATGAGTTTTCCACTAACCTTTAAACTGTACAATTTCTCCATTCTGGGTTTTTGGAAGCCCCTTCAGACAAACCTCACTGGTGAGAGCCAAAGTAACACCACAACTTCCCAGCAAGAAGCCAATCTGCTGTCCTCCAGCATCCTGTGGAGGGGAATAAGACAGCATTACTAAAAGAGAAGTTTATAAAAGCTGACCTTACACTTTACCAAAAATCTAACACACTGTAATTCTGTGTCACTTGTGTGCTAATGTTATGGAGACATGCCAGAATCTGTCAACAGCTTGGAATTTAAGTAGTAACAACCTTTTTACACAAAATTGGAAAATATTAGCTTCTGTGTAACAAATTAAACATTTATACCAAGCTGTTACAAATTGCTGAAAATTAATCCTAATCTCCCCAATTTTCCCATTTATTCATAGATCAAAAATGATGCTCTTTCAATCTGACTTCAATCAATAAGTGTTTGTTAAATGCTGGAAACTAGACTAGTTGCTCAGAATAGCAAGATATAAGTCAAATAGTAACTGCCTGCATGGTGGGATTTACATAAAGTGTTTTGCAAACCTTAAAGTTCTATATAAATACTAGTTATTACTATTATTATTATTATTATTGTTAGCATGGAAAAAGTCAAGTATGTTTCACGATACTTTTACAACATGGAAGTACAGGAAAGGAATAACACCTCCTTTGTTTAGTTGGATTTGCAATTTGAAGGCTTGGGTTCAATGCTTTCTTCTGTAACTTACTCTGTGCATGACTCCATGAGCCTTAGCACATCCAGTTGCAAAAAGAGGAGATGGGGTGATCCCCTCTAACTTCTTTTATGGCTCTACATACATGATCCTGTGCACATATGGAAAATGTATGTTTCTGTAACTTGTCTGAATTCTCAGGACTCTCAGAGTAACTGAAATACATGATCCAAAATAAACGCTGATGGTTTGCTATTTCCTATCCCACCATCATGCCTTCTGGCTTTGTCAATGTTACCTTTCTAGTAAGTGGCACTTCTATAGGTACAGGGATCACTTCTGCTAGGAGACATCCATAAAAAGCCACCATGAACATGACAGGGTCATTGTTGGGGTAGACCAGGGCCACCTAAAATTCATGATGACATTCAATTAGAAAGGAAACAAAGATAAAGTTCTTGATGTCACACTCCATACTGTCAGACTGCTTATGATGCAAAAATTCAAATGTAAATAGTAAGCTATTTACTCTGGAGTAAATTAAGTTAACAAAAATAAGATAGCAAAATACTTAAAAACATACTAGCAGAGGGCATCGAGGTGGCGCAGTGAATAGAGCACCAGCCCTGAAGTTGGGAGGACCTGAGTTCAAATGTGACCTCAGATACTTAACACAAAAATGAGGCACGTGACCTTGGGCATGTCACTTAACCCCAATTGCCCTCCAAAAAGCAAAAAACAAAACAAAACAAAACAAAACCATACTAGCACCTTCCTATGATTACACAAATATCAATTTTGGTGGACAGTAATGAAATGGTTATTTCCTAATCCTGTTCCCAAGACAGTATAAATTTTGAAACTATTCTTAGTCTTAAACATTAATATCAGCTGCTAGAAAATGCATAGTAGGAACAACCCCCTCCCTCCTACAGAAGAAAGTTCATTCTACTGAGAAAAACACCACCACCACATTTTGGGAATTCAGAAATCACTCTGCATTCCACTAATGTAAAGTTACAGACTTGGATGTTTCTAGGCATAATTTTTTTTTTCAAATGTCTCTTGCCACATTAAAAACTTAATTTTTAAAAGAGTAATCCAATGAACTTCTTGATCTTCTTGAAAAAGTCAATCTCGTATTCATGTTCTCAACAGAAGTTTGACATGAAGTTGTATAATCTCAAAATGCACAAATAATTAACATTAAGAGAAACTGATATTTAGCTGCCAAGAAATTAACACATTTTAAAAATAAACCATTTCCAATTCAATAAATAGAACATAAAAAGAGATATTTGCAATTCAAAGGTATATGAAAGGTTTTAAATTTGGCTCCTCTTAGGAAGCAATATATAAAGTAGGGGGAAAAAAGCGCACAGAAAACTGACAAAAGTTTTGGGGCTGTAATAAAAAAAATAATAAAATGGTAGTCTAATTGCTATTTCTGCTATTCTCAATAAATCTCAAAGTCTGTGAAAGACCTAAGCTTTCTTTTTTTTGTTGTTCTGGCAGCCTAACATTTAACTGACTAGCCAGTAAAGAAATGGATACATGAAGCAAAAAAAGCTGATTGAAGTAAAAAGTCATCATCTCTCTTCAATCCAAGAATACTAAAATCACAATAAAGTATTATGCCTAGGAGGAGAATGGCTGCAAACAATTTTCATGATTCTTTAATAAGTAGTGGCAGAAAGCTCAACATGACTAATTGTCTTTTTCTGAAAAATAAGTGCTTTATTGATGTTGTTCTCTAAAAATATCATTGTTACTTCAATGACCCCCACCACCATTCCTCTCATTTTAAAGAAAGAAACAAGAAAGTAGACATTTTAAAAATTACCCTATCTCCAGGTTTTAATACTGGTTCATTTTTTGTCCCTAGTTTATTAAGCAGTGTGTAGGCCAACTTGAGGCTTCTGCTCCATAATTTTCCTGGAAAGAAAAAGACAATTTTACAATGGACTACGTAAGTCAAATTCATTTGAAGCCTAAGCAATGTAGTTTTCACGATGAAAAAAGACAATGGCAGTGCTCCTATGGAGGCGCTGAACAGGCTGGGGATGGGACAATACAACAAACTCAATTTGGTTCAATTTAATTAAACAAAAATGTATTTAGGTCTGCCTGGTACTTGCCAGGCACTATTCTATGTGCTATCAATGGACAAAAACAAAAAAGTCCCTTCCCTCATGGAACTTATATTCCACTGGCAACCAAGGTTTCTGGCAAGAAAATGATCCTGTAAAATGTATCTTCATGATTATTGGAATTATTGGTCTCTATTATTTCCCACAGGCATATTTCAGTTGTCTAATAAGACTGCTCTCCTTGAGGTAAAGGATGAGCTCAAAGCTTCTTTGGTATGTCTACTAACAGTGAATTGAAAGAGAAATATCTGAATTTTTAAAAATATTAATTTTATTGAAATTATTTTATATCACATTTATTTTCAAATATATCCTTCCCAAATCCCATATTTTATGAGCCACTCCTTGTAACAAAAAATAAAGAACAGGGGGCGGCTAGGTGGCACAGTGAGTAAGAGCGCCAGCCTCGGAGTTGGGATGACCCGGGATCGAATCCAGCCTCAGAAAATGAGCACCCACACATAAATCATGACTAGCCGTGTAACCTTGAGCAAGTTACTTAACCCCAATTGCTTAAAAAAAAAAAGAAAAAAAGAACAGTTCATATGCTGGTAGATTTTACGTAACTGTCTTTTTTCTTTCTTTGTTACAATGGAGGGATTGTTGCAACAGTGGTGAAAAGGACAGCTAGAAATGATTGATGCAAAAAATTTTTATTCTTCAGAGTGCTTTGTCATTGCATTTTTACAAATCTCAAGGGTTTTGATAAGCTAGTTTCCAGATATTTTTATGTATTTTGTTTTGAATGGGATATCCCTTTTGATTATATTCTTCTGGCTTTTATTATCCTTTTAGTTACTAAAGCTATCAATGCTTTAATGATTTTCTCTGATGATTTTTCTGGAGTTTTCTAAGTAAACTGTTATGTTATCATCAAATAGAGATCATTTTGTTTCTTCTTTACCAATGTTTATGTCATTAAGTCCTTAATCTGGTCTTACTGATATCACTAGACCTTTAAAACTATGTCAAATAACAGTGGGGAAAGCAAGTGTTTTTGTTTTGTTCCTGCATTTACTGGGGAAGCTTCTAGTTTTTTTCTACTGCAAATAATGTTAGTTTGGGGTTTTACAACGTATAGTAAAAATTAATGAACAAAAGTCAAAAGTCCTATAAACTACCTATTTTACTAGAATATTATTAGTGCTGCATTTCTATCTTTAAATCATCTTTCTCATGCTCAGTACATCAACTGTCAGGAAGTCTCTCTTTCTCCCCTGCTAGCAAACCTCTCTTTATAGTTTTAAAATATTGGCAGGCCTTCAACCATTACCATGGAAAACGGAAATACTTGACAATATAGTTAGTACTGAAGAACCAACCTAATTTAAAAGGGCTGCTGAAATACCAGGGTTAGTAATTATTGAATATCATGCTAAAAACATCATTATTTTTATCTGCAAACCTCCTACCACACATAATTCTGGAAGAACTGTCTTTTTTGCTACAAGCTCATATATCTTATTATATCCCAGAAGTAGAAGAACAAACAGGAACTGAAATCTCTTAAGCTTACCATATGTTAGAGTATAAACTGGCTTCCCTGTAACATCAAGTGCAGTCAGACAAGGACATTTGGCCTGAGTGGTCCCCCACCGCTGCAGTGCTGATTCTAGAGCAGGGGGCCAGTTACAAATGACTCCTAATGGCTCTCCCTTCACAGGAGTCATCTGACGTCCTTCTGGTTTGGGCTGGTTTGGGTCCGGCTGAGGTACTGTACATACAGAAGGAAACAATATTAAATTAAAAGGAGACATGAAAGAACCACAATGCTGATGAAGCCCTTATGTACAATTGAATTTTTCCTTTCTTATAAAATCTTTGAGTCAGAAAGGACCTCAGATGATAGCTGATTTAACTAGTACTTGAACTGGCATTTGTAATGGCAAGATTTCTGAGCAAGTGGTTATTAGCTGTTACTTGAAGGTTTTCAAGGGAAATTAACCCACTACTTCTAGAGATAAACCTACTGTTTGCACTAACTTGGTTTTGAATTCACTTTAGGGTTCAATTCAACTTTAACATTTAATAAATGTCCAAGGAAATGAAGATATAGATACTAATTTTCAAAATAGACCTAATTTATTTGTCCATTCTCTGTGAAGACTTGTTCAATCTGTTTCAGAGGACTCTTTTCATAAAAGACTAGCTGTATATTCTATACCAGCAAGCATATATCAGGCTCCTACTATGTGCCAGGCAGTATCTTAGTTGTTAGGGGACAGAAACACAACAATGAAATAAAAAGTCCCTGTCCTCAAGGAGCTAATAATTTACTGAGGGAGATGGCATGTACATGTTAAGCATATATAGACTAAACACATAATAAATTCAGAAAAGTTCAATAAGGAAGGGCATTAGCAGCAGGAGGTGTTTAGGGGGAGAGATCAGGAAAGGTTTCAGGTAGAAGGTGTGACTTGAGCTGAGTCTCAAAGCCAGGGATTCTAGAAGATGGAGGTAAGAAGGGAGGGCATTCTAAGCATGGGGGATGAAATAGCTGGTCTGGAAAACCTTGGCCAAAACCTTTTCAACAATAAAGAGCAGTGAGAACAAACAAGAGATCAAGAGTCCAAGTGAGGGGCAGCTACGTGGTGCAGTGAATAGAGCACTGGCCCTGGAGTCAGGAGGACCTGAGTTCAAATCTGACCTCAGACACTTGACACACTTAACTAGCCGTACGACTTTGGGCAAGTCACTTAACCCCAACTGCCCTCCAAAATGAAAAAAAAAAAAGTTCAACTGAAGCAAAATGGTTAATTTTAATTATTTAAAAAGTTTTGCACAAACAAAAACAATAGAACTAAGATTAGAAGAAAAGCAGGAAACTGGGGAGAAAAAAATCTTTGTGACAAATTTCTCTGACAAAGATTTCATTTTTAAGACATATAGAGAAACAAGTCAAATTTACAAGAAAAAGACTATTCCCCTATACTATACATATTAGTTCTTATGATCATATATCAATTCATAAATGGTCAAAGGATATGAATACATAGTTTTCAGAGAAAGAAATCCAACCTATCAAAAGTCATTTGAAAAAAGTGCTCTAAATTACTAATTATTAGAGAAATATCATCCATCAGACTGGCTAAGATGCCAAGAAAGGAGAATGACAAAGGCTATGAGAACACAAGTACACTAATGCCCTATTAGTAAACTGGCTTAGCCACGTGAGAAAGCAACTTGAAACCACACTCAAAGAGCAATTAAACTGTGCATGCTCATTGACCAAGTAATTCCAGTACAAGGTTGATCCACAAAGAGATCAAAGTGAATGGAAAAGGACCCATAGGTACCAAAAAATATATATATTTTTTGGGGGGGCCTTTTGGAGGGCAATTGGGGTTAAGTAACTTGCCCAAGGTTATACAGCTAGGTTTTTGTTTGTGTGTCTTAAGTGTCTGAGGTCGGATCTGAACGAAGGTCCTTCTGACTCCAGGGCCTACACTCTACTCACTGTTGAGTACAAAAATATTTAAGGCAGTTCTTTTTGTGGTAGAAAAGAAGTGGAAACTGAAAGGATGCCCATCAACTGGGGAATGGCTGAACAAGTGATGGTGGATGAATGTGAAGAAATACTATTGTGCTAATAAATGATGAAGGGCATGGTCTCAGAAAACCCTGGTAAGACAGAAAAACCTGAATACAGCAGGCTTTCAGTAAAAATTTGTTGATGAAGATAGATAATAAATTATCAATGTTCACTGCTGCTTTTCCTGAAGTCCTGAACAGCCCACCCTGAACTAAGACTTTTCCTCTTCTGAACTACAATAGCACATATCCATATCTGGCTATTACTATTAATTGCTCATTTTATTAGTTACTTTTTCAATGAACTCTATCTCATTTCCATCTAAGTGTTTTCCATCTCTGAGGTCAGAAGTTGTATTTCTCTGTCCCCCTGAGCACCTAACAATGTATCTGGGACATAGTAGGCACTCAGTAAGTATTTGAAATATTTAAGGTCAAATTTCATATCCTCCTCCAAATTTGATGCCACATGTAAAAACTGCTTAGCTGTCTATTGTGTGTTAATTTAGTGTTCTAGTTAGTTCCTTTTAAAAATCTGAGATATATCTCTCTTGTCTCAGAAGTCCTTGCACTGGCCATTCACCAGGGAATGACTGGAATTCATCCCTTCCTCATCTCTACCTTCTAGACTCTCTTAATTCAAGATACAGTTCAAGTAACACCTTCTACATGAAATCTTTCCTGGTCTCCCCGCTGCCAGCTCCCACCAACTGCCTTATGTCCAATTGAGATCATTACACCTTCAAACGGAGCTGATACCCTTTGTTTTAAAAGCAAGTTCATACTTTATGTTTGGCAGACATATTACTACCTTCTACAATTTCCTCAGAATCATCTACAAAATATTCCTTTAAGGGAGGTCTTTTGGGTCGTTTCAGAGTATTCAGAAGTTGCTGAATTTTTGTAGAGACTCTGCTATTGACAGGGACACCTACAAGAAAGAAAATTATGGATAAATTGTGGAATTCATTGACTATATAATGATTTTAAATTTATTTTTCATCATAGGCATTTCTCCCAAAATCTTGATTTCAACAGCATCAATTAGCTATAGAAATACACATATTACTTTTTATGATCATAATAAAACATTAAAATAGCTGCTACTATTAGTATGTCATTCCAATATTTCATTTCTTCCTTCATCTTTTGTCTTAGGGCTTCTTAACCTGAGGTCTACAGATGCCTAAGGGCTCCCTGGATAGATTTCAAGGAGTCTATGAACTTCGATGGGGAAAAAAATTACATCTTCATTTTCACTAACCTTTGACTGAAATTTAAAAATTCATCGATAAATACAGACAACAAACTACAGTCCTATTAATAGTATCTATGACTTGCCACCAGAAGAAATTGTGATATTTTCATACCACATTACAGTTGGTGATCTTTAAATAATGCTTACAATCATACCTAGAAAGTACTTTGAAACTACTATAGTTATTAGACCTACCACTAGATAGTACCTTATTGAAGTCTTCCTGTCTGTAGAATGTATTGCAATTAATTGGTTTCCTTTAAAATCTTATATATTTTATTTTGTGTACTTATAAACATTATTTTGACAAGGGGCCCACTGGCATTATCACAATGCAAAAGGGGTCTGTGACCAAAAAAATAAAAATAAAACAAACAAAAAATAGTTTAAAAACCTCTGCTATTACTCCCTAAAGTATCTCATGGGAAATGTTAAGTGACTATAAATAGATTTTCATGTAGTTACAAGAAAGTACAGTACAAGAACATTTGTTACTAGCAACTTGGGCAGAAAATTGCAATTATTTTCATTATAAATGAGGCACTAATATAAAATGAAATAAACTAATTCAGTTTTTCTCTCCTGTCTCATTAAGGATGTTCACCAAAAACAGCCATACCATCGGCTGTATCCATAAGGCTGGAACGGTTAGACCCTTTGTGCATGCCTTTAACTATCCCCGAGGGAGGCAGGTCAATATTTGCTGGGCGAATTGAGGAGGAAGATGAAGAAGAGGAGGTAGTTGTGGTGACATCAGGGGGGGCAGAGAAATTCTCTAGAGAAGGGAGAAAAAAATGTGTAACATAAAATACTGTCAGTAAAAAAAAACAGACTTAAATATTGTCATATTCAATCACCAGTTTGACTTTTTATAGAAAAGAAAACTACATAAATAAGAGTTGACACTGTTAAGCAACTGTCTAATTGAAATCCATTAGTAAGTAATCAAATTTTATATGCAAATAATGATTTTGAAAAAATGTGACCCATCAGCTGCCACCCTTCTGCTATTTTTTCCCCAATCAGGAAGCAGGAGACAGAGAGAGTGTAGAAGAACACGAAGACTTATGGTTGTACCATGAAACTTCTACTACTCATTCATGTGGGTCAGGAAAAAGAGAGCAGGGTAGGAGAAGCGAGAAATGAAAGATTCCAGTAGTTAGAAGACTGGGTATTTGGAGACTGTGCATCTTGGTCCACGATGGCCATCACAGAATTCTTTAAAAATTATAGTGCTGAACGGAAAAGTTTTACAAATTTTTATGTTCAGAAATCAGAGACTCACAAATATATAAAGAATAACAGAAAAAGTACCAATGTGACAAGGAAAACAAAACACAATCAGCAGTGTGAGGAGGGGGAGGAGAAGTAATCATAGCCTAATGCTAATACATATATAATGCATATATCCATTTGTATCAGACTAAGCAAAAAAAGAAAAAAGAACCAAGATAAATTTTATAGATGGAGATCATATTTTCTTACACACACACACACACACACACACACACACACACACACACACACACACACACACCATTAAAGCAGAGTCAAACAAAAACTTATTTCTTAAGGTAGCAATCAGCAGTACTTAGCAGCTTAACACAGAACACAAAATTCTTAGCCTGAGTACTCTGATGTGTAGCAACATCATAGCAGCAAGAACAATAAAGGCCAATCTTATGGGTAGGAATAAAGGCTCTACTGATATACTTCTGAAAAAGTTTTTTCATTTGACTTTTTGTATGTTAAAAAATATTACAACAAAGATGAATGGAATCTGTGCCGTTACAGATTTTCAGTCTTCACTAAACCACCACAAACATTAAGACGGGCATTGTTTCTCACAGCTTGAATGTTGCTATGGAAATAGCTATGGCTTCAGGTGAGTAATAATAGAGACCAATATCATAGATGGTAGCCATCCTAACTGTACTTCGAGTACTTCTTCCCTTTCCCCATTAGTTGTTAATCTCTATCTGACTGTACATGTTAAGGTCATTTTGAAAAATTCTAACATAAACCATAAATCAATCTCTGGATACAGATAGTAAAAATTAACCAAAGAGAAAATCATTGGTTCCTTCGGGAGATTCAGCTCCTACCTATTCGAGTATTGGCAAATACATCAGCTAGTGACACAGTGGTTCCTTTGACCTCTCCATGGGACAGTGTAGAAGATGCTGATGAAGAAGTGGAGGATCCCTGAATTGAACGGTTGATCCAGGACTCAGCATTCTGTAAGCTCTGTTGCAAGGCAGCAGAGAGAGCAGCTTGTCTTCTCAGAGAGCCCTCATCCTCAGAGGCAGAAGATGTGTCTGTATGAAGTAAATCAGAAAGAAGTTCTCCATCCTGCCTAGAACACATACCTTCTGGTCCTCTCTCTCAGTTCAAATACAAGATTGTAAATGGGCAAAAAACTCTGTGAATTTATAACCTTTCTCAAAAGGCAATGTTAATAGAGATGCATAGAGCCAAACAGGAACAAAAGCAAAGTAAACGATCTCTGATGCTATTGTTATTCCTATTAAAACTTTTTTTATTATTTGAATCTTTAGTTACCCTAATTCTAGTTTTGAGTTTAATATACAATGTCAATCCTGAATTTTTTATAATTTTTAAATATTTTAGTACTACTCATGAACCTCTCCGCAGTTTCTATACAGAAAAGCTTCCTATACACCAGGATGAGCAGGCTTGAAAACTGTTTATTTGTGGATCTTCAATCTCCAATAAAAAAACATAAAGAGGGGTGGCTAGGTGGTGCAGTGAATAAATAAATAGAGCACCAGTCCTGGAGTCAGGAGGACTTAAGATCAAATCTGACCTCAGACACTTACCACTTACTAGCTATGTAACCTCGGGCAAGTCACTCAATCTCAATTCCCCTGCACTCCCCCCTCCAAAAAAACAAAACAAAACAAAAGACATAAAGACTGAACTCCATGGGAATTATAGAAATGTAAAATGTATTTTAAATTAAACTTTGGTTTAGACATCTAGGTGTTACAGTGGATCAAGTGCTGGGCCCCAAGGCAGGAAGATCTGAGTTCAAACAGGACCTCAGATACTAAGAGACCCTGGGCAAGTCATCAGTTTCCTCACAGTGATCAGCAAGCAGTAGGTGCTAGATAAATTCTCTCCTTTTCCCTCTTTCCCAATAACAAAGTCAAATTCACTAACAAGAACAAAAAGTACTACTATGCCCAAGGCACTGTGCTAGGAGCAGGATACAAAGAAAAAAACCCAAATGAGACACACCAGTTCCTGCCCACAGAGAACTTACATTCCAGGTATGTAAAGATATCAAATATAGATAAGTTAAGGCAACTAATCTGAGGAGGAAGCAAACAACTAGAAGATACTAAAATATACAAAAATAGTTAAATTTCCACAATCTGCCAATACAGACTGCATCAACTTTGGATTTCTTTCCTTAAAGCTGCCTTAAAGAATCCTGGAAAATTGGGATGAGGAGAACAATTAAGGCATTCTCTCTGGTTTTGAGGGCAGGAAAAGAAACCAATCAATAAATACTTGTATTGACAGTTTGGAGCTGCTACCTTGGAGATCTGACTTACTCGTGTGCCCCGCCCATCACTGCTTAATCTGCAAAAATGTCTGACAAACCAGATATGGCTGAGATTCAGAAATTCGATAAGTCTAAATTGAAGAAGACAAAGACACAAGAGAAAAACCTACTGCTTTCAAAAGAAACAACTGAAGAGGAGAAGCAAGTGGGTGAATCGTAATGAAATCTGCCCTGCCAATATGCACTGTACATTCCACAAGCATTGCCTTCTTAATTTTACTTCTTTTAGCTGTTTAACTTTGTAAGATGCAAAGAGGTTGGATAAAGTTTAAATGACTGTGCTGCCCCTCTCAACATCAAAAGAATAAAGAACTACTCGGGGCGGCTAAGTGGCACAGTGAGTAGAACGCTGGCCCTGGAGTCAGAAGGACCTGAGTTTGGATCCGGCCTCAGACACTCAACACACACAAACAAAAATCTAGCCGTGTGACCTTGGGCAAGTTACTTAACCCCAATTGCCCTCCAAAAAGCAAAAAAAAAAGTACTGACATTGAATTGAAAAAATAAATAAATACTTGTATTGTGTTATATTATATTGCTTATACTGTGCTAAGTACCTCATGAGGATACAAAAGAGGCAAAAGACGGTTCTTGCCCTCAAGAAGCGTACAATCTAATGGAGGAGACAAAATGCAAAAATAAATAAATAATGCAAGCTATATACAGGAAAAATAGGAAATAATTAAGAGAAGGAAGGCATTAGGATTAAGAGGAGCTCGAACCTTGTAAAAGCTATCTTTCTTTCTTTTTTGGCAAGGCAACTGGGGTTAAGTGACGTGCCCAGGGTCACACAGCTAGTGTCAAGTGTCTCAGGCCAATCTGAGGCTCAGGTCCTCCTGACTCCAAGACCAGTACACTATCAACTTTGTCACCTACCTGCCCCTTCAAAGGCTACCTTTCTAACCATTCTTCAGGCTTCCTCTTCAGTTGGTCAAATATGTAAGCTTAGTTCTGCAAGTCAAGGGAAGTTAAAGAATGAGTATCTTGGGGGCCGATAGGTGGTGCAGTGAGTAGAGCGTCGGCCCTGGAGTCAGAAGGACCTGAGTTCGGATCCGGCCTCAGACACTTAACACACACACAAACAAAAACCTAGCCGTGTGACCTTGGGCAAGTTATTAACCCCAATTGCCCTCCAAAAAAAAAAAAAAAAGAGCATCTTGTTTTGAATATACTGATTAGCTTACAACAGAAAAAAGGCCTATTAATGAAAAATTAAAAGAAAAAAATAAGTCCCCAATACACTTTTTCTGTTCTTTCGGCAACATTTTACAAAATAATATTAGGAAAATATTCTAGTCAAAAATGTCCCCTGAATAGAACATCTGGTTATCATATAATCAATATCTAGTTGAAGATTCTTTTAATATTCTTTACAAAAGGGAGACTACAGCAAAGTTTTGGGAAGATAAAATTAGGGTGGTAACCATACTAGAATAGGAAGCATTTAATGAATCCATATAAAAACAGGAGTTCCTTTCCACAAAAGCCTGGACTGAATTAGGGCAATGACAAGTCAAAGAAGGGCAGCCAGGTGGTGCAAGGGATAGAGCTCACCAGGCCCAGAGTTAGAAAGATGAATCTTCCTTCCTGAGTTCAAGTATGGCCTCAGATACTTTTGACTGCTGACTTCAGACTGTTTGACCCTGGGTAAGTCACTAAATCCTGTTTACCCTAGTTTCCTCATCTGTAAAATGGGCCAGAGACGGAAATGGCAAACCACTCCAGTATATCTGCCATGAAGACCCCAAATAGGGTCACGGAGAATCAGACACAAATGAAAACTAACATCATCATCACGTCAAAAAAAAAAAAAAAAAAAAGGAAAAAATCTCTGAATAATTAAAATAACACAAGTATCTTCACTTTTGGCCAGGATAAAAAAAAAGAAATTCTTAGAGGTAGTGGATAAAAAGGAACTGAATAATTTAGGAAAATTATTCTCTCAGGGTGTGCCAAAAGCTAAGGGACTACTTTTCTATATGATGAATCTTAGACTCTGTCCCCACCAGTCTGACCTTGATTATATCAAACTCAAAAAAGACTTACATAGAGAAATCTTCAAAGGTAAGATGAATTTCTGTCCCTTTGGATTTTCTAAGTTGTTTAGAATTATTTAATTAATAAAGCTGTCTCTTTATTTGTACAAATTTGTGCCTAAAATATAAATCACAGATTTTTTCTTCCCCACTTAAACAGTATCTTTGGCCTCAGGATACCCTAATGCCTGACAGGAAACAGCATGACTTATGGACAACCTGCTCTGGAAGAGTTCATGACCAACTACATAGACTTTTTAAATGCTATAAGAAGTTGTGTAAAGAGCGGAACTGCCTTGTCTCACTGATTCCTCTTGCAGGCTCACTGAATCTGACCACTGAAGAAAAAAATCAAGCCTGCCCAACATCCCAAAAACATTTATTTGTTTATATGCCTGCCTGGCCATTTATTTATTTAAATTGAAAAAAAATTTACATATGTGTTGAAAACACTAATAGTTCACAAGGCCTAAGGATATTTGGAAGGTAATCAAAATTAATTATCTATAATGTATTTACATCATTATAAATCTAGTGATTCTGACAAATTTAAATCACACTATTATTTAAATGTTTTTCATCTCATCTTCAATAGTGCTAAGATTTACCATCTGATGTGTATGATGGGAAATTGCTTACAGGATATGTGACATCCCAGTATGTGAAATACTGAGCAAGTCTTGGGTGAAATTTGAACTTGTTTACTGTACTGTAGCACACTTTTTGGACAGGAGATTGGTTCTTGGAGAGTAAATACTTAATTCAAAAAACTCAGGTGATAAAGTTGGTGATACAGACTCAGAATATCTATTTTGTGACAGATATGGTTAAGGTGTTCAGACTACTAGCCAGAAAACCTGCAGAACAATGTTTCTTTTAAGTTTCAATTGTCTTTAAACTGGATCACCTCCATCCCTGATAGCTTCCCTCTAATCTTAACAGTTTAGTTCAGGAGACTGAAGGGCAGGAGTCTCAAATATGTTTGAACACTAGTTTGTCTGTTTTTTTCTTTTGTCTCCACCCATAGCATAGCTTTCTGTAACTATTACATATTCAAGACAATGCCCTTGATTCTATTATGGTACTTAGTATACTATTACAGCCTCTAACTAGTTCTTTATCTTAATGTGCATTATCTGTATTAAAGCCAAAAGCAGGTAGTTTCCTATTTAGAGTGGATCAAGTAGAGCAATATACAGCTTGAGGCTGAGGAGCATGAAGAGTAGACAGAGAAAGAAATCTTGGCATTAATTATATGCTTGTGATTAGTCTGTGGTAGGCACAAAAGAGGAGGGAATCTGGAAGCATATGCTGACTCTCCCCTAACCCACCCCAACATACACACCTTGTTCTCTCTTAGATGACATAGTATAAAACAATATTAGGATATTATTTTAGTCTATAGTTCTTGCTCAAAAAATCTTGAAAGAAAACCTTGTTAGAACTTAATCATCATTTTAAGTTGAAATCTTTTTAATATCCTCTTTTAAAGGCCTAGCCAATTTTGGAAAGGGAAACTAAGGCAAATTCTTCTCCCAGAATTTAAGAATTAGGCCTCAGATCAATATATTTAAGCTTAGACAGTATTAGAATAATCAATAGACAAGGAATAAGTCTTTGACTAATTCAATTAATAAAAACATTCATCTTTGATTAGAACCAGGTTAACCTTTTTTGTGTCTTGAACCGTCTTGGCAGTCTGGTGAAACCTATGGATACTTTTCAGAATTATGTTTTAAAATGCATAAAATACAAAGGATTACACAGGAAACCAATTATAATGAAATATATTTTTAAAACACTTTCAGGCACTTAGTTTAAGAACCCCTGGTCCTTAGAAGGAGTGATTAAAGAAGTAAACAGTCTTAGGAGGATGATTATTCAGTATAGTCCTAAAGTTAAATGATTATGATTATTTTTTTTGTCTGATGACCCAAAATAGTTGCCTAGACTTTGTCCCTTTTGATCTTCATTCTAAAATGCCTTTGTTCTAGAATCCTATAAATTATAATTAAAAAACAAACAAACAAACAAAAAAACTTGGGTAGAGAGATTTTCAAAGACAAGATGGAATTATTCCATTGGACTTTCTCTCTAAAGCAGAGATGCTTAGAATTATTTAAAAATAATAAAAATGTCTCTGGCAGGACTATGCCCCAAAAGCTGAGAACAGAATTTCTCTTCCATAGAAATCTTCCTTTATTTGCTAAGTCAATCAGTAATTCTAATATAATATTTTCATCATTTTTCATTCCCCTCCTGGACCTGCTCCTGACTTTATGGCCTTCAACATCAGACCCCTTTTCCCTCCTTCTTTCCTTTATTATAACATACCTTTATATCCAGTGACTTCAGATTTGAAAGCTATCTTTTTAACTCTTTTGATTTATGTTTAAAATCAGAATATGATTTCCAAATGACTCATGTCTTTTTCTTTGGTCAATTATGTAATTTTTATTATTATTTCAATTTAATTAAATTGCTTTTACAGAACTTTTAGTGACTTAAAATTTCTGAATAGTTTTCAGAGAGCTTAAGGGTTTTCCCTTCTAAGTTTTTTAATTTTGAGAAAGCCACCAACAAAAGGTTAGCGACCAGTTGATACATGTTTTATTCATTTGGCAACTTACAAAATAAGGACTGTGATCTTATAAACATGGATGAGTCTTCTTTTAAATATTATTATTATTATTATTATTATTATTATTATTTTGCTTTTTGGAGGGGGGGAAGGCAGGGCAATTGGGGCTAAGTGACTTGCCCAAAGTCACAAGGCTAGTAAGTGTTAAGTGTCTGAGGTTGAACTTGAACTCAGGTCCTCCTGACTCCAGGGCTGGTGCTCTATTCACTATGCCATCTAGCCACCCCTTCTTTTGAATATTTCAAATTCGTTAAACAAATTACAAATGTGTATTCTATAGCACGGTGAAATGGAAAGAGTATTTAAATAAGTTAGAAAGCTTCAGCTTTGAAATTCAGTCAGTTAGTCAATAAACATTTATTAAGTGCCTATTATATGCCAGGCACTGTGCTAAGCACTGTGGATACAGAGAGTAAAAGACAGTCCCTGCCCTCAAGGAGCTCACAATCTAAGAAACAAATATATACAAGCAAGTTATGTACAGAAAGAAAAAGGAAGAATTTAATAGAGGAAAGGCAATAGAAATTTAGAGGGGCTGGGAATGACTTCCTTCTAGAATAATGGATTCTGCTATGACTTAAAAGGAAGCTAGGGAAGATGGCAGGCTGAGATAGAAGAGAATGCATTCTAGGAATGAAGGGCAGCCGGCGAAAATGCCTGCAGTCATGAGATGGAGTGTCCTGTTCATGGAACAGCAGTAAGGACAATGTAATTGGATGGAAGAGTATGTTGACTGTAACTAGTAGGCTCCAAACTTGCTGGTGAGTTAGAGGGAAGTCTACCCCAAGCATGTGAAGACTTTTCCCGGCAGGATGGAGAGACATGAATATTTTTTTTCCAAAGGCCATGAAGGCAGCTAAAGCAGGAGCTGTGGAACACTTACAGCTTAGTTAGGCATCAAGGATGCCAAGGTCATTCACTGAATCTCAGGCCATCACTGATCATTTTGTCTCTTGTCTTGCCACTGGGCTTCAATGACCTAGGAAAAGTGAGGCTGAGGATTTTGTGTAACTGCCTCACTTAAATCCAATTCACCCAAAAGTCAAGACAGCACCCATGTCGTCATTGGTCTTCTTCAAAAACAAGGACAAACAACAACAATAAGCAACATGTGTCAGGGAGTAGGGTGGAAGAAGTCTAGAAAGGTAGGAGGAAGTCAGGCTATGAAGGACTTTGAATGCCCAACAGAGGATTCTGGAGGACAGAGGGAGCCACTGGAGTTGACTGAAGGTGGGGGTGGGGGCAGGTAACATAGACTTGTGCTTTAGGAAAATCACTTTGGTGGGCAAAGGCAGAATGGACTGGAACAGGAAAAGATCTGAGGCTGGCATGAGGTTATGAGGGCCCACACTAAAGTGGTAGCAGTGTCACTGAAATGTTGAAATTGACAGGCCTCAGTAATAACTGGATATGGGGTATGAGACAGTGAGGAATCTAAGGTGATTCCTAAACTGTGAGACTAAAGGATGGGAGGATGGCGTTGCCCTCCAAAGTAACAGGGAGGGAAGGGGGTGATGGGGCTCAAGAGAAAGAGAAGGAATTCTGTATTGAACATGTTGAGTTGAAGAGATCTCTGGACATCTAGTTCAAGATGTCTGAAAAGCAGATGAAAATGCCATACACAAATCCTTTAGGTACTGACACTGTGGGCATGCTGTTTTTCTCTTAAAGTTCTGTTTCCTCATCTATAAACTAAGAAGACTTGTAATGATAAAATAAAAGTTAAATAAAATAAATACCTCAAGTGCATCAAAGGTAACACCTGAGCTGAGCTTTGAAGGAAACCAGGGATTCTGAGATGCTGAGGCATGGTAGGAGTTAGTTGGTAAACAAGCATTTCTTAAGGAATCACTAGGTACCAGGGATACAAAGGAAGGCAAAAACCAGTTCTTATCTGCAAAATGCTCCCATTCCAGCTGGTAGACAACCATAAGTCATTAAGTTTAGACAAGATAAATGCAGGTAGATGAGAGGTGATCTCAAAGAGCCAGGTTAGAAAACCAGGGAAGGACTCTTACAGAAGGTGAGATTTTAGCTAAGTTGAGTCTTGAAGCAAGGTCAGGAATCCAAGAGACAAAAATGGAGAGGTAGAGAACACCAGGCATATAAAACACCCAGTGAAAATACATGGAGCTTCCTGTTTGAGAAGCAGCAAGGATTCCAGTGATAACTGAATCATAGGGTGGAGGTACAAGGGAGTAAGCTTTAAGAAGGCCAGAAAGGTAAAAAGGAGCTAGGTTATGAAGGGCGTTTAGTGGGCTTTTTGTTTGCTTAAATTTCAGATAGGGAAAATAACAACTGTAACAGTTTCTCAGGAAATTTCTTTGAACCTCTAAATCTTAAGAAGGCTCCGTGTATTTAATTCAACTCAAACATTTAAGCATCTAGTATATGTAAAGCACTGGGAAAACAAAGGCAAAAACCAAGAACAGTCCCAGCTCTCAAGGAACTAAATATAAATAAACATGATATAAGAAAATACTGACAACTAAGGGGATCAGGAAATGTTTCAGTGACACCGTAACTGAGCCTTGAAGGAAGCTAAGGATTAAACACATTCCAAATGTTTACATAAATGATAATTCCTGTGTTTTTAACCTTTATCCAAAGAAAAGTTTCAATCTTTAGCCAAATCAAACACTGTATTGGTTTATGTGTTTATGCATCTGTGAATGTAATAAAACTTTTTTTTATGTAAGTAAAACTTCTATAGTTCTGATCATATGATACTTTTACTATGGCCAGGCTGATATCGATCTTTGTAACATCCACTAGAAACAAAAAAGATTTACTAAACTACTATAAACAGGAATGGAGGAGAGAAGGTGTAAAAGTTACTTACAGGCAGCAATAGAATAAGGGGACTGGAGGATGCTCAACACTAACTCAACCTGTTAATACACTTTTGATTTCATGAACTAGTAAATTAAACCAAAAGAATAAAAAACCTTACATAATGAATATTTGACATCTATCCCAGCCTGCTTCAGTTCCCTTTTAGCCTTAGGTTTTTTTTTTTAAAGCAACTGGGGTTAAGTAACTTGCTCGAGGTTACACGGCTAGTCTTTATTTATGTGTGGGTGCTCATTTTCTGAGGCCGGATTTGATCTCGGGTCATCCCAACTCCGAGGCCGGTGCTCTTACTCACTGCGCCACCTAGCCGCCCCTAGCCTTAGGTTAAGTATTATTAAGTATAATGGGGATTCTTCTCTTAAATTTTTGTTGTTGCTAGGTCATTTGGTTTACACGTCCTTTCCCAATTCATTTTATGAGGAACTGAGGCAAACTCGGTTAAGTGACTTGCCCAAGATCACACTAAGAGTCTGAGGCCACATGAAGATGAGTCCTCCTGATTCCAAGCCCAGTCCTCTATCCACTGTGCCACCTACCTGCCCCCTTCCTCTTAAATAACTTCTAGCTCTTCATCAAAGAAGATATGGCAGGATACCCTATCAACAGCAACTGATTTGTGTTTCTGCACACATCTGCAATAAAATGGCATTTTAAAATGCTACCATTCAAACCATCTCCTTCAAATTCCATATCAGTGAAGTTTATGCTGTATATCTATCCATGCCAATGTGATCTATGAAGCCAAAGTCAAAGGACCATGACCATTCAACTTACTATGACTGGCATCCAAAATTGCACTGTGCATAAATGAACACTTTGGATAAAGAAAATTTCCTGAACTTGACAACAAACTACCTTAAGAATACAGGGAACAGCTTGTTACTGAGCATTTCAACTTTGCTTATTCTTTCATTTTCAAGTTTAAAAATTAAACTTTCCATCTGTCCATCATCGTACGCTAGGAAGGTAACTATGGTTAACCTAAAAAGTGTTACTCTTAAGTAGGAGCCTGAATAAGCCAGAAAATGGAATTTACGTTTCCCTCTCAGGAATTTGGCTATGCACTCGAAAGTCAAATCAGTAAGAAAAAGCTGGATATATTTCTGGCGGAAATGTCTTTTTGGGGGAGATGTTACTCCTTTGGGCATTAGAACACCCCTATCTTACAGTATAGGACAGTGTAGAAAACTAACAGAGAGAAAAAAGTTAAGATTTCAAATGAAGTTTTTGTCAATGCTAAGCCTTATGAATGAGTGATATGTTTACACAAAGAACTCTTACAAGAGGAGCTGAAACAACTGCCTCGTGATATTAGTAAATTATTTCAGCATACACACAAAAAACCAAGATGGCAGTAATTCAAGTTTTCTAAAAAAGAATCTGAACAAGACCAAAGACGCAGAGAATTATGTAGCTTTCTACCAAATCAGATTAAATGTTTCAGTCAATGAGATATAAATTAACATACAAATCAAATAAACCTTGAGGTAACTGAGATTTTGACATTTAAATTTGACCTTTGGACAAAAGAAAAGTGATCTCACTTGTGAGTTATTTACTATATCTTCAAAAGGCTTAAAAATGAATTTTTTGCAGTTCTCAGCATTTATTAAACATTTACTATGTGCAAGACATTGTACATATGCTAAGTATACAAAGAAAGGCAAAAAAAGAACCCTGCTCTCAGGGAGCTCACAATCTAACAGGGAAAACAACATGTAACCAGCTACGTACAAGCAAAATGTTTACAGGATAAAGTGGAGATAATTATCGGAAAGAAGGCTTAAGGGAGATCAGGAAAGGCTTCTTATAGAAGGTGGGACTCCAGCTGAGACTTGAAGAAGTCCGGGAAGTTAGGAGATGAGAGCAGTATAAAGAGCACTTTAGACATGGGGGAAAGCCAGTGAAAATGCTTGCAGTTGGGAGATGGATCATCTTGTGTGAGGAACAAGGAAGTCAATGTCACAAAGTAAATAGGTAACAAAAATAGAAAGCTGTTCCCAGAAACTATGTAGACAATGTTTCTCTCCCTTCAAAAAATATATACGTAACAATTCAGAGTAAGAAAGAAATCAGGGTTAAGAAAACTCTCTATCAGAGTCAGTGAATGCTAGTTACTACAAACATGAAGAGATTTTGAAGCCATTAGCCTATTAGATTTTTGCAAACCTAGTCTACACTTAGCAGTGTCACTATAATTATATACTTATTTGAGTGAATGTGAAAGGACTAAATAAGAGCACAATCATAGAAGGCAATTTTTATTTGCTTGGATTTGCCTGAAACCGGATTTCTTTTGGACACACAACCTGCAACCCAATAGGCAACCAAGGGACTTGGGGGCTTAGAGCTCCATGTTGTTTGCAAGAGTACTAAGACACTTAGCACTCTCACAAAGATTGTACCTTAATCTGACAGTGAAGAGACAGCATCCAGGTTTATCTGCTTTTGTCCTAGGATCTCCCGGTAGCTACATACCTTGATTTTGAGTTGTAAGTGAATGTTTGGGAATCCTTTTGCTAAGGGAGAGGAAGATGATGTGTTTCCTTGCCAATTGAGGAGATCTGGCTCAATATCCTAGTTGCTTAAACATTATAGTACACTATAATGAAATACAGTGGTGTTAATATCTTTCAAAGGCAAAGGAAAGATCTTGGAAATGTTATTATTTTGAAATCTGGGGTCTTTTGCTGAATACTAAATGACTATGCTCTCATAAGACAATAGCCAGGACGTGTTATTGCAATTTTTAATTTACTATACAGTTGTAACTATTAATAAAGATTTCTTTAAAAATTTCTCCTGAATCTATATTCATTGAATTCCCTTTGCTACACACCTAACACTAGAACCACAAGCTCAGGCTATTTTCTCTGGAACTAGATTCTTTAACTATGGGGAACTTTGTTTTTGAGACTAATGTGTCATTCCCCACATCCTGACCCTTTGCCATTCATCACAATCTAACCTTCAAATATAATACAGCAAAGTCTTTGCCAAAGAGCGATAACTACTTAAATGAAAAACGCTTTTGTTAATGGCAATCTAACTAGTACAGCACAAATAATATATGAAAATTGCTCATGATTTTCCTGAGTGGGTTTCACTGTAAGCACTATGAGACAAAGTATTTTACTGAAATGGTCTACCAGAGGCATCCTCTATTAACTTTTAGGGAAACACTTGAAGCCACAGAGCTATTTCTATCTCAAACATAGTGACACCACAAATGTGAAGGAGAAAGAAAAACACACACAGTTAATGGTTGAACTGCATGCCCAAATATTCTAGCAAGTTGCCAAATACTTAAAAGAAAATTGCTCAGATTGATTTATATTGGTGCTAAGAAGCTGAACCACTAAACTAGTATGAATATGAGTTGATTACAACATAAAGTTTCTATTAACAAAAAACAAAAAACAGGACAGTCTGCATCAACATAGGAGGAAAACTAAAACAGACTTATTACCAAATAACATAAAGTTATAGGGAGACAGGCACTTGTATGAGAAAACTGAACAACCAAGTGTGAACAAATTTAGAATGAATAATTGTGAAATTTTAGAATAGATTTGTTATTCTTGGTTTCAGAAGGCTACATTCAACACTCTTCCCTAAAAGTTTGTGCAAAAGAAAAGGTTTCAAAAACCCTGGAAGAGATTCTTAACGGAACAGAGATAGCCAGGAACTGCTATCTGCTCTATCTTGGGAGGATGGTCTTTGTGCTTCTTCAACAAATAACCGACACTTTAAAAATTTATATTCATATGCAATGAACAGGGCTTGGATAAAGCTACTACTTTCTGCTGGCCTCATGGACTCATTATAAAAAACAAAACAAAACAATGGATTTCAAAATTTGCTGCCAGCTCAACTGGAACCTTGCCAGTTGATCACTCAATGTCAGGATGGGAAGAATACCTACTAGGCAACAAAATTAAACTTAAACCTCCTTATTCATAACAATATCAAAGTGATGAAGCATCTGAGAAAGATGAATAATTTTAAAAAATATATAATAGCTTTTGAAGAGCTGTATTCAGATATTTATTAAAATTTTGACTTGTCCACAGAGGTTTTTCTTTTGGGTCCTAAGCCATTGGTCTGTGATTATGATTTGTAGTACCTTTTCATTGCTGACAGAAAAGAAGTTAGATAACTGGGATATAGAATTGAACAGAATCTCTCTCTTACTTTGGGGGCCCAAATTTGTTGACACTGTGGAGGAAGTGACAATTAAAAGAATGCCTTAAGTACTGTGGGTGAGGACAGGACAGCTGCCATCTTAGCCTGACCATGGCAAGACAAAAGAGTAACCTCCCCAGAACAAGTCCTGACTGGCACTCTTACCTGGAGGTGTGCAGGCATCTGCAGGAGACTGGACAAATGTGGATCGTCTTTTAGTTGGCATGGGCAGAGCCATTTTCTGTTCTTTATGCTTGGCCAATGCTGCTTGTACAGCTTCTGTATGAATATCTGAAAAATTAATAACATTTTGTATTTTTTACCTTTTAAAGAGATATTTCAAAATTCTTATTATACAGAAAGAATATTTATAGGGTTCATTAAGGTTTTACAAAAGTCTTTCTACACAAAAGCCTTATTTGGTAGGTACTGCCAAAGTACTGTTATCCCCGTTTTACCAATAAGGAAACAGTTCCTCCAACTGGTCCCCTCACGTGAGCTGCTTAACACCCAGAAATGACTCCACCCTGGAGGTGAAGTCATTCATCAGTGATTAACACTCATTCTGCCACAGGCTCCTGATCCCAGAGATCTTGAATCACCAGATGTCATTATTTAAATCCTCTGTTCTCTATCCCCTACTGCTTGCTTCCTTATTCCCATCAACCTTAATGTAACCTCTACCTGTCCCCCTTGCCCACTCCCCACCCTCATCTCCTGCTCTAAAGCTATATATCCTTTCTACTATTCTTGGGAATATCTGCTTTGCTCCATAAGTAGCAAATCTGATTTCCCCATAAGTCATTTCCTTCCCCACTCCTTTCTTTCTTTTAAAAAAATTTTAAAAATATTTTATTTTCCCCAATTACATATAAATACAACTTTTAACATTTTTTTCTTAAAATTTTTGAGTTCCAAATTCTCTCCTTCCCATCCCTACCTCACTGAGAAGACAAGCAACTTGATATAGGATATACAGGTGCAGTCATGCAAAACATATTTCCATGTAGAGACAAAAAAAAAAAACACAAGAAAAAAAGGTAAAAGAAAAAGTATGCTTTGATCTGCATTCATACTCTGTCAGTTTTTTCTCTGGAGATAGCCTTTTTCATCATAAGTCTTTCAGAACTGTCTTGCATCATTGTATTGCTAAGAACAGCTAAGTCATTCACAGTTAATCATCATGAAATATTTCTGTTACTATATACAATTATTTTCTGGTTCTGCTCATTTCACTTTGCATCAGTTCATATATGTCTTTCCAGGCTTTTCTGAGAGCATTTTTCTCATCATTTCTTACAGCACAATAGTATTCCATCACAATCCTATACCACAATTTATTCTACCATTTCCTATCTGATGAACCTCCCCTCATTTTCCATTTCTTTGCCACGACTAAAAGGGCTGCTATAAATATTTTCTGTACATGTAGGCCCTTTTCCTTTTTTTTTTTTTATCTCTTTGGGATACAGACTAGTAGTAGTGTTGCTTGGTCAAAGGGTATGCATGGTTTTATAATCCTTTGGGCATAATTCCAAATTGCTCTATAGAATAGCTGAATCAATATACAACTTTATCAACAGTACATTAATGTCTCAATTTTCTCACTTCTTTTCCAATATTTGTCATTTACCTTTTCTGTCATATTAGCCAATTTGATAGGTTTGGGGTAGTACCTCAGAGTTGTTTTAGTTTGCATTTCTCTAATCAATGGTGATATAGAACATTTTTTCATATGACTATAGATAGCTTTGATTACTTCATCTGAAAATTGCCTAGTCATATCCTTTGACCATTTATTATCTGAGGAATGGTTCTTATTTCTATTAATCTGACTCTATTCTCTATATATTTGAGAAATGATGTTTTTATCAGAGAAATCTGCTGTAAATTTTTTTCACAGTCATGATTACTATGTATTTCCCTTCATCTCATTTCCCCTGTTTTTCTCTCTCTCCTTTCTCTCTGTCCATTCTCAAAAGTATTTTGCTTCTTTTACTTCCCCCAAACTGCCCTCCCTTCTATCACCACCCCATTTCTCTTATCTTCCTTTCTTCCTACTTTCCTGTACAGATTTCTATATCCATCTGAGTATGTATGTTATTCTCTCTTTGAGCTAATTCTGAAAAGAGTAAGGCTCACATGCTCCCAACCCTCTGCCTCCTCCATCTTCCCTTCCATTGTAAATGCTTTTTCGTGCCTCTTTTACATCAAATAATTTACCCCATTCTGCCTCTTCCCTTCTCCTTCTCCCAGCACGTTCTTCCTTCTCACCCCTTAATTTCATTTTTTGAGATAATCATCCCTTAATATTTAAGTCACACCTGTGCCCTCTATATACATATACTTCTTCTAACTGCCCCAAAATGAGAAAGTTCTTAGGAGGTACAAGTATCATTTCCCCATGTAGGAATATAAACAGTTTAACCTTATTGAATCCCTTATGATTTCTCCTTCCTGTTTACCTTCTTATGATTCTCTGGAGTCTTGTATCTGAAAGTCAAATTTTCTATTCAGCTCTGGTCTTTTCCTCAGTAATGCTTAAAAGTTCAGTACTTCACTGAATTTCCATTTTTTTCCCCTGAAGGATTATACTCTGTTTTGCTGGGAAGGTGATTCTTTGTTGTAATCCTAGCTCTTTTACCCTCTGGAATATCATATTCCAAGCCCTCTGATCTTTTAATGTAGAATCTGCTAAATCCTGTGTTATTGTGACTTAACTGTGGCTCCACACAATATCTGAATTGTTTCTTTTTGGTTGCTAATAATATTTTCTCCTTGACCTGGGAGCTCTGGAATTTAGCTATAAAATTCCTGGTAGTTTTCATCTTTGGATCTTTCAGGATGTGATTGGGGAATTTTTTCAGTTTCTATTTTACCTTCTGGTTCTAGAATATCAGGGCAATTTTCCTTGATAATCACCCCAATCCCTTTTCATCTTTTGGCTTGAACTGAGACATGGCTCCCTTCTGATGACACAGCCTCCCTGGCCATCCTCTAACTTCACTATCAGCACTTTCATTCATTTCCCTCCACTATCGGGCTGAAGTGGAGGAATCAGAATACTTCCTGCTTCTCACTGCCACTTCCAGGTTTTCCCTCTATGACTATCACTCAGTAATCTCTATGCCTTTGAGGTTGACTCAGTTCATAGCTATAAATTCTGAATAGCTGTTTTCTACCAACCTCTAGCACACTTCCCTTAATTTTCCTCAGAGATTCAGTGCCTTGCTTGGTGTTACCCTCTTCAACTCTTGCCCTCATACCTCAACATGTGTAATGATATTCTATCAAGCACCTTTACATTCTAGTTTCTCAACTTATTTATTTCATAAGACCTACTCCTCCACCCTAGCTAAGCTACACACTGAAATAGTCATTCCCATGGACCTTGCCACAAATTTGTAGTGGACTCAGTCAATTTTGTTATTTTCTCCTCCTTTGGTCAGCCACATGTGTATAGGAGTAAAGGAAGCAGATGATGGGAATGATCCAAGTCTAAGTCATTGCAGGATAAGATTAGTGAAATGGTAAGGAGGGAAAGGGACTCAAGAAAGCAGGGCAGAATGAACTGATTCACCAAAGGGTCAAGATGGGGAAAGTACAAGGATGATAGACCTGTGAAAGAACTAAAGTGTCAAAGAATGGGAAGGTATGGTTAGGATGAAGAATAGAGTCTGGAGTTGCAAGGCAGAGGGAGAAGTGAAGTAACAACAGATTGTGGTAAGGGAATTTCAGAGTTCATCAACATGGACATGGAACATTTGTGAGCATTGACAATCAATGCCTCCACTTCCTTTTTCTTACTTTCCTCTTGATTCTACAGCCTGGCTTCCAACTGCATCATTCAAAGAAAATTGCTCTCTTCACAGTTACCAATGATCTTCACATTGCTAAATCTATTGGATTTAGCAATCCTAATCTCTCCTGACTTCCCTGAAGCCTTTGACATCATCGATCACGCTCTTCTAGGCCGTCTCTTCTCTCTAGGCTTTTGTGACACTATTCCCCTTGGTTCTTCTCCCACCTATCTGATCATGTTTTTCCTCAGTGTCCTTTGCTGGATCTTCATCCAGGTCATGCCCACTAACTGTCCTGGGCCTTCCTCTCTTCTCCCACTATACTACTTTACTTGGTGACCTCATAAGCAACCATGGATACAATTTTCATTTCTATATTCACTTTCAAATCTATATATCCAGCCTTAAACTCTCTGCTGACCTTCAGTCTTACACCTCCAATTTCCTATTAGAAATCTCAGAGTGGATTCTAGTACTAATCTTAAACTCAGTATATCTGAAACTGAACTTATTTTCTGTCTTTCTTCTCCACCTTCTTCAGAAAGCCTTTCTCAATCTCTTTTAATTCTAGTGCCTTCCCGCTGCTGATCATCTCCAATGTTCTATGTTGCTTTTTATAAATAGCTGTTTGCATGCTGTCTTCCTCATTAAATTGTGAGTTCCTTGAGAGCTAGAGATGTCTTTTGACTTTTTTTTTTTTTTTTTAGTATCTTCAGCATTTAGCACAGTGCCTGGCACTACAACTGGCATTTAATAAATGTTTATTGATTGACTGATTGGTTGATGGTCTCTATGTCTAGACAAATCACTATCACTCCTGTTTACTTCTAAGATCCACATTGTGGGTTTCCAACCATACAGGACATTGTCTTCTTGGAGTCCTCTGCTGTCTCTAGATAAGAAGCCTTATAGGCTACTCATGTGGTTGGCTCATCTCTGGATGCCCTGAGAAGCTGCTCGCTTGTTGGCCTGCAACAGACTTGTTTTTACTGGTTGGTCTCTTTCTTCTGGCCCTTCTGATTCTCTATGACTTTTCATGCAGTTCTGGTTCTGGGGAAGGTAACGTCACTGCAGTTTCTTATAGAATTAATTTCTTGATCTTTATTTTTTCTGCTACTATTTTAGCTCCTATGGATTCACTAATATTCATTAATTTGCTGACAATTCTAAAATTTACTTTCCCAGTCCTAACCTCTCTACTGACCACTAATCTTACATTTCCAACTACCTATTGAAAATCTTGAACTGGACATTTTAAACTTTGACTATTTTTATCCCCAAAACCTCCCTACTTACAAATTTCCCTTCATAGTAAGTACTCTAGGCTTGCAACCTAGGTGTCAATCTCCATTCCTCATTCTCACCCCCATATTTAATCTGTTGTCAGGGGCTACCGATTTAACCTATGCAATATTTTTCAAATATTTTATTCCTTTGCTCCTGTAAATGCTACCACCCTGGTGCAGGTATTCATCACCTTATACCTAGGCCAATCATACATTGCCTCAGTGTCCTCAGGCAATTCTTAAGACTGAGTTTCAGAAAAGGCACTTAGGGTGCTTTGGTAAAGGATGTCTCCTTACTGGAACTCCCTGACTGATGAAATCACAGATCAGGTTCCTCCTTTTTCCCTACCCCTCTGTTCTTCCCCCCCAAAATTTCTGGAGGTCTTCAACTAAGATCCATGAGGATGAAGAACAGAGTCCGGAGTTGTAAGGCAAAGGAAGAAGTGAAATAACAAGAGATTGTGATAAGGGAATTTCAGAGTATCCTCCAAATCTTTGACTTCTTAGTTTTTTCATAGGTCAATCAACCCTGTACTGGCTATACTCTCTTCCTTTTCCCTTTTTGACCCTTTGGCAAAACATAGTCCATAATCTTCTTCTCAACAATACCAGACTGCTTTCTTTGTTTCTCTCTGCCTCCTCTCCACAATGTTACCTCCCTTCCCCCTTCATTTTTTGAAAGTTTAAATGTTCAGCCTTTCTCTATATTATCTCTGATCTCAGGGACTGTAACAATTTGTTTGTAACTTTTGAGGAACTCCCTAAACCTGGCTCCTTTAACCTTGGTCATCCATTCTGCTTGGGAATACATGAGTTGGAGAACTATTGTTTTCCAATTTCCATTATACTATTATATAGCATAAGAGCTCAAAAGACTGGGTTCCTGTTCTCCCCGTGACACATAGCTGTCTGACCTCAGTCAGTTGCTCCTCTGGGAGCAACTTTCTAAGATAGTGGTCTCCAAATTTTTGTGATCATGTACTCCAAGTGTATGCCCCCTAACTCATGTTAAATTAATTATTTATAAATTTTATACGTGTAAGACTGTAGTAACAAATGTATATGTTAAAAAACACACAAAAATTAGAAATTTTAAAATATAGATAAAGACAAAATGATATTTGACCCTGGAGTCAATGAAGCCAATAGAAGCCACAGGTATTTATTTATTTATTTATTTGTTTGTTTTTTAAAGCAATTGGGGTTAAGTAACTTGCTCAAGGTTACACGGCTAGTCATTATTTATGCGTGGGTGCTCATTTTCTGAGGCCGGATCTGATCTTGGGTCATCCCAACTCTGAGGCCGGCGCTCTTACTTGCACCACCTAGCCACCCCTTTAGGGCAATTGGGGTTAAGTAACTTGCCCAAGGTCACACGGCTAGGTTTTTGTTTGTGTGGATTAAGTGTCGGAGGCCGGCTCCAAACTCAGGTCCTTCTGACTCCAGGGCCGGTGCTCTACTCACTGAGCCACCTATAAATACTCCTCACAGGTATTTATTGAGTTAGAAAGTGAGAAGGTAAGACCTGTGGTTTAGAAACTGCTTTGGCAGATGAATGAAAGATGGATTGAAGTAAGTTGAAACATGGACCAAAATATCAATAAGGAGGTTAGGGGTGGCTAGGTGGCACAGTGAATAGAGCACTGGCCCTGGAGTCAGGAGGACCTGGATTCAGATCCGGCCTCAGACACTTAACACAAAAACTAGCCGTGTGACCTTGGGCAAATCGCTTAACCCCAATTTTGCTTAAAAAAAAAAAAAAAGGAGGCTTGTGTGGAGCAGTGGATAGTGTGCTGAGCTTAGAGCCAGGAATACCTGAGTTCAAATGCAGCCTCAAACACTTCCTAGCGATGTAACCCTGGGGCAAGTCCCTTAGCCTTTACTGCTTCAGTTTCCTCATCTGTAAATGGTGATAATTATAGCACCTATGTTGTAGGCTCACTGTGAACATGAACTAAGACAGTGTTTGCATACAGTGCCTGATACATAGCAGCTACATAAATGTCAGCTACGTAATAATAATAATTGTTATTATTAAAAATAACAATAATCTGAACTCAGGTGGTGGCTATGAAGATAGTGAGAAAAGAACCAATGCAAGAAATATTGTAGGAGAAGATGCAACAAACTTGGAGAACTGTTTCGCTATGTGGGATGAGGGAGAACAAGGAGTCAACAGTAACATCCTGGCTCTGGGTCTGGGTGACAGGAAGGCCTGTGGTGGTGCCTTTGACAGTAATAGAAAATGTGGAAAAGGTGGCAACTTGGAGGAAAACAAAATGTAATGCTGTCTGCAATGAAGACTTATATCTGCCTATTCCTTTGTCAGACACAAAATGAAAAAGGCAGGAGCTAGTTACCATCTTCCAAGAAGTGACCTGGGGGATGGGGATTTTTCCAGTTGTGCCCGCTCAGCTTCTACTGTGGGTATCCATGTAGCAATTAGATTATACATGCTCTCAAAGCTCAGCTCAGGATGGGAGACATTGGGAGCTTACACAGTACAGGGAAAAGTAGGGAGAAGGGGAATAACAAGGTTACTCAGTGACTCTGTTGTAGACAAACTCCATGATTTTTGAGTCAGTGGGATCCAGTCTGCTTTTCCACTCTCTGATTAGTTCATCACATATCCCTTAGGGTCATATCACTGGCCTCACTTTGGAGACCACAGTTCTAAGTTGCAGACGAGTTGCTAATATGTATTACTGAAGGAGTTTTCAAATTGGAAGCTTCTCACACAGATGAAATCACTGGTCTGGATGCCCAAAATGCATAATTACACATCAGTTAGGATTTTAGGGCTTAAATTACTGAAAATTAGAAGCTGTTAGTATATTTAGTCTACACTTACACCAGCAAGGACATTTAACCAATAATCTCGTTCATTCTTTACCTGATCGATATCTCTCATCTCTAGCTCCCCCAGATCGACCTCGGTGGTACTTGGAAGGGGTTGAGGTTGGTGCTGCAGATGGAGTTGTCTGGTTTTTGTGTTCCTTCTGAACTGTGGAATCAATCCCTAGAGGAGAAAAAGTATGAAAGAGTTTTCATACTTAAATAAAAACAAGCCAATGTAATAATGATCAAATGATGTCACCTTACAGGAAAAAGGAGGGACAAACAATAAAAACAAACAAAAGGAAAATCTTTTGGTCAGTTGTAATATCCAAAAGATACAATTTGTAAGATTAAAAAAAGAAGGAATATTTTCTACTTCTGCCACAACCCACTCCTTTGCTCATATTGGTCTAAAGTTTTAAGCCTCCCTTAATACACAGAAAATAAGTACAGAAATTCTATTACTGATAAAGATTAAAAACTCCTAAGTCACTACCTACATGAAAATGCAAATTTTTCCATTTATGCTTGTTTCTAGAATAGGACAATTTTTTCTTTGTTCAACAACTCTATTCAAACATATCAAAAATATGGGGGTGGCTAGGTGGCGCAGTGAATAGAGCACCAGCCCTGGATTCAGGAGGACTTGAGTTCAAATCCAGCTTCAGACACTTAAAACACACACACACACACACACACACACACACACACACACACACACACACACACACACAAAACCAGCCATGTGACCTTGGGCAAGTCACTTAACCCCAACTGCCCTACCTTCCCCCTCCAAAGAAAAGCAAAAAACAAAACAAACAAATAAAAAATCACATCAAAAGTACTGACTATATCCTTATCCAAAAATTCACTAAGGAACCAGTTCAGATATCTTATCATCATTTGTATAAGCCCTCCCTCATCCCACTCCTCATCCCTTTAACCATCCTTCCACATCCTGCTCTGGGAATATAATTAAATCATTGCTACTGGCAGGAGTGTGACAATCTGCTATACTACTGTTCTAATCACAATTCCTGTTACTCCTCACAACAAAACTTGACTCCTACTCTTGAATATGTGTTTTATCACTCTATTAGGATGTAAACTTCAGGGTAAGTACTATTTCTGTATTTTTACCTCCAGAATCCAGCATAATACCTGGCACATAGTAGGTGCTTAACAAAATTATATTTATTCATTCATGAAAGGCACCAGAAATAGAAACATGTAACACAAATACTGCTTTCAAAGAAATTACTACCTAATGGGGGAAGTTAGATGTATACAAATAACTGATACAAAGGAAAGCATGACATGTACAAAGGAGAGAACCATGAGATATTTAAGGAGGGAAGAGATCATTTTTACCTCTGGAGAGAAAGGCACAGTTTAGATTCTCTTCTATAAAACCTGCCTCGACCACTTCAATTGGAATTGGTGTCTTCCCTTTTCCTACTGAATTTAACTAGACTTCTCCTTTGGCAACATTCACCATTTTGTACTGGTAGCTTTTCATGGGTTTATGTCTCATACATCTGACTAAATTACAAACAATGGGGATAGGAACTGTATTTTATATGCAATGCCTAGCATGCAAACACCTTTTATAACCAAAAAGTATCTCTACAACAGTCATGAATCAGGAAGTAAATCTGCTCACCAGGGTCTCAGAAATACCAAATAAAAGTGACGAAGTTCAAGCACTTTAGTAACAGAAGAGCACCCCAGGTCTTTATTTGGGAGTAAGTCATCCCCCCTTTCTATTTTTCAAGTTTCTAAGCCCACAGAGGCAGCAAATCTCAAAAGTTACAAAGCACTTTCTTCACAATCCCATAATTAATGTGAATATCATTATCCCCATCTTACAGATAAGGAAAATGAGTCTCAGAGAAGTTATGCAACATCATATAACTTAATAAAGAGCAGAGCCAGGGTTTGAAATGCAGGTCATGTAACAATAAAACCATTCCACCATTCTATTTCACTTACATTGACTCTTATTTATTGCCCCCAAATCAGAAAAACACATAGCCAGACTCTTAAAAAGAAGAAGCCAACTAGGTGTTCTAAATTTGCACTGGCAGTATACAGTATTTTCAAAGAAATGCTGAGTTCTGCAAAAGACCTCTTTTAGATAAGGCATGTAAGGCTTCAACTGTCTACTGAAGAAACAGCCACTTAAAAAAGCATATTCTGAGTGATTTAAAAATAGAGAACAAAAACAAGAAAGGAGCTATTTTTACAATCACATTTTGCATTCAGGAAGGAAATTAAGAGTTACACACAAAAACAGCTTTTCTTATACAGACATGAAGAAGGAAAAAGTCTTTGGCTTATACTCAACTCATTCATACACTCAATGAAGTTTGGAAGTTCATTGCTATTTATGACTTCAGCATGAACTTTCCACCACTGCCTGTTAATGAATATATTTACTTAATTATCTAGCACTGATTCTTTTACTAATTAGCAGTTTCTGTGACACCAAAAGAAAACTCTAATTACCTCAAGTCACAGCTTTGAGAGGTAGCAAAGCAGAGTAGACAGAATGGCCTCTCAGTCAACAAGGCCTGGACTCCATTTCCACCTATGAAGCTTGGTGAATCTGGGACCCTCTAACTAAGCCTTAGAGAAGGTCCTGCTTTGCACTGATATAGGAAGTTCCTCACTGCTAGCTTCCTACAACAAAATTACAGGCCTAATCCTGTGAGAAATGCTAGTAGTTTGGTTTCCATGAATTCTATAGGAACAATGGATATTGCACAGGACATGCAGGAAGGTGTAAATCAGAATAAGGGAGGAAGGACACAGTGACCCTATCCAATCATACAGCTGGAAGAAAGCTGTAAGTTTACCCTTGGAAGAGCCCTGAGCTAAGCTGGCTCAGACCAGTTAGGGGGGGTCAAAGGATGGTTACCAACTTTTTTTTTTTTGCTTTTTGGAGGGCAATTGGGGTTAAGTAACTTGCCCAAGGTCACACAGCTAGGTTTTTACCAACTTTTCATTAACACGCATGCTTAACTACCCTTATGCATAGTAACTGACACTATCCCGAATAGAATTAGAGCCTCTGGGAACATATATGTAATGAGCAGGTCATAAAGATTGTAACTCAGAAGTGCTGGGACCAATCCCAGCTCTGAAGGGAGGAACAAATCAGTAAATTCAAATTGAAGCAGCATAAAAGGGCTTACATTTTTCTGATTTTTTTGTAGTCTTTTCAGGAGGTTACCCATTTATTCAAGAGAGAATAAATGTAAAATAAAGATAACGAAAGCCTTCCTTGTTCTCCAACAAGTATTGTTCATCCCTAGACTGAGCATGTTTATAACACTCCAAAACCCACAACAAAACAGTTTTAGCCTAAGAGGTCAATGATTAGTACACATAGACAGATCAAGACCACTCTGCTGGATGGGATTAAAAAAAAAATTAGAATAGTAAGGTATTAGGAAATTTTCCTTTCTCCTGCTCATTTATGATTTTCACTTTGGCTTTTAAAAATAGGACTAATTAGGATGGATGTGGGAAAACAATGACTGTACAGGAAAAAGTAATGAGATTGGTGAGGAGGGGATAAGTAAAGGGGAAACAAAGAGGAGGCCCAATACAGTGACAGATCAGTATGTGGGAACATGAGACCTGAGAGATGGCATGTGGTAGGAGCAGAGAAGGACAACTGAAGATACATATTCAAGACTTTGTAAGATTATCAAATGTAAAGCTATAAAGTCAACTGATGGGAAAAGTGATGCACACGACGGAAGTCAAGAGTTCTTCAACTATTTACCATGGAATGTGAATATTTATTTATTGAGCATTCAATTCAACAATGTCCTTCCCAGATGTCAGGCGCTGTACAAGAGTGAAGATACAAAGAAAAAAATTATACCCTCCCTATCGGGGGAAAACAGCCTGTGGAGAGAAAATTGAAGTAAAAACATATGCAACAGAAATGTCTGGGCAGAGTGCCTGTGAGGGGAAGTGTTCAGGAGAAGAATGTTAGAGGAGGTGGCACTGAGAAAGGAGCATATTTTAGGCATGGAAAGGGGAGAAAGCTGTGCAAAGGCAAAAAGCTGGGAGATAGAATAATACAATCAGATAACAGTAAGGACGTCAGGCTGGCTGGACTGGAGAGTTATGAAGGAGAACAATAATATGTAATAAACTAGAGGAAAGTAAGGTAGAGACAGACTATGAAGGGTTTTAGAAACAAACTGAGGAGTTTATACTTTATCACAGAGGACAGAGGGAGCCAATGGAGCATTACTGAACAAGGAACACCATGGCTAGCCCTGTGTTTAGATGCTACGTGGAAAATGACTGGAGAGAGAAGAGAGTGGAGACAAGGAGATCAATTAAGAGGTTATTACAGGCAACGCCCTTTCCCCTTGGTGATCTGACATGTTTGCTAGAGCAATAAGGCAAGAGAAAGAAATTAAAGGCATAAACACATGCAAAGACAAGACATAACGATTCCTGTTTGCTATGACACGAAGGATTATTTACAATATCCTAGAGAAGTAGCAAAGAAACTGAGACAATAGCTTCAATCCAGCAATAGGATACAAAATACATTAGCATTATATAAACCAAGGATTCTTAACCTGGAGTCTGTGAATTTGTGATTTTATGAAAATATGTTTTGACACTTTTTAATATAATTGGTTTCCTTTGTAATCCTATACATTTTATTTTAATAGTATTTTTTCCAATTACATGTAAAGATAGTTTTTAACATTCACTTTTTCACAAGATTTTTTTGAGTTCCCAATTTTTCTCCTTGCCTCCCTCTCCTCTCCCCTCCCCAAGCCAGCAAGCAATCTGATATAGGTTATACATGTTCAATCATGTTAAACATATTTCCACCTTAGTCATGTTGTTAAAGAAGAAAAAGAACAAAAGGGAAAAAACATGACAGTAGGGAAAAAAGGAAAAACAACATGCTTTGATGTGCATTCATATTCCATAGTTCCTTCTCCGGGTGTGTATAGCATCTTCCATCATAAGTCTTTAGGAATTGTCTTAGATCGCTGTATTGCTGAAATGAGCTAAGTTTATCAAAGCTGATCACCACACAATGTTGCTATTACTCTGTATATTTTTATTTTGCATTTACATTAATCTGTATATTTTTATTTATTCTGCATTTTATTTTAAGTATTTCAAACATTATTCTGAGAAGGGACCATGGGCTTCATGAGACTGTCAAAGGACACAAAAAGGGCTTAAGAACTTCTGCTCTAGCAACATGGGTTCCTATTCTGGTTGTGAACAATAGTTTCTACTTTTAGAAATATCTAAACTCACCTGTGAACTATTATCTCTCCAGGTAGATCTTAAACTATATTGGGGGAGGGGGAGGCAGGTGGGAGAGGGCACAAAAATTAGTCTCTCTTACTAGATTTTTTTTTCTTCTTGTCTTCTGGCCACCAACTCTCTGCCTTCCCACCCTCTATTTCTCCTGACTACCAATGATGAACTTTAGAGGTACATTTGATGACTTGGTATAACAAGAATCCATCACACTTTGGGTCCATTCAAATAGAACCATTAAGCAAAATTATAGTCTCAGTTCTTTGTAGAGAATGATTTTTATAACCTGTCCTATGAATTTTGCCTGTCCAAGAAAATACCTTCTATTGATAAAATTGCTAATTTTGCTTCACCTAAAGACAACGGATTATTTTAGAGATGAATGCTATAAGATCAGGCCTAGTGGTCTTGAGACCACCCAGACAATCTCCCCTTAGCTAAAAAATCTATGCATATACCACTGTTATAAGATCCAGTCTAATGGTCTTAAGGCAATCTTGACAGTCTCCCCTTAAGGGAGACTATTTTGTCTACCACCAGCTTATTTTTTTCTCCCTGATAATAACCCCTCAAAATAATCTTTTTTGTCCTCATATGCAATTTGGCCTGCTAAAATGAGCCCATCCAAAACCAGAGTGCAAGAACCTAACTTTCAGAAGGGTATTCTGGAGCACCCTCTCCCCTCCAGCAAGACTATACCTTCTAGTGGAACACCTCCCCACACACACCATCCTGCTGAATGGACCTATGTCTCTGTGCTTCCCAAACCAGCACTGCTCTTATGTGAGTTATACTCTAGGTTAATGTGTACACCTGAGTTGTTTACTGGGTCCTCTTGTCCTCCCCCTTCCCTTTCTTCCCCATCGCTTACAATAAAGCTTTGCATTGAACTGATTCCCATTATTTTACATGTTATTCTCAGCACCTGAACTCATTGATGAATTGTTTCCCCCAATATCTCTAGTGGCCTATCGGCCTTTCCTTTGACATAAATTGGGTGCCTGGACAAGGGCTTAACCTAGTGACATTTACACTGGGGGGCCACAACTGTGAGTCCAGCTGTAGAAAGTAAGGGTCAACAGCAGAAGCCAAGTTCTCTATTAGTCCTAGGAAAGGACTCCTTTGTGATAGACTGAGGATGGCCACAAAAGCCTGTTCATTGCTCTGTTCTGAAAATATCTCTTATTTATAACACTAATGATTCTACTTCACCTAATGTCCTATTTTCACTGAGCTGGATGGGGAACACAGAGGAACAGATACTATGGGAATGTCTTAAGTGGATCAAATGACATGTACAAAAACACAAAGACAGGATCACAAGCTTACATGGATTAGATTGACAAAGGAAAGGTTATTTTTTGGGACCGGGTCCCAGGGCCAGTATGTGTGCTGGGGCAGTACTTGAACCCAGGTCATCTTGACTCAGGGCTGTTCTTTTTATTCACTTGCTTCTTCAAGGAAGGTTATTGAATAAATAATTAGAAAAAAAGATAAAAAGATTTTGTAATAAAAGGTCAAATACCGAGGAGAAGATTGGAATGTTATTGGAATGTTAGGGTAAGTAAGGAGTTTAGATTTCATTATAATAAGGTATTGTTGGTTCTTAAATTAGGACATGAAAGAAAGTTATTATTGAGTTTTAGTGCTGGAAGAGACCTTAGCTATCATGATTAAAGTAGAATATGAAGAATATTTTAGCCGTTATATGAAACATGAATTAGAATAAGGGGGGGAAAGACTAGGAAACAGGAGGATTAAGCATGACCTTATGCAAGTAGTTCAGATATGAAGTGATGAGGGCCCTTTCTCCTGTGGAACTGAAAAGGAAAGGCAGAATATAAAGACACTACAAGGAATCAGAATTCTTGCTGAAATGGATTTGAGGGACAAAGTGAAGGGAAAATAAAGGGAATAAGTATAAAAATTACTCTAAAGTTTTGAATCTGGGGATTCCAAACATAACAGTGTTACTGATGCTACTTAAGAAACTGGTATGGTGTGCCTATTCAAGGCAGGAAAAGAACTCACTGTTCAGCCTACTAAAGTTCAGGTAACAAAGCGACTTGAAGTGAAGATGTCCTAGGAAAAAGGCCTGTAAGAAATGTTAGATATCTTCATGTATAATAAGATATAATTCAGGACATGGTCAACATAGAAATTGTTTTGCTTGACTATGCATATTAATGAAAAGTTTTATTTTTCTTCTTTTTCAAATATATTTTAAGACATAGATTTGAAAGATAATAGATAAGAGAATTAATAAGGCCCATGAAGGAACAAAGATGATTACTTTAAAAATGCAGTAAAAAAACAAACAAACAAACAAAAACGAAGCACTTTTTTGTGATCTAGTACAGTCCAATGGAATGAACACTCCATTTTGAGCCAGACCAGGATTCACCTTCCAGCTCTGCCATCTACTTGGCTATCTGACCAAACCTTGGGCAATCATTTCACTTCTGAACCTTAATCTCCTTATTATAAAATGATGAGGCTGTGCCACTCAATTGCTAAGGTTCTACTACTTCCATATTCCAGTCTATGTTCCAGTGGAATATCAATTAACGAAAAGAGTTAAAAATATGCAATGGGAAGCCATGACATGAACCAAACATCAAACTTAAGAAAAAAACTAAATCTACAATACTGTAATTACAATTCCCAAACCTCCTATGGCATCACATTAAACTTCTTTAGTAATTTTACTAGCTTTAGCTACTAAAGAAGGAAACAAGCATGGATCAAGAACTTACTATGTACCAGGAACTGCTACACACTCTATAAATATGACCTTATCATAACAACCCTGTGAGTGAAGTGTCATTATCACCCCTATTCTACAGTTGAGGAAACTAAGGTAGAGTTTAAATTATTTACCCAGGGCCACATGGCTAGTTTATGAGGCCAGATCTAAACAAGGGTTTTACTGGTTCCAGGCCCACTGCTCTAGAACAAAACTAAATACCAAGTAGCAGGACAAGATCATCTATGCAGTCCTGGGACCCACCAACATTTACTGAGTGCCTGCTATGTATCATCCACAGTGCTAAGTGCTGGGGATATAAACAGAGGCAAAAGAGCAGCCTGAATCTACACACACAAATAACATGAAAATTTGGGCTAGTTATAAGTAAAGACTGGATAACAAGAAGGATAGATCCCATTATAGCCTAGTGAGCCAAAGTAGGATAATTACAACTAAAGAACAAAATAAGTATACTTTGTTATATATATTTCTTTAAAAATAAATAAATATATAAAATATTTGCTTTATATATAAATAAATAAAAAACAAAAAATAATAAAATATATTTGTTATATATAAAAAACAAAATAAAAATACCTTAAGAATTCACTAATATAAAGCAGTAAGCCACGTGATGGGACTACAAATGGGAAGTGGTGTTTTGACCAGTGGTAGCAATGGGAGACCAAACCGGAGAATACCAGGGAGCTATTGCAGGCTGCCTGGCAACCCCTGTTGTCCCCAGCTCTGGCAAGTGTCTCTCTCGATCTGTTCCTGGTCTTTCCCAGAACCCTGGTGGGGCAGCCAGGCAGCACAATGGATAGAGTACTGGGCCTGGAGTCAGGAAGATCTGAGTTTGAATTTGGCCTCAGACTTGTACCTGTGTGACTCCAGGCAAATCATTTAATCACGTCTGCTTCAGTTTCCTCATCTGTAAAATGAGCTGGAAAAGGACATGGCAAACCAGTCCAGTATCTTTGCCAAGAAAACCCCAAATGGCTTCATGAAGAATCAGACACAACTGAAACAATAATAAACAACAACAAGATGAAGGGAGAATCAGCCATGGTGCATCTGTCAGATCTGCCTGGCATGTACCTATCATGAAGAGAATTGTTCTTTTTGAGCAAGGATTTCAATCTAAGTGCTGAACTGACCGGCAGTGAAAGCCAGCATGCAATGGTTGAAAGAATGTTGTGCTTAGCATAAGAAGGCATGGGTCTGACTCCAGCCAGAACAACTGCTAACTGCAGTTAACTACACGATGGGAACCTAAATTTTTTCTTGTGTAAAATGAGAACAATATTACTTAGACTGTCTACTTCACTATTATCATGAGGAAAAGAGCTTTATGAGACTTAAAATGCAATGTAAAAATGCAAGCTACTCTTATTATTATCGTTACTTAGAGAGATTTCTAATTTTATTAGCCAGGATAATCCTCCGACTCAATCATATCAAACCCACTCCATGCCTTTTCTTACTGAGAGATTTTCATCAGTCTTTAATAAATTCTTTAGAAAGGATCCACATGATGCAGCCAAGGTCTTTGTCTAGTTCTTTAAATATCTCAAACAATGTAGCCTTTTGACTGTCCTGCTTTCATTTGTGACATATGACTAGACCACTTCCTTCTAAGGAACTTCTGACGCTGATGTCATTAGTCATTTAGAATAACCAACCATGTGTCTTTCAATTGCCCTGTGTCTCACCTGCAGTTTGGGTTTTCTGAAAAGCTCTGTGATTTATAGTCATGCAGCATCACCAAGGAAATTATTATGATTGAAATTAAATAACAAACATTTATTAAGTACTTACTATGTGCAAGGCCCTGAGCTAAGTGCTAAGAGTACAAGATAGGATTGTCCTTATGTTATAAGGAACTCCTTACAAAATAATAACTGAATCACCTTGGAAAATGAAGCACTATATATATATATATATATATATATATATATATATATATATATATATACAGTTGGAGGAATGTAAAGACAGTGGGGACAGAAGGCTTGAGAAACAGGTTTTTTTAAGGATGGGGAAACACAGATATACTTCTAGTCAGCTGGGAGAGTACTCACAGATAGGGAACAAAAGATAATGAAACAGAGTGGGGACAATGGAGGAGACAATGACTAAAGATTTAAGAAGACAGGATCAAAGGTACACACTGAGTTCATCTTGACAAAGAGAAGTGTCCTCTCTTCAACTATGACTGGTGTGAAGAAGATGATAATGGGACGAAGACATCAGAGTGACGTGAGAAGAGGAAGAAGAGAGAAGAGGGAACCCTTGGCAAATGGCCTCCATTTTATCAATGAAGTATGAAACAGGATGTTCGACTGACAGGGTGGAGGAAGGGGTGCTTTAGGAAGTTTGAGGAGAGAAAAGGTTTAAAACAGCTGCTGTGCAAAGTAAGATAGCAAATCAGAGTGTAGAATGATGGCCTTACTGCAGTGAAGGTCTTTGAGATTATACAATATGAAGAGTTTTGTGATTTCCTCCAGTTCTGTTCAGCAAACAGCACACGAATAGCAGAGAAAGAGGCAAATGGCAGGAATAATTCAGGGCTGGAATTTGGCAAGATGTGATCAGCAACAGGGTATGGGAGTTAAGAGTTTCTGAAGGGTGAAGGGAATGGAAGATGCACTGAGGACAAAAGAAGGGTGAGGGGTTGTAAGGCATAGCGAAAGGTACAATACTGTGACCAGGTAAAGGAATTTTACAGTTCTCAAACACAAAAAGAGGATACTTGGGGGTAATGACACGATCAAAGGTATGATGACCTGTGTATAGCTGAGGGAAAAGCAGGCAAAGGAGTAGACTGAGGGACTGGGAAGTCAGAGTATTGGAAGGAGCATCATTATAGATGCTGAAGTCAACTAATATAAAAACAAGTACCAAGGAGGAAAAAAAAGCTGTGGGCCTGAAACTGAGCTCAGAGAGTTGTTCAGGGAAGGAAGACCATCCAGGAAGAACAGCCACCAGTATCAGGTTCAGATTACACACTTGGATAGTGAAAACCTCAAAGGAGGAGAGGTTTGCTCAATGACAACAACAGAGTTAGGAAAAAGTAACTGGGACCTAGAAGTAGTCCAACAGGAAGTTGTGTCATCAATAGAAAGTCAGATCTCAGTGAGGACCAGAATATGGAAGGAGTGAAAAAAGAAAAGCTTGTGATGAAAGGAAATGTATTAATTTTGGAGCAGGAATATGAGAAGGGACAGAGCAAAAAATGGGAAGATCTGGGATATTTGGGGGATGGAAGCGATATTAAATGGATGAGAAAGGAACTGGCAACTGAAGATGAGGAAAATATAAGGCACTGGGGGTAAGCTGTCTATTAAGGAGTAAGTTTAGAAAGAGTATCTGTTTGGAAAGAGGTCCGGCAAGGGAGGCACATGATTAGACTGTTCTAGGTCCTCCCTTGAGGCCCAATCTTATGGCAGATGGTAATGTTGTGCCCTTTGAGGCCCCAGGAGGGTTAGGAACAGATGGAGGTGAAGCAGTCTGAGGGTTCCTTGCCTACAGCAGAAAAAGTCACTGTAGGGTGGGAGGTAGAGAGGATCTTGTCTTGGGGTAGTTGAGATGGGGTAGTTCAGAAATGAATGGTAGCACAGAAACAGGACAGTAGTTTAAAAAGTAGCTAGTTATGTGGAGAAATTTTAAAAAAATCTTTCTCTTATTGAAATTTAAATTTTTAAAAGTATTTTTTTGCTTTTACAATATACTAAGTTCTTAAATTATTTGGATCCGTGCCCCCCCTGCCCCCGCACCAGATACACTTTTAATAAAGAAAAAAGAGAGAAGAAAAAGTTCAACGTATCAACCAAGTCTTATGCACACACAGTCTCACACATGAGCAAAGAAAGGAAGAGCACATTCTCCTAATCCTTCTTTGGTGGGAGATCGGACATTAAAATTTCACAGCATTCATTTTTTGTTGATTTTATTCTTTCTATTTATACTGTTATTATTTTCCTGGTCCAGCTTGCTTCACTTTTGATTAGTTTATACAAATCTCCCTGTGATCTTCGGTTTTCTTCATATTCAATGTTTTTGTTTTTTTTTTTACAACATAACATTATTATACTCATGTAGTACACCTTATTTAGCCATTACCCAATATATGGTGGTCTAGTTTGTTTCCTGGTCTTTGCTACCACAAAAAGTCATGTAAAAAAAATATTTTGTTATGGGGCAGCTAGGTGGCGCAGTGAGTAGAGCGTCGGCCCTGGTGAGCTCGGATCCGGCCTCAGACACTTAATGCACACACAAATAAAAACCTAGCCGTGTGGCCTTGGGCAAGTTACTTAACCCCAATTGCCCTCCAAAAAACAAAAAACAAAAAATAAAATAAATGTTATATATGGGACTTTTTTGACTGACTTCTTCAGGATATGTGCCTATTAATGGTTGCCTTAGGCCAATGAGTATAAGCACTTTGTTAGCTTTTTTTAGCCTAATTCCAAATTGCTTTTCATAATGACTGTACCAATTCATAGTTCCACCAATAATGGTGCATTAGTGTGCCATCATTCCAAAACACTTCCAACACTAACTTCTGTCATCTTTGTTAATTTGCTGGGTATAAAGTAAAAGTTCAAAGTTGTTTTTGATGAGTATTTTTCATTATTAAAAATAAGAAATCTTTCATATGGCTAATATGTCACAATTCTTTTGACAACTGTTTATATCTTTTTGTCACTTAATTCACTATGGAACAGCTTTTACTGAGTTTATGTTAGTTTCCTATATCAAAGAGATTCGATGTAACAATTTTTTCTTATCTGAGTGCCTAAGGAGAAGCCTTTTTGATATAAGAAATAAAAATATGTTTAAAAGAAGAAAAGAAGGCTTTAACAATAATGGTTCAAGGTAAACTGAGAGAGGATACCTGTCAGGTTCATAAATCTATTCTTGCCTATTTCTCCCTGGGAGATCACAAACTCCAGTATCAGAAACATTGAAGTATACTTAAGTAAACATCTCACATGTTAAAAAAAAGCAACCCCCCCAAAAAAAAACAATTTGGGGGTTTCTAATCTTTCAACATTTTCTGTTTTCCTATGTACAATATCCACTAGGTGTCACAATTATGCCTAGATGAGGACTAGAAGATGAAGGATGTTAAGTTAAATTTAGTCTTTCTTCCCTAAAAGAAATGCAGCTTATATTATTAAATATAGCTTTCTTTTTCTTATGATTAATACTTTGGAGCTTACTACTAGAGAAATAAAATAATTTTGGAAGTCAATACTGTCTTTTCTTACAAGGAGCTGTAAAATGCATTTTTGATAAAAGCTAAAAATTAGTTTTATGTTTTGGAAGAATTCAATTACATCACAGACTAAGAATTAGGCTATCATGAGATCATAAATCTAGAGCGGAAAGGCCCCTCAGAAGTCATCTAATTCAATGCTCTCATTTTATAGAAGAGTAAACTGAGGCCCAGAGAATTGAAATTATTTGTCCAAAGGTTGCACAGCTAGTAAGACAAAAGAACTAAATCTGAGGGCACTCTGACTCTTTGGGAAGTAGTAGATTGAAGGCAAAAGGAAAAGGAATGGCAGAGGATGAGACAGATAGATAGTGCCATGGAAACAAAAAACACGAGCTTGGACAGATTTCTGGAGATTATAGGGAAAAGAAGGGTCTGATGTGCTACAGGCCATAGTGCAACAAGTCAGACATGACTGAAAAACTGAATAACAACTTACTAATAAATCTTACTTACTAAAAAATTTACTAAGTTCTGATTCTTCTCAATCTTTTATTGTATATAAATGTGATGAATTATAATATTATTTTATTATTATGCTGAACTCTTATTAGTGTGATAACCAACCAGGATTCCAGAAAATTAACAATGAAATATACTATCCACCTCCTGACAGAAAGGTAAAGAACTCAAAAAGCAAAATAAGACAAAAGCTTTTTGGAAAGGTCAGTGTGGACATTTTGTTTTGATAAACTCTAAAAAAGGTTCTGAAGACACACAGATAAACATACCTGGTGGAGAAAATGATGTTGTCTGAAGAGACCATTACGGATACACAGGTAAAACACCTATCAAATCCCACTTTTAAGAGACATATATTGAAGATGGAAGAATGAGCAGATAATAGAAGATGAACACACAACCACAGTATAACACCACAACAATAGTGCAGTAATGCTCAAGCTCAGGAAGAACTGAATTTAAGCAGGAAAAATAAGGACAAGGAAAGGATTTTTAAAAGCTATACTGGGGAAAGAGAGGACAAACAAAAAGAAAGGATAAGAACATTGCTAAGGTTAAATAGCCATTGCTAACATAGCTAACTAAAAAGAAAAAGGCACAGGTGCAGAATTTATATGTTGTTTCTGTATTCTCGGCCCAGTGCAATGATCTCTGGACTGCAAAGGACAGAACGCAGACGTACGGTAGATTTTAGGGAAGTCAATACCCAAGAAAAGAAAGGAAACAGTAAAAGGGAGGATCAAGCTGTCTTTGATGAGTTTAAATCATCTTGCCCAGATTAGCAGGTACTAAAAGAACTAATGACCAGAACTGTTGAGATGCCAAGTTTTCTAGGAAATCTGGCAGAGGATTTCAGAGGCACCATGGAATATATGGAGGGTAAATGTCCTAATTTGAAACTCAGTTATTAATTTTCCTTATTATTAGTAATTTGGAGTATTCTTTCATGTGGCTATTAATAGCTTGCTTATTACTTTTTAACATTTTTATCAATGACATGGACTTGGGTAAAAGCATTAATTGCTTCCTTATCAAATTTGCACATGAGAAAAACCTGAGAATGATCATTAGTACACTGAATTGCAGTCCAAAAAAGATCCTAAAAGGTTAGAATGTTAAGACAAGTTAAATAACATGCATATAACAGAATACAAATTGTATCTCTATGATCCTGGGGAAAGCAAACTCAAGATAACTCAAGACTGCATGGTAACCAAAAAAGTTAATGTTTATTTTAAGCTCTCCTAAGAGAAGCAGTGTCCTGCCCTGGTCAGACAACATATAGAATATAGTGACAGTCTGGGGTGCCACATTTTAGGAAGGATATTGATAAGTGGAAAAGAGTGGAGAAGGGTAACCAGGATGGAAGGACCTTAAGAGCCTATCATGTGAGGGGGGAAGAATAGGGTAGTGAGGGTGGTACTCTGGAGAACATAAGACTTGGCAGGGAATATGAAATGACTTCATATACCTAAACAATCATCATGTTTGAAGAAGGATTAGAATTGCCCTTGGCTCCAGAGGGCAGAGCAATGGGAGAAAGTTGGAGAGAGGAGGATTTGGAAGGGAAAATGGAAAATGGGAAAATTTCTTAATAATTACAGCAACTTAAAAGCAGCATCATGGTACAGTCATAAGAACAGTGCATTTAGAGCCAGAAGAACTAAGTTCAAATACAGATCTGCCATTTATGTGACCTTGGGCTAGTTACCTAAAATTTAGGAACTCTAAGCTGGAGAAGGTTTAGATGAACTTATGCGAAGTAAAACAAAACTAGGATAACAATATACCTACTGACCATGATGATATAAAGAGAAACAACAGCAAAAAAAAAAAAACCAACCCCCAAAACCCTTAATGTTATGGAAATATAATGACCAAGCTTCTTCCCAAAAGAGAGCTCTGAAAAAGCATCTGCCTCTCTTCTGTATAACTTAAAGATGTGGGTGTGGAAAGTGGCTAGTTCTGTTTAACTGGTTCCTGTTTCCTCTGCTGTAAGGAATGGCTTTCTGGGGGAAAAGGATACAAAAGGAATTGCAGATAATGTTAAAAACAAATTATATTAAAGATTATTTTTTCAAAAGTGGAATGGGCTGCCCCAGGAGGAGCCTTTGCTAAGGTTAGACAACATGTACTGGTCATGTTGGAAACGGAATTCTGATACTCTTATTTCGGTGACTAAATATGCTATAGTTAGAGGCCAGATGTGATCCCAGGCCTCCAGGGCTCTTTCTACTATCACTAGATTAAGACAGCATACAAGTGACTAAGCATATGATGTCGTTGTTCAGTTGTTCCACTCATCTCAGACTCTTTGCGATGCCACTTGGGATTTTCTTGGCAAAGGTATTGGAGTGGTTTGTCATTTCATTTTACAGACGAGGAAACAGGCAAATGGGGTTAAGTGACTTGCCCAGGGTCACACAACTACAAAGTATCTGAGGCAGGATTTGAATTTAGGAAGATGAGCCTTCCTGATTTCAAGCCCAGAACTCTATCCACTGTGGCCCCTAGCTATCCCACCTAGATGCCCAAAGCACATATGGTCAGTACTTAATTATCAAATCATATACCATTTGCCTATATTTTTCTTCAGATGGTTAATGATCTTAAAGGAAACTTTTGATCATATATTTATTCTAACCTTACAAAAGAAAGAGCCTCATTGCAAAGGCTAAAAAAAAAGCCCATACCAATTAGTTTTTACTTCAGGGGATGTTTTGGTTTTAGGTTGGAAAAAAAACTGAGGAAAGATCTAAATGTGGAAGAGCCCCCTGGAGGAAATGAGCTGACTATTCTCTCCAGGTCTACTGAGGACAGACAAGGGTTTTAATTACAAAAATGGTTAGAAGAAAGAAATTCCTTATGGCAAATGTAATTACGACCGAAAAAAGACTTATTAAAGGAAAATCATGGACTATCTCTTGCTGGATAATTTTTAGAATATATTTGAAGCAAATCTCATTTGGAGACAGCAAAGACAGAATACAAGTTCCCTAAGGGCAGTAAGTCTCTTAGTCGTTGCCAGACCCTGGGTAAAGTCACTCAACTGTTTCTGAGCTTCAAGCAACTCTCTTCTATGGTGAAATGACACCTACTGATGACACCCAGGGACGACCACTCATTACCTAAAAAATATCTAATGAATCAAACCGAATGGTTAAGTCCCTTTTAGAGTTCCCTATTAGAAAAATAAATAATAGAAAAGCCTTTTTGTGTATTTATGATTTGCCAATCCTTCTGTTTTAGAAAAATATAAATCAAGGTAAGTATACAAAATTCTATTGTTTTGAAAAATTAGAATCCTCTCTACCCAAGCCCTTTTGACGGTTCTGTTCTCCATCTCTCTCACACACACACACGCACGCACGCACGCACACACCTGCTCAGCATAATCTGCCCAGTGTTGATCCATAAATGTTTGGTGGGGAGCAAATGAGAGTGAGAACAAATGAAGACAAGGGATTAGTCTTATTTTGTATTAAAATATTTTTTAAAAAGTATTTTTCATTAGCATAATGCCTACCTTGTATCTGTGGGATGTAAGGAGACAGAAGTTTTGACCTTTTCTTCTCATATCCTTTCTGGGTAATATCTCCTAAAATAGCAAGAAAACAGAAAAAGTTTGTAGATTATTCTTTTTTTGCTATTTAAAGAAAAAAAATCTTGATTACAGAGCATCTGAGAGTCATCCTGGCATCTAAGAGGCCTTAGCATATATAGAGAAGAAGAAATCATGCCATTACAAAAAGGGATTTTGTTACATATAATTTCCCACAGATTTAGGTCCGCCTTCTGATAAGGAACAGCAGTACTTTTCCTAAAACCAAATTTGGCTCACAAATATGCTACGGATGCTACTATGGATCCCAAAGGCCCTCCACAGCTCTAGCTTTTGTGCTGCTTAGGATATCCCCAAACAGAAGAGCTACCTAAAAAAAAATTCAGGTTTAATTAAATGACCACTACCAACTGGTTTGTAAATGTTCACACACAATGAAATACAACTTAACTGAGTTATAATTATGGGTTCTAGTTTAAACAAGCAAAATATTCACCATGAAAAATTAATGCAATCTGCCTGTTAATTTAATTGAATAAGAATACTCAGAATTTTAAAATATGTGAATATATGTATTATATATTTGTATATATATGTGTGTAAACACACACACATAAACCCAAAGCAGATAAAATCACAAATACATATATTCAAAGTTACAGACATGATGGATTTTATTTTCATTATTAATCTTTTTCATAATTATTTTAACAAATATTTTTAAATGAACACAGTTCCAGACTCTTATTAGACACTCAACACTTTTTGACTAGTGATTTTTAACAATAGAATGTTTGTCCCCATTTCATATGCTGAGTCATACTTTTGCAAGCTTCTATTTTAAAAAGATAACACGTGATAGGAAATAATTTTTTATTGAACATACACTGGGACATTTTACTCTATGTGAAGAAAGATGTATACAAGTTTACTGAAGAGAAATGATACTAATGATGTGCAGTTGGAAGAACAGTCCATACAGCTACTTGTACATATCTCAAATGGATACTGAATGTGGCAATGACTGAGATAAGAACTGAGTAAGAGAAAGTAGGAAACATTTGGGATCTATGTAGCTAGCATTTGCTATACTTTGAATGGTTCTAAGTTTCTCCCTGAAACAAATGTAGAGAACAAGAGAAAAACTCCCCCAAAGCTACAGATTCTAGGACAATAACTAGCCTGAAAGAAACCTTAAAATTCTTTCCCTCCATTCATGCTTTTTGCTATCTCTTCATTCTTTTCAATGTACTCCTTCACCTGGTTCTCTAACAAGACAGGAAGACACTAGGTACTATTTAAGTAGACCCTACTATGGCTAGTAACCCCTCTCTTATTCTTCCAATTTACAGCTTCCAAATAAATCTACAGCTCATACTAAGTCATTGCCTAGAAATTTAAGTCCAAACTCCTCTGTCTGGAATGTAAGGCTTTCCATAAGATCTCCAATGAATTGTTCCCACAATTTCCCTAAAAATACTCTGCTTCAGCTAAATAAGGAACTTTGTTTTTCTCATACTCTAGTTTTCCTACTTCCAAGATTTTTCCTCATGCAAGACTTTTCTCTTAGGATGTTTTCCATTACTATCTCCATGCAATTTTACACCTACCTATCATGCTTGGGACTCCTATCTTCAGTAATCTGTACCTAAATAACCTCCTTGAAGGCTAAGGATCATAGCTTCGGAGAATTTACTGTCTAGAAGACTGTAATAAATGACTATATATGGTTAGTATGTTATATACACACATGTACATACATACATACATACATTTCTTTCTTTTGGAGGGGGAGGCAATTGGGATTAAGTGACCTGCCCAGGGTCACACAGCTAGTAGGTATCTAATGCCACATTTGAACTCAGGTCCTTCTGACTCCAGGGCCCATTTCCTTTCCACCACTAAGATTTAAAGAGAGACCCTCCAATTTATTACTTCTAAATGAATCTACAGCTCATGCCAAGTCATTTCCTTGCTTAACAACAACTCTAGCCTCTAGTGTTCTCTTAGTCTACTGATCATGTAGGGGCTTTGTGAGGTTTTCTTTTGGACTTCCTGTGCAGGTATGGAGGGACACCTTATTGCTTCCCAGCCCCTCCAAACCTATGGTGGCTGCTAAACAGGGCAGCTACAGCATGTGCTTGTCTAAACGATTCAGAGTAGGGCCCTCAAAGATTTGATAGCCTCTTCTGCTTTATGTTTCTTTCCCTGAGCACAGGGATACAGAATGGCACTTAGGTGGCAAAGTGGCTAAGAGCACTGGACTTGGTACCTTGAGTTCGAATCCTGCCTCAGACACTTACAAGCTTTTTGATCTTGGTTATGCTTCTTAACAGGACTTACCTCACACTGGGTTGTTATGATAATGAGCAGTGTTTCGTAAACCTTAAAGCACTACACAAATGTTAACTATTATTGTTGTTGTTGTTGTTATTACCAACATAACAGTGGTGATAATGGTGATGATAAACAGTGATCCCAATATGGATGTTTCCACTCTGGGAGGCAGCCTTGTGTGTTGGACAGGTGAGGAGTTCTTCAGATCCCTTTCTTGGTTGGGCTACATGGTCTCCTCATAGCACTTCTATCAAAACTGACAGGAGGAGGAGCGACCTGGATTACCAGTAGATGAAGATTTTAAGGGACTTGTATGGACAGTGAAGGGACAAAGTAAAGGCAAACATTTTAACTATCACTCTCTCAGAAAAATATAGCAATGAATCACTGATTATTATGTCATTTTAAAGTTTTTGTCGATGCACAATGAGTCTTTTGTGTTTTGAGGATTTCTTTTGTGAGAAGGAAATAAATAGCTAATGAATACCTATCTATAATGCAAGTTAAGAACCTTTCAACTATCTTTTGGGGAGACCCTAGAAATTTGCCAAATGCAAGTTTTAAATGATTTTCCTCAGAGTTCCAGGCAGGTGTGAAAAAGAGTCTCACTTCTCTTTTGGGAAGGCAGCCCTTCTCTTTCTCCCCCCAACCCACTACAGAGGTAAACTCAATATATATGATCTCAAAGGTAGGAGGCCCAAGTGGAAGAAGGTAAATGCCTACCCTCCTTGGGTCTACTGATCCAGTTGTTAGACAGGCTATAAATAAATTAGGACAGCAGCCAATAACCAGTAAGGATATATTCTGTAGCTCCTCTTCGCTGCCCTTCCTCAGTGTCACCAAACAAAATGAAATACCTCAATTCCTCTAAACAAAGAGAAAACAGATGGATTTTGGTTGGTAAATTTCAGCCTTCAAGCTACAGAAAATACATCTCTGCTGTAAGGAAAGAAACATTCTTATGGACAAGGGATTCTTTCTTTTCCACCCTTTCTAGTGTTACTGGAAGAGAAAGAAAGGGAAGAGGCTGATTTATTTGTAAAGAGACCTCTTGCCTGAAGTATCAGACTTTTTTGATGAAGGCAGTGAGACAATAAATTTAAAATCAAAGGATTAAAATCCAATGTTTCATTGAAATCTGTGTTGGTTTCATTTTAAGAGTACATATTAAGCTTTAGCTACAGAACATTCACCTAAACATTAAGATGAACAAAATAAGGTCCTTGCCACAGGGATGCTCCTATTGGTAAAATAAGACATAAGTTCACGAAAGAATGAAGTGCCAATACAAGACAACATATTATTAACAGCCCAAAAGAGTCAAAGTTCAACGAAGGGTGAGGTCAAGAAGAGCTAATGCAACTAAGTTAAGAGACAACATCTACACTGGTGAATAAGTGATTGATTCACTACATGAAGAGCAGGGAAAAGAATTTTTTTTCCCTGTGGGAGAAACTATGTGATTCAAGTCTGGGAGTAAAAAAAAAATGAGCCCAGTGTATTCATGGAAATGTCTGTCTCAATAAAAAGTCAATTTCTGCCAACAACAGCAAAATTTCATCTCTTTTCTTTGAGAAGTGGGGGGGAAGCAAGAGGGGGATAAAGGCAGCAAACAGGTTTGAAGATACAAGTCTTTATGTGGGTTCCAGTGTACAAAGCAAACTCTTATGGACAAGAGTAAAACAGGACTTGTGCAGAGGGTGGATGATACATGAATGGGTCTAGCACTGGTGTGGATCTCAGTATACTTCATAAGAAGATATGTAGGGGCGGCTAGGTGGTGCAGTGAGTAGAGTGTTGGCCCTGGAGTCAGAAGGACCTGAGTTCGGATCTGGCCTCAGACACTTAATACACAAAATAAAATAATAAAAACAAAAACCTAGCTGTGTGACTTTGGGCAAGTTACTTAACCCCAATTGCCCTCCAAAAAGCAAAAAAAGAAAAAAAAAGAAATTTATACCTTCGCTGTTCCTGCCTGTGTCTGAGATATTTCAGCAAAAATAAGAGAATATGCCCTTATGTCCACTTAAGTAAAATGCTACCTAAAGCAGTGTGTGTATGTGTGTATATCTATATCCATCCACCTAACTAAAAACCAAAAGAGTTGAGATCAATGCTTCAACTTAAAGCTATACTTCTGTTACTATCAGACAAAACAAATGGGTCAACCAAAGTTGTATAATAATGCTTCAGCCTAAATGCCACTTTGATTTTTTTTTTTTAAAGTATAAAATAGCAGGCAATATGTTAGCACGTAACTCAATATCTAGTAACTTAGGAAATTCAGTAACTAATGAATCCTCACAAACTATGCACAAAACTATGCACATTTACAAATTCCAAACGAGGATTCTGAACTTTACTATTCCAAGGAGGAAATACTTTCTGGCTTGGAACAATTTTTCAACAAACGCTTCTGTTAACATGCACACACTGCAGGTAAAATCATTCCTAGAGTTGGTGCTCATCATTCTTTTTGTGTGTGCTGGAATCTTTTTTTTGGCTTGCAATTACTATCAATTTCATTTGACTAAGGAAGCACAAGTTTCTGAATAACAGTTTTAAAGAAGCATGTAGTAAAGACACAGTGCTAAATGACAGAAAGTATAATGGGTCTCAGTCAAAGGGTCTGTGTTCAAGCCTTAGATGTCTTTTGATACCCTGGTGACTCTGAACAAGTCAGTTAACCTCTCTGCGCCTCAGTTTTCTATAGTGTAAGATTGGGGGACTGAACTAGATGATCTTTGAGATTCCTTTCGTGGGCAGACCTTAGAGGAGAAATCGACTACTCCTCATTTTACAGATAAGGAAACATCCAAGAAAGTGAAATAATTTGCCCAAGCAAGTACTGTGTACTGGATTTATGTTTGGCATGATGGCAATTTGTGCATGTGTCATATACCCCTTTTTTGAAAGCGGGGATTATAGGACATTTACATCAATACATGACACCCAGAACAATGCTCCTGGTGGAATGGGTATAACCAGCTACTGAACGTTAAGTTAAGCCTGTTAGACATACATACCATAGAGTTAGTGACTGTTCCTAGGACTGTCCCTATAATCACCATCAGGCATTTTGAAATATTTAGGAGACTCACATATCTATTAGCATATGTCCACCTACACAATGCAATATATTCTCCCTGAAGGTTGATAATACGTTAAGTATATTTGATTTCTTCAGAGTAGGAAACCCCATCTGGTCTTGCTGTTATTCCTGACTTTATCATCTCATGGGGCCACTTTCACCCCCACATAGTACATCAAATAATTAAGGTATAGAATACAAATGCAATGTTTTTATTATTAACAACAATCAGAAACACTCGCAAACCTCCATTTTTTTGGTCCATTTATTTTCCTTCTGTTTTCTTTTCCAATCTTGGAATGATATGACTTAGCAGGGCCCAAAACCATGTTTTTCTGCATTTTCACCACCACCATTCTGCTCTTTTGAGAGGTAATACTATTCCTAATTTTCCACTGCTCTCCATAATATTTTGCAAAGGAGTTCTCATATTCTAACCCTTTGCTGCCCTTACCTGTTAACATCTCTCTGCTTGGCAAGGAGATCAAGGGTTTGCTGGGTAAGGTGTGTTCTGGGATCTTTTCCTTGTTATGTAGATTGCTTAACAATGCTTAATTTTATATAGGAAATGGCAATAATCAGAAAGAACATCTTTTACTTTATATGTTTACTCTTTTTCCACATCAATATCCACTTTTTTTTTTAGTAAGTCAGACTAGAGCTGTATCCGTTTTTGTCATTAGCCGTTCTTCTAATTTACTGTGGGTTTCGACTTTTGTCTCATTGCACTGATTCTGAAATGACTCACATATCAGTAACTAGTCATTTCCTGTTTGTTAAGATAGAGACAATTACATGATGGCTGATACTTGCCATGTGTGGTACCTTCTTATTTTCTTCTTGAAGTACTGATAACACATTAGCATGTAATTTCTGTGAAGTCTACAAAAAGCAGTCCCCACATAGATGAACTAGTCTAATGCCTCACCTTGGCACAGGGATGATCATGGGTTCTCCAAAGCTAGAGCAGCAGGGTGTAATGTCTGTTCTTTTGTCTAGTTGTTAAGGCTTGGAGTACAATCCAAGTGATGAAAGTAAGGAGGATGGGGCAGTTGGGAAAGTCTTTTGCAGAGAGTGGTATTTAGGCTGTATCTTGAAGGAAGTGAGAGATTCCATGGTTCCAGAGATTCCAAGTGAGAGAGGCAGAGGCGAAAGGAGAATATGTTACAATAGCACAGATACACGAGACTGAGGAACAGGGGGAAGTCCAGTTTGGTTGTACCAAGAGTATGGAAGGGGAACAACATAGACAGAGTGAAAAAACAGGCTGGTGTCAGGTTACAAAAGTCAAAAAGAATGGTGTGTATTTGCTCCTAGAGCCACTGCAGCTTAATGAATGATATCACTCAGACCTTCACTTGAGGAAAATCAGTTTCATAGCTAAACGAAGGATAGAGTGGAAGTGGGACAGACTTGCAATTAGAAGGCTACTGCAAGAGACTAGGTGACAGGTGGTGAGGGCTTCAACTAAGATGGTAATTGCATGAATAGTAAGAAATTTGAATGTGAAAGATGCGCCAGAAGAAACAAGATTTGCCAACTGGATATGTATGGTGAGAAGCTGAAACGTATTCACTGATAACTTGCAGATCCAAGGAAGGATGGTGAAAAACAGGTTGTAAAACATAATCTGTGAGTAAGAAATGAAACCAATGGCTTATTGAGTCATGGGGATATAAAAAAGAAAAAGAAATAAGACATAGATAGTCCTTGCCATTAAGAAGATTATAGGGGCGGCTAGGTGGCGCAGTGAGTAGAGCGTCGGCCCTGGAGTCAGAAGGACCTGAGTTTAGATCCGGCCTCAGACACTTAACGCACACAAACAAAAACCTAGCCTTGTGACCTTGGGCAAGTTACTTAACCCCAAGTGCCCTCCAAAAAGCAAAAAAAAAAAAAAAAAAGAAGATTATAACTCGGGGTGGCTAGGTGGCACAGTGAATAAAGCACCTGCCCTGGAGTCTGGAGGACCTAAGTTCAAATCCAGCCTCAGACACTTAACACAAAAGTAGCCATGTGACTGACCTTGGGCAAATCACTAAACCCCAATTGCCCTACCTTCCCCTCTCCAAAAAGCAAAAAAAAAAAAATTATATATATATATATATAACTCTAGTACAAGTTAGAAGCTAATTATCTGTTAACAGGAAATGATAAAACAAAAAGTTCTGAAAGATCCAAATAGAAAGGGGTCATTTCTAGATGTAGTGATCAAAAGAGGAATCAGAGAGGTGAAACCTGAGGTCAGCTGTCCCAGGCGATCTTTGTTTCATTAGCCAGTGCCTTGTTTCAACTGCTTTGACCAACCAAGTTCGAGGTGCTGCTAACGCATGAATTTCTACCTATAAGACTAAGTAACGTTAAGTCAGTATTATTAATTATCAGCATTGTTATTTTTATTACTTACTGTCTATCTAGAGTGCTAGTATAATCCTCATTTTGGGAAACTCCTTTGCTGAGTAAAAATAAATATTTGTATTAAGAATGGTTTGTTGTAATCCTTTTTTGGATTACACATTAAGAGTAAATCATTCTGTTTGAAGCATAACATCTTGCAGACTCAAATTTACTTGTCAAATGTTACAATACACGCCCCCTTCTTCTAAACTCTGTAAAAAAGTTCCCCTCATTCTCCCAACTCTAAGATAAATGCAGCTATTATAAAAGGTTTCTCTCAGGATATTGACCAGCATCTAAGCTGAGATGAGACATATCACCTTGACAAGTCTATCCTCCTTAAGGTAGTGAGAACCAGTTCATAATAGTTCCTCCCCACCCCATCCATCCCCCGCAAAGGCAAAAGAGAGTCTTTATTATGTCCCAAAACCAATTTGCCCCCCAAACCAATGATAAGTTCAGAAAAGACTATCCAAAAGCTAGATATGTATATCCTGGACAATCAGGGCTCAAATATCAGAAGAGGAGAGGCCATAGAGATAAAGTATATCAGGGGGAGGTTAGGAGGCATAGTAAATAGAACACCAACCCTGCAGTCAGGAGGACCTGGGTTCAGATTTGGCCTCAGACATTTAACACTTACTAGTCATGTGACCTTGGTCAAGTCACTTAACACCAACTGCCCTGCCTCCCACCTCCAAAAAGCAAAAATAAATAAAGTGTAATATCAGGAGTGGAGCACCTTCTCTACACTATACAAGCAAGAGAAATCCAACCTCAAATTGTATCTCTGCTGAACAGCGGTCTTTTGATTCTTATGGATACTGGTGCTTATATCTATATAGAGAAAGCTGATGGAAGAACAGGAATTATATAAGACCAGAGGAACATACTCTGCAAACTGGAAGCATTTGTCAACATGACCTTGGTAGTATTCCTGTGCTCACTCTTAAGATCTGGCTTGCTGTAATTCATCTCCCTACACTAATTCCTATCCTTCAATAAGCCCAACTGGAACGAATATGTATGGGTTGTGTGTTGAGTTATTACTTTAATCTTTTAGTGGTGCAAGGGTAATGTTTATCATGTAATAAACTATGAGGATGACAGTTTGGGATGTGGGGACAAGGAAAGGGTCTGGGTTATTTTTTAAGGACTTTTACAATAAGTAGTTTGCTGGGTGATCTCCCTGCTCAATCTCCCCATTCCAATCTACTCTCCATTCAGCTTGCCAAAGGACCTTTCTAAAGTAAAGGTCCAATTATGATGCCACTCCACTACTCAATAAACTCCAGCTTTTCACTACTACCTCTAGGATCAAATGTAAAATCTTCTGTTTGTCTTATGCAGTCTCTCATAACCCAGCTCTCTCCTGCCTTTCCAGGCTTCTTAAACTTTACTAAGCTCCATGACATGCCAGTGACATTGGCCTTCTTGATATTCTGCAAACAAGATATTTCATTTCCATCTCCACAAATTTTCAGTGGCTAAAGGTCCCTCCTTATCTCTGCCTTCTGGATTCTTGGGCTTCCTTCAAGCCTCAGTTAAAATCCCACCTTCTGCTAGAAGCCTTTCCCTTAAAGCTACTACCTTTCCCCTCAGATTATCTCCAATCAATCTTGTATATATCTTGCTTCCACATAACATTTGGATTCTGTCTCCCCCGTGTGACTCTAAGATCCTTGAGAGATGGAACTTTTTGCCTTTCTTTGTTTCCCCTGTACTGAGCATAATGCTTGGCATACAGTAAGTGCCTAATAAATGTTCACTGATTTAAGGAAATAAGGAACCTTATTAGCTGTCACAGCCAGTTTGGAGGAAGGGACTGAAGATAAAAGTTTGAAGAATGGAGCTTCTTGAGGAGACTAAAGAGAATGGATCAAAGTACAGATAGCTGGTTTGGCTTTGGCTATCATGAGATCTACCATCATCCTTTGAGAAAAAGGGGAAGGGGGGGCGGCTAGGTGGCGCAGTGAGTAGAGCGCTGGCCCTGGAGTCAGAAGGACCTGAGTTCGGATCCGGCCTCAGACACTTAACCCACACAAACAAAAAAACCTAGCCGTGTGACCTTGGGCAAGTTACTTAACCCCAATTGCCCTAAAAGGGGCGGCTAGGTGGCGCAGTGAGTACGTGCGCCGGCCTCGGAGTTGGGATGACCCGAGATCAAATCCGGCCTCAGAAAATGAGCACCCACACATAAATAATGACTAGCCGTGTAATCTTGAGCAAGTTACTTAACCCCAATTGCTTAAAAAAAAAAAAAAAGGGGAAGGGGTGGCTAGGTGGTGTAGTGAGTAGAGCACCGGCCCTGGAGTCAGGAGGACCTGGGTTCAGATCCAGCCTCAGACACTTAAACAAAAACTAGCCGTGTGACCTTGGGCAAGTCACTTAACCCCAACTGTCCTCCAAAAAGCAAAAGAAAAGAAAAGAAAAAGAGAAAAAAAGGAGATTCTGAGGCCTGAAGGATGGGGTGAAATGTGGCTCATAAAATACAGTCTCAATCTTCATAAGAGGCAATATCATCTTCCAAGGAATTGGGTAAAGGGGAATGGTAGTGAAGGTTTGAAAGAATAGGTTTAAAACTAGCATTCTGGAAATGTATTATAGATACAGTAAAAAATGAATAAAGAGTTTTGTGTAGCACCTAGGGCTCAAAAGCTTGGTGACTCCAGCCCATCAGCACTTTGCTTCTGGGGAAGAGGCATAAGGATGATGAACAATAAGGTTTATCCATGTAGTGACACTCAAAGCAAAGAAATTCAAAATTAAGAGGAAAAAATGCCCATCATCTAAATTGCTGATCATACGATAAAAATTAGAAAGGGAAGAAAGTGAAACCAGAAATAAGTTGACAAAGACAGGAGAGGTTGTGGTCAGAGAGGGGCATTTTAGTATTCAAAATGCTGGAGGTGATGCTTTATTTTGTATTGCAGTTATCTGTGTATGTTTGTTTTACTATTTTTAATCAAATCTAAGTTCCTTAAGGGGAAGGATAAGTTCTTTCTTAATGCTGTATAATACCCTCTTTGGGACACATTCCTCAACTTGTACTCCTGAGCTGGGGATTCCAGAGGGCAATTACTTATTATTGAACTCTGGGGTGGGTATCCATTTCTAATGTTATAGCTCATTAGCCCTTGGTGGTACAGTTCCCATTAACAGTCAGTCAGCAGACACCATTTGCCATTTAAGTAAATGCCTTTCTAAGAGCTTAGTAAGAATAGTAGGAACAAAACAGTCTCTCTGTAAATTGGTGCACAGTCTCACCAAACCATGCTGTGAACATAAGAAGAGTGTTAAAACTTCAACAGCTGTGAGAGACAACTAACAACCTCAGTACAGCAGGGCCTGGACGTCCACATCCTCACTCTTGGCAGCATGACCTCACAGCTCCCTGAGGCTGCACCATCTCTGCTCTGTGGATTCCAAAGTCTGTTCCTTTCCATAACCAACTATCTTCACCACTACAATGGGTTCCATTTCTTGAAGCTGCGTTTAGCCTCAAGTGTCTTCTATCAGTGTCATATGCAGCTTGTGGTCTTTGCTCTATACTAAATAAAGGGTTTCTTATGAGTTGAGTAGCTGGGGGGAGGGGAGAGGAAGGATTGGGGAACAATTTCCTCTCAAGGGTCTGGTTCTTGTTCAACCTCTGACTCCTAACTTAAAACTGAGTTTAGAGATTAGGCATTTAAAGAAGAAACAACCATTTATTCAACACCCTGTGTTAGGAACTATGCTAAGTGTTTTACAAATGTTATTTTGTTTGAACTTCATGACAACCTTGCCAGGTTAAGTGACTTGATGAGGGCCTCAAAGTTAGTAAGTGTCTGAGGCTGTATTTGAACTCAGGTCTTCCGGACTGCAGACCTTCTCCTTAAATCCCTATTCCTTATGGTGTCCATTAATTTATTCCCTTTAATTTCATCAAAGAAAAGGGTTATAAAGTGATCAGTAGGTATGGCTACCTCCTTATAGTTTAATACTTCATTAACATTTTGAGATTGTATTCAGGACTTTCTAGCTGGTGGTGTAATCAAATATTAACTCCCCTATATTTGTATCACTATACCTAGGCCAGTGTTTTGAACTTAGTAGACATTTAAAATATTTTTCCCCCTTAAATCTTAGACTTGGAATGATTTCCAGTAATGGTTACAGCTAAAAGTTTACCTAGTTCAGTGGATAATTTAGTATTTCACTCTGGGTCAGACAAGTTTAAACAAATCCAGGGCTGGAAAGACAACTCTTAAAGACGTTAGATGCCACTCAGTACAAATCTTTAAAAGTCTGACTCATATGAAAAAGCATTTATCCATCTAGTAAAATTATGCTCACAAATCAGCAATTCAATTATACACATGAACAGAATTATGCTTTGTTTGAAGTAGCAAAAAAAATTCAGTAATATTTCAATAAGCTTTCCTTTAGATGTGTTATTTAGAAAATTCTGGGATGATCATATAACTATCAAAAAGCACCTGTTAATATAATTTTATACATGTGATATGGTAGATGTTGTATGGTATGATTGAAACTGAGGATTCCTAGACAGATGGACAAAAATAAAAAATAATTAGACAATGGATCTTCAAATGCTTAAAGCAGCATTTAAAAAGTGTATTAAGTCTTTTATTAAAGCACTGAGATTATGAATACACCCAATTTTTCTGGAACTCATCAAAAAAGGGCACGGACATGGATCAAGACTTTACTTGAAGGGGAAATCCGTCAGTGCTACTGTTTGACTCTGACCTTGAAGTCAACTGGGGGGAGAGAAAGAAAAAAACCCGGGCAAGTGAATGAGAGGTGGGAGAAGCAAGCAACAGCAGAAAAGAGACCTGTCAAAGTGTCGAGGAACAGGGCTACTCCAGACACAGAACAGCATCCAAGTGGGAGCTGAACTGCTGAATTCTACCAGCACAAGCTGAGCCTAGTAACCAACTCTGACAGACTCTAAGAAGGTCATTCAAGGCTCAGAACTAGTGGTGGTGTTGAATCTCTCTCACAGTAACTATCCCCTGGGCTTTCCCGGAGTAGGGACCCTCACACTGACCTAGTTATTCCTTTGTTTTATTATCTATGTTCCCTAATGGAGAACTGGATGGAGGTGGTGATCCTTATGCTACTTGTGAACCCCCTCTATCTGCCTGTAAAATGCTAAGGCCACTTTAAAAAAATGACACATTTTGGGGCAGCTAAGTAGCACAGTAAATAGAGCACGGGCCCTGGAGTCAGAAGGACCTGAGTTCAAATCTGGCCTCAGGCACTTGATACACTTACTAACCATGTGACTTTGGGTAATTGCCCTCCAAAAAGCAAGGAAAAAAAAAGACACTTTTCTATGGTTTCAAATATTTTCTCAGAATAGGTGTTTCTGAATGACAATATAAATCTGCACCAATCAGACTACTTGAGCATTATTAATGAGATTGGGAAACTGAAAGGTGCCAAAATCTGGAGAGGGAGAATGCTTAAAGCACTACAGTTTTTGTCACCATGCACACCCACCTCTGCTCCACCTTCACTCTAGCAGTCTTTTCTCAGATGGCACCAACTCTACCCATTTCGGCCTCTTCTTCCAATTGGTGAGTTCCTCATTGAACCTCTACCCAACATGTACCCTTCAAACTGAAATTAGCCCCTGACTCTTCCACATTCTCCAGAAGAGATTCCACCTTTTTTTTCCTTTCCATACTGCTCTTCCTTTTCAGTTCCCTTTTAGGTGTTATCTTCCCTCACTAGAATGTAAGCTTCTTGAGGGTAAGGATTATCACATTTGTCTTTTTATTCCCAACTGTGAGCACCAGTGTCTTGTATATGTACTTAATAAACGACCATTGGATTAGATTGGATAACACTGTTACTGAACTCAATTCAAACCCCAGAAAGTTGAAAGTGGTTTTTTTTTTGTTTTTGGAGGGCAATTGGGGTTAAGTAACTTGCCCAAGGTCACACAGCAAGGTTTTTGTTTGTGTGTGTTAAGTGTCTGAGGCCCGATCCGAACTCAAGTCCTTCTGATGCCAGGGCCATCGCTCTACTCACTGCGCCACCTAGCCGCCCCCAAATCCCAGAAAGCTGAAAAAGACCTCAGAAGTCATTCAGTTCAATCCATAACAGGCCCTACAAAATGCTGGACAAGTGGTCAACTCCCTCCCCACCACCCCCTGCCTGACCCCTGCTCTTTGCTTACAGTCTCAAATGAAGAGAAAACCCACCTCCTAAGAAATCCCATTATTCTTCTGCATAGTTCTGTGTGTCAGGAACATTTTCCTTATACCAAACCTAAGCTGCCTCCACAACTTTCGCTCACTGCTCCTAGATCTCTCACATACAGTCAAACAGAATTCCTTTTTCAAATGAGAGATAACATGGTGTTCACCTCCCCCAGCCCAGTCTTCTGTGCTCTACGCTAAACATTTTTAGTTCTTTTATCAAACCTCATATGGCGTGATTTCAATGCCCTTTATCATCCTCCTTGGGATGTTGTCCTAATGTCCTTGCTCCTAGAATTAAACACAGCGCTCTAGACGTGGCCTGATAGGACAGAGTTTAGTGGCGTTTTTTTTGCTCTAGACATTATGCCTCTCTTAATGCCATTAAGGATTTCATTAGCTTTTTTAGATGCCACATTACAGTGGGGACTTTACTGAACTTACTAAACTCACTAGTAGCCTCTGATCTTTTTCACATAACACTTGGTATCTAGTATGTTTCCTCCATCTTGTGACGTTGACCCTTTGAACTCAAATGCAGAACTTTACATCTATTTTTAAATTTCATCTTTTTTGATTCAGTCTAATGGTCTAGTCTATCAAACTTTCAACACTCACTACACTCCAGTGCATCAGTAATTATCAGCCTCGGCTTTATGTCACCTGCAAATTTGATGGCATGAGATCAAGGAGTCATTGATAAAATTTCCATTCTGCATAGTTAAGAACAGATTCCTGGCGTATTCCACCAGAGACTTCCCTCCAATCTGGCATTAATATCAATGAATATTCTTTGGGTCCATGGAGCTATTCAACTAAATCCATGTAACTTCTCTATTATTAGCCAACATGGTTCTATCTTTTCCACAAGAATAGCTGAGACTTTGTCAAATGCTTTACTAATATCTTGGTAACTATAACCACAGCAATGGTAACCACCTATACAACAGCAAGCTCCATGAGGGCATGAATAAGAACTTATCTCAGTTTTGTATCTCTCTCCTTAGAGTTTAGCACAGTGTTCTATACTAGTAGGCACTTAATAAGTGTTTGTTAAATTTCAGTTCTCTTATAGACCTTATAGATCCACAGACAAGCCAAAAAGAGCCACTCCCTGAACATTATGGGGCTGAAAGGAGCAATAGGGAGTGACTCTGTAATCCTGACCAGAATAAAGAAATGGTTTATAATCATATATGTAAGGAAGATGCAAATTTTATGGTAAACCCTCCTGACTTCCTCACCCTCCTGGTGGTCTTACCACAATCACTACAGCACTGGGAATTTTAAAACATATTTAAAACTATGAACAAAACTCTAGTGATAAATATAAATGAAGTCCTTGACTTCAAACAGCTTACTTTCTATTACTTGTATATGAACACTACACATACATAGATAAGTAAACATAAGATAATTTGAGAAGAGAATAAGCCTTAACACCAGGTAGTATCATAAAATACTTTTTTAATGCCCAAACAAATTCTGGTAAATGTCTACAGGTCACTTCCCTTCAACAAGTTCAGTACCTGGCTCACAATTTTTTTCTCCTCCCCAATTCCTTCCTTCAGACTATGGGACTTCAACATAAATACTGACTCTCCCTCAAACACACTAATTATTTAATTCTTCAACAGATAGACTTCCTATGATCTACTCCTCCCTGCCTTAGCCACACACAAAGATGGTCATACCCTTGATGTTGTAACATCACTGACAAATGCACCACCTCCATGTTCAGCAAGTCTAAAATCCCCTTATCTGATCCTAATCTTTTGGCTTTCAATCTTTCCCACTTCCTTCTCTTACCAAACCCTATTCTTTGTCCATACTGTGTGACTTTCCAATCCCTCAACCCCTCAGTTCTTTCCCAGGCCATGACCCCTGTACTAGCTATCCTCTCCTCTTTTCCCTATCTTGACTCCCTGGTGAACCAGTTAAACTCTACTGTTTTCCTGAATCCCTAGTCCCTCATTATATTGCCAATTGCACCCTGACAAGTCTCAGGCTCGGATGACTCCTACAATCCTGTGTCCTCACTCCAACACACACACACACACACACACACACACACACTCTCTCTCTCTCTCTCTCTCTCTCTCTCTCTCTCTCTTTCTCTGAATGAAGCTGGAGAAAATCACATATTGTAAAGGAGTCTACTATAATTTTATGTTATACAACATCAACTGAGTCTTCAGTTCTACAAGGCAATCCTTCTACACCTCTCTTATCAACTCACTATCCCAATGTGTTTGGCTCTTCTAAACCTTTTCATCTCTCTTCAAACTTCTGATGGCTCCTCCTCCCTCTACTCTTTCAGCTGAGAACTTTGCCTCATATTTTACTGAGAAAATTGAGGCCATTTGCCATGAGCTCCCTTTTCTCCTTTCCTATTACTCAGATGTTGTCTGGTAGTATCTCCTCCTTCATCCCTTTCTCATATGAAAATATGGCATTACTCCTTACCAAGGTTAACCCCTTACAAGCTGATCCCATTCCACCCATCTCCAAAAGACTTCGTCCCTATCAAGCCCACTTTTATCATTTATCCTTAGTCTCTCCTTGTCTACTGGTTCATTCCCTACTGCCTACAAACATGTCCATGACTCCCCCATTCTCAAAAAACCTTTACTTGATCCTTCCATCCTCAATAATCCTTTGTGGCTAACCTTTAACAGAAGGTTGTCTACGATAAATAACTCTACTTTCTCACTCTCACTCCCTTGTTAACCCCTTAAAAGTCAGATTCTGACCTCAAAATTCCATTGAAACTGCTCTCTACAAAGTCACCAATCATCTCTTAAAGGCCAAATCCAAAGGCCTTTTCTCAATCTTCATCCCATGGCCTCTGTGATCTCTGGCACTGTCAATCACTATGTTCTCCTTGATATTCTCTTCTCTCTAGGTTTTCAGGAAACTATTCTCTCCTGGTTTTCCTATCTACCTACAGACTGCTCCCTCTCTGTCTCCTCATCCAGGTCACACCCTCTAACCACAGGTGTTCCACAGGGCCCTCTTCTCTTCTCTTTCTCTACTACCTCATTTGGTGATATTATCAGCTCCAAGGGATTTAATTATCATCCCTATACTGATGTTCTGAAATCTGCCTATCGTGCCCTAACCTCTGTGCTGACTTCCAATTGCACATCTACAACTGCCTTTCAGACATCTCACACTGCATATCCAGTAGACATCCAGTCTAGTTAACATGTCTAAAACTAAACTTACCTTTCCTCCTAAACTCTTTCCATACCCAAACTTCCCTACTGTCATCTAGGGCACCTCCATTCTCCCACTCCCTCAGATATACAATCTAAGTGCCATCTTTTACTCTTTCACCCCCTATATGCAATCTGTTGCCAAAGCCTGTTGATTTCACCTTTGCAAGAACTCTCAAATATGCCCCCTTCTCTCTTGTGCCATCACTCTAGTACAGGTCTTTATCACCCGACAGCTGGATCATTACAACAGCCTGTTGGTGGGTTGGCCTCCCTACTACAATTCAGCCACTAAAATATAGGTCCAACTATATCAACCCCAAACTTAAACCTCACTGGCTCCCTGTGATTTTCAGAATCAAATATAAAGTGCTCTGTTTGGCATTCAGAGATTTTCATAACCTAGTCCAGTCTGCTTACACCTTTCCCATCTTGATCCAGTACTCTTTGATCCAGTGACAATGACCTCCTTGTTCCATGAACAAGACACTTAACGCTTGTCTCCCTGGCTATCCCCCAGGCCTAGAATGCTCTCTCTCCTCATCTCTGCCCCCTGGATTCCTTGAAATCTCAACTAAAATCTCATTTTTTTACAAGTCTTTCACAAGTCCTCTGAATTCTAATGTCTTTCCTCTGTTAATTATTTCATATTTATCATTATATAACTTATTTGTATATATTTGCTTGCCTGTTGTCTCCCCCATTATACTGTGAGCTCCTTGAAAGCAAAGACTCTCATTAACCTAGTGTTTAGCACAGCGCCTGGTATATAGTAGGAATTTTTACTATTAGTATATTATAACTGTGTAGCAAAACAGAAGACCAACCCTGCCAAACCCCATGCCCTAAAAACTTCAGAAAAAATAACATTTGAGGTTTGTGATACTATTTGAACACAAATTTAAAGCACACTGAATTATATTAAAAACTAAATGAACTGAATGTCATTTCTAGTGCTTTCACAAAGGTGTTCTATGACAAGTGTAAGAAATGTATCTGGAACATATAAATAAGAAAAAGGAAAAATGACTTCTTCAATCAGTCCTCCCTTTCTATTTGTACAGAGGTACAACTATAAAGGCAAGTTCACATTTTATCTTATTAAGCTATAAGGAGTCACTTATAGGAGAATGACACAGGTGAACTTGTGTGTAAGATATTAATTTCATGGTCATGTGGAGTATGGACTGGAGAAAGGAAAGTCTAGAGGCAGGGAGACCTTTATCAGGTATTTAAAATTGTCTAATACTTTGGGGCGGCTAGGTAGCGCAGTGAATAGAGCACCGGCCCTGAAGTCAGGGTAGGACCCAAGTTCAAATCCAACCTCAGACACTTAACACAAAAACTAGCTGAATAACCTTGGGCAAGTCACTTAACCCCAACTGCCCTACCTTCCCCCTCCAAAAAGCAAAACAAAATTATCTAATACTTTAAATGTATTACTTCATTTGAGCATCACAAATAAGTGACACAGATACTAAAACTATTAGCAGCATCCCCATTTACTTTTTCAGATAAGCTAAGGTGATTCTGATACCCTTCACTAGAGTTTTTGTTATGGTTATTTCTCATTTGCTAATAAGCACTACTGACTTACTAGCATCTACCATATTTTTTTAAACACAGTTATTTTATATTGAGTCTTGCCTATGAGAATGTTTCAGGAAGGCTGATCTGTGACTGTGAGTTTAAAACTCTATTAAAGCTCCAAAAGAACTCTAGCATTATGGCCTGTTATCTATATATTTCTCCCTGCCACCCTGCAAGGCAGCTAGGTGGTGCAATGGACAGAACAGTGGCTTGGACTCTGGAAAACCCAAGTTCAAATCCAGCCTCAGGCATTTACTAGCTAGGTAAGCCACTTAACTTCTGCTTGCCTCAGCTTCATCTGTAAAATGGGAATAATATAACAGCATGGTTTTTGTAAGGATCAAATGAGATATTTGTAAATATGCTAAGGCACAGAACCTGGTACACAGTAGAGACAATATAAATGGAAAAGAGTTTTTGTAGGACTGGATTCATCAGTTTATTCTCAGACCCAGTTTTATTTTGTATCACCATGAAATTGTCCCTCACTCTTGGGGTGTGAATCAGCTTCAGTGCTGTGCTGGCATCTAGATCGGAAGGACAAGTCTGAATGTGAAAATTCTGAAGATCTAGTCATCGTTACAGGAATTAAAGTTCCTTGAAGCCAAGAACTTCTTTCATTGACCTTGCTATCTCTCGTGGTGCCCTAACACAGGACAGATAAAAAGTAGGCACTTAAATGTTTGTCAGATTGAATGGAAATCTGACATCCTCTCCAAGTGTATACACAGAGCAGAGATTCCCTCCCACTAGGATTATTTTACTCAATAAATAGTCAATGGTTGGTTGTTGTCTTATGTTCTTAAAGCTTGGAAGGCTTTACCACAGTGTAGACGCAAATGGTCCATATGAACATCTGGAACAGAGACGCTTCTAAATCTGTGCATCTCAAGTTTCTTTTGAGTTACTGAAATTCTGTTTTGCTCATAGAATACAGAACTTTCTTTGACGGTGCTGGCACACTATGCTGGGTGGTCCTTAAGTGTCTCCAGGCACAGGGCTAATTGCTAGAGATAGAAATACAAAAACAAAGACAGCCCCTGCCCTTAAGGAGTTTACAAACTAATAGTGAAGACAAAACACAAAAGAAAGCTAAAAAGGAAAATAAGAGTATAAGCAGAAACTTGGTGGAAAAGTCAAAGAAATCCAAAATGAATCCAGCTGGGTGGGAAATGGGAAACCTGTCCTGTGCCTTCTCCTTAAATGAAGATTTAGAAGTTCATGGCTTTGCCCTCCAATCAGAGGAGCAGAGGGTATTAATGAAGTGTCAGTACCAAGGTTGATTAGATCTTGCTAGATGACAAGATTTCCCACCAATCAGGTTACTGGGATTATGGATGGGAAGTCAAAGAAGTCCAAAATGATAATTTTTTTCAAATGCTCATATGTAGTCTCTACGAAATAGCTGAGAGAGCCAGAAATATCTGAGGGTTGAAGACCTTATAAGTTCCAATTTGGACTACTACAATAGTTTCCAAATAGGTCTCACTTTCTAAAAAGGCTGAGATATAGATGTTTTGGGTTATATTCAATTTCTTTCAGGATAGTAAGAAATAAAATAACCAAGCAGGTGGTCAAACTTTTTAGTTTAATTTTTAATTAAGCAAATATAAAAAACCATGCTCCTAAATACAGTCTCACCAAAGAATAAAATGTTAAATGTCAGTAATATTCTTAGGAAGGAGACTTCCTGGGGAAGAGTAGGGAAGCCACAGAAAGGAGTGAGAATAATCTTGTAGCTTTGTGAAGTGTAACAGAAAGCTGTCAGTAGTGTTTTAGTACCTTAGTAACTAGTATGCCTAATAGGCACCAGAGTAGAAAGAATAAATCATTATATATTTAATGACATTCCTTTATTATTTATACTTCGGGGGGGGGAACTGTCCTCAAAAAGGTCTTGAGTGGCAGCAAAATAGCCTACCCTTCTCACAACTAACTATGCTAGCAGCAAGGATACCCCCCCCCCCAAAAAAAGACACCAAACAAAACAAGTTTAGTTTACTTTCCAACTGACAATTTCAGTTTGGAGATAGCTATAATCTGCTCCAGGCTAAACATACCCAGTTTCTTCATTGTACTCAAGGGCTTTCATAATCTCAGCTGCCATTCTGTGGATAATCTTCCAGTTTATCAACTCCCTTCCTACACTGCAGTACCCAGAACTGAACATAGTCCTCCAGATGTGGTCTGACCAAAGAATACTTAAAGGCAGCAAGTACATTTTATAAGTGCTGAAAAATATTGAAGTCACTTTTACCCTTCCTTTATCTAATTAGTCACAAGGCTCTATTAATTCTACCTTCTCCTCTGTCTCTTTTGTATGTGTCTCCTTTCTGTTCCCACTGAACATTATATCCAGAGAGAGATAAATGAAAGAAAATGACCCTGACTTAAGGGGTTAGCTGTCTTTAAAGGAAAGAAGAATCATTTTATGTAATGGTTTTAGGGTATCACTTTGGGAAGAGCTAATATATAGTTGTATGTATAAGTGTGTATGTGTATGCACATGTGTGTGCCTGACTGTACACATTGCCCTCACTGATGTCAGATAGATGTGACACCATACTCATGTGTACTGATTAAAGCACTGCTATTATTCTGAATTTACAGACATTACTACAACACAAGAGAAAAACGGGAAAAAAAATTTATCTAGAAGTTACTTGATGAAACATACATATATGTGTTTAGAAACTGGGAGGAAGATCCTATGGTATTTTATAGTCTTTTCCAATTATCACAGTAGTATAACAAATTCATCAGATTAGTTGTTACCTTGTGAGGTAAAGAGCCTAATTCAGATGGCATGAGGCATGGGGTAAGAAGGAAGAAAGAATGAGAGGGGGAAAGGAACATTTTTTTAACATCAGGAGAAAAGAAAGAAGGGACATCTAAGTGAGGCATCCTAGTAGAATTCCTATGATTTAGGCAGTGGGGAATGGGCAAACCACATGAGAATACTACTCACCTCCAGGACTAATGATTCATTGCCAAGGCTAGTGTTTTCACTATCTTAGCACAGAGTTAATAGAGTAAATTCTGAGTGGGTACATAAGGTGAATATGATACCCCTCGCTAGAGATTTTTGTTACGGTTATTGTTCAATTGCTAATAGACACTACTTACTAGCATCTACCATATTTTTTTAAACACAGTTGTTTTATATTGAGTCCTGCCTATGAGAATGTTTCAGGAAGGCTGATCTGTGACTGTGAAAACCCTATTAAAGCTCCAAAAGAACCCTACATTTCTCCCTGCCAACCTGCAAGTTAATAAGTCAATCCACAAGTACATATTCTTTGGCGGATTTTGGCTAAAAGAGCAAAAGCCATTTCTAACCCATGCCTTTGCTGGGTAGTCCCATTCTGAGTATATTCCTTTAGTGATAGAATGAGTAAACTCTGGGCAAATCTCACTGTATATTGGAAGTCATAGACTCTAGACTACAAAATCAATGTATACAGCAAATGCTCTAGGGAATACTTGAAAGTAAGGGGCTTGGCCAACAACCAACCACCCTCTCTAAAGAATTGGAATCACTTCCTCTTATCACTAGGAAATTACTAGATGGGTAAAAATACTGATAAACTTGAATGATCACTCACATGTACTCTCCCATTATTATTTGTAGGAAAATGGAAAAATAAGGAATACAGAACTAGAATGAGGAAGAAGTTATACTATACCATAGAGCAGAAAAAGCACTGGATCAGGAATCAGAAGATCTAGGTTAAAATCCTAGTTGTTACAAACTGTGTAACACTGGGCAATTCAACTCTGGGTCTCCAAAAATGAAAGGATATGACCATGGCTTTTAATGTCCTCTTCTAAATGAAAAATCTCTGATTCAAAGCACTCCATCAATCGATAAACATTCACTAACAACCATCCTATTCATTCCAAATACTTTCTTTCCTAAAAGTCAGACTGACTTTATATACAAAAAATTCCAGTTACCATTGAGACTGCCATGGGCTTCCATGGGTATAAGTACAGTTTACCAAATGAAAAACTACTGTGGGAGTTTTTCACAGCAATCATTTCATCTTTTTAATCCTTAATTTCCTCTTACCTTCTATGTCTAATGAGCCTATGTAAAAATGATTCCAAAATGTCAGTATGATTAAATGAATACCTCAGCTTCCTTCAAAACTGTTTAGGAATCACCCTTTCCTTCTGTAAGCCTATAAAATTAAAAATAGACAACTGATATTAGAAAAACTATTTCTATGAAACAATGGTTGATTTACTGAGATCCATGTCTGTTTCTGCTTTTGATAATATTTGATAATAAATACTAACTGAAGGTCATCTTATCATCAAAGTATATGTATGCCTGTATTATATATACCAAGTATAATAAATGCAAAATTAAAAGCAATAAAGTACAGGTGTGCCTTACTTTTATCTAGTGAATCTATTCCTGAAAAGTTACCTGTTTAACATTAACATCTAGTAGCTTCTACATTAAGGAATCAAAGGGCTTGGAATATGATATTCCAGAGATCAAAGGAGCTAGGATTAAAACCAAGAATCATTTACCCAACAAAACTGAGGAGAAAATATGGTCATTCAATGAAATAGAAGATTTTCAAGCATTCTTGATGAAAAAAGCAGAACTAAACAGAAAATCTGACTTTCAAATACAAGAAGCAAGAGAGGCATGAGAAGGTAAACAGGAAAAAAATCATAAGGAACTTATTAAAGTTGAACTACTTACATTCCTTCATGGAAAAATGATAATTGTAATTCATGAGACTGTTCTCAGTATGAGGATAGTTGAAGGGGATATGTGTGTGTATATATATATATACATATACATACATATATATGTTTATATAGGAGGGTGTATGTATGTATAAATACATATGTGAGTGTGTGTATGTATATATGTGTACAAGTATACATAGACAGAGGGCACAGGATCAGTTGAATAGGAAGGGATGATATCTAAAAATTAAAATTAAGAGATGAGAGGAATATAATGAGAGAAGGAGATAGGGAGAGATGGAATAGGGTAAATTATCTCAAATAAAAGAAGCAAGAAAAAACTGTTACAATGGTGGGGAAGAGCAGGACAGTGAAAGGGAATGGTCAACCATACTCTCATTGAATTTGGCTTAAGGAGGAAATAACATACACACTCAATTGGGTATCTTAACCTACAGGAAATTGGGGGGGTTGATGGGGAGATGATAGAAGGGAGGGCAGATTGGGGGAGAGGGTAGTTAGAAGCACACACTTTTGAAAAGGGAAAGGGTCAAAGGAGAAAATAGAATAAGTGGGGGGTGGGATAGGATGGAAGGAAATATAGTTAGTCTTTTATAATATGTCTACTATGGAAATGTTTCGCACAACTACAAATATACAACCTATATTAAAACTGCTTTTCTTCCCAGTAGGGGTGGGTGAGGAGGGAAGAAGGGAAAAAATCTGGAAATCAAAGTTTTAAAAACAACTGTTAAAAAACAATTGTTGTTTTTTTTAAACATGCAACTGGGAAATAAGATATACAGGCATTGGGGTATAGAAATCCATCTTGCCCTACTAGAAAGTTAGAGGGAAAATGGGGGAGGATATAAGAGAGAGCAGATTGGGGAAAGGGGTATTCAGTAGGCTCACTATTTTGGGGGGGGGCGTAGGGGAAAGATGGGGAGAAAATTTGTAACACAAAATCTTGTGGAAATAAATGTTGAAAACTAAAAATAAACAAATAAATGAGAAAAAAAAGTTGCCTGTTGCCAATCTTATCTTCAAATACTTTAGGGGAGGTTTATAAGTCTGTTCATTAGCTCATGAATTCAAAATACTTTCCTTTCAACACACCGTGCAAAGGACCATCTTAATCCTCTTGTAGTACACATAATCATCCTCAAATATATCAGTTTGTAACGAAATTTGGAATTTCATATCTTAAGTTTTCTTTACATATGCTATACTTTTATTCAAGCACATCCTGCAATGAACTAGAGCTAGAAAAAATGAAATTAAAAAAAAAAAAGCAGGACACTGATCTCAGCTCAGAAACTCTTCTAGCTATTAAGTTTCAAAGAGAAAGTAATTTAGCACACAGTAAATATTCAGCAAATGTTTTTTATGAATAAATGAAGAATTCTTAGGGAAAGCATTAACAACACTTAACTACTGTTTGTCAAATAGACACTTCCTTTAAGTGTCTCAGGGAAACAGCTGAAACTTATATGATGGTTTTTTTTTTTTTTGGTTAAAAGCACCATTACACACAAAGGAAAAAATAGTCACTTAAAATTTTTCAAGAAATCATTCTGATTTCCTTGGTGTGAGAAACAGTAGCTAAAATGCAAATGACTACAGTCAAAATTCAAAATGGATCTACAATACATATAAATGTAAGCATAAGTTAAATTTCCAATTAGGTTCTGACCTGGAGAAAATACTTAAAGTGTGTGTGTGTGTGTGTGTGTGTGTGTGTGTGTGTGTGTGTGTGTGTGTGTGTGTGGCTATTAATGTATATTTTCTGACTAATTTCCCAAAATATGTTACCAAGAAATGAGAAAAATACTACAGAAATGGTCTGATAGGCAACTATTCTATTCATGGAGGCCAGGTTTTCGACTGTCACATCATACTGCTGAACTATACAGAATTTGTAGACTTCCAGAAAGTCCCAGATCTTTTTTCACAAGAATTCCCCTTTAGCTAGGTTCTTCACACTCTGCATTCTTTTCTTTTAAAAAAATTATATTTTTCTAATTACATGTAAAAATGTTTTGATATTCATTTTTAAAAATTTTGAGTTCCAAATTATCTCTCTTCCTCCCTGAGAAGGCAAGCAATTTGATAGATTATACATGTGCAGTCATGTAAAACATTTCCATGTTAGTCATGTTGTAGAAAAAAAAGACAAAAATAAAGTTTAAAAAAAAGTTTATTGTGATCTACACTCAAACTCCATCAGTCCTTTCTCTGGAAATGGATATCATTTTTCATCATAAGTCTGTTGGTGTTGCCTTGGATCATTATATAGCTGAGAATAACTAAGTCATTCACAGATGATCACTGTATAATCGTTTTGAGTCACGTCATTTTGCATCAGTTCATGTAAATTTTTCCAAGTTTTTTTCTCAAAGCATCCGACTTCTCATTTCTTATAGCACAATCAAATACTACCATTTGTTCTGCCATTCCCCAAGTGATGGGCATCTTTTCAGTTTCCAACTCTGCCAACCACAAAAGAGCTGCTACAAATTTTTTTGTATATATAAAGGTGTTCTCTCTCTCTCTCTCTCTCTCTCTCTCTCTCTCTCTCTCTCTCTCTCTCTCTCTTTCTTTCTCTCTCTCTCTTTCTCTCTCAGCTGGATTAGTTTACAATTCCAAATGAGTACTTTCCCCACATCCCCTCAAACACTTGTCATTTTCCTTTTCTATCTTCTTAGTCAATCTGATAGCTATGAGGTAGTACCTCAGAGTTGTTGTAATCTTAATTTCTCTAATCAATAATGATTTAGAGTACTTTTTCACATGACTATAGATAGCTTTGACTTCTTCTAAAAACTGCTGGTTCATCTCCTTTTGACCACTTATCAACTGGTAAATAACTTGTATTCTTATAAATTTGACTCAGTTCTCTATATACTTGAGAAATGAGGCCTTTATCAAAGAAACTAGCAGTAAAATTTTTTCAGTTATGATTACTAATTGGGTATTTCCCTTCATTCTATTTTCCTCATTTACCCTCCCTCTCCTTTAAACCCTGTCCCTCCTCAAAAGTGTTTTGCTTCTGACTACCACCTCACCCAATCTACCCTCCTATCAGTCCCACTGCCCTACCCTTCCCTTCCTACTTCCCTGTAGGATAAGATAGATTTCTATACCCAACTGAGTATGCATGTTATTCCCTCTTTGAGGCAATTCCAATGAGTCAGGTTCCCACATCTGCACCAACCCCTCAACCTTCCCCTCCACTGTAAATGTTCTTTCATGCCTCTTTAATGTGAGATAATTTACCCCATTCTAGCTCTCCCTTTACCCTTCTCCCAGTATCCTACCTCTTTCTCAATCCTTTATTTTAGGTATCACATCATCATACTCAGTCTTCTTCCTCAATTCTTCCTTAATTTTTTATTCTGAATATCATCACATCATAGTTAACTCACACCCATGTCAATGTATTCTCCTAACTGTCCTAATGATGATCACGTTCTTAGGAGTTATAAGCATCACCTTCCTATACAGGAATACCATCAATTTAATGTTACTGAATCCCTTATGACTTTTCTTTCCTGTTTACTCTTTTATGCTTCTCTTGAGTCTTGTATCTAAAAGTCAGATTTTCTACTCAGCTCTGGTCTTTTCATCAGGAATGCTTGAAAATCCTCTTATTTCATTTGATGTCCATTTTTTTCCTCTGAAGGATTATACTCAGTTTTGCCAGGTAGGTCATTCTTGGTTGTAAAGCTATATCCTTTACATTCTAGAATACCATATTCCAAGCCCTTTAATACTTTAATTTGGAAGCTGGTAAATCTTGTGTGACTGTTGCTCCATATATGAACTGGTGGTTGTTGTTGTTTTTAAAAATTAATCTCGCCCAAAGGATTATAAATAATTTCATACCCTTTGACCCAGCCATACCACTTCTAGGGTTATATCCCAAAGAGATCATAGAAGTGGGAGGAAGACCCATACGTACAAAATTATTTTTAGCAGCCCTTTCTGTGGTTGCAAAGAATTGGAAACTAAAGGGGTGCCCATCAATTGGGGAATGGCTAAACAAGATGTGGTATATGAATGTAATGGAATATTATTGTGCTATAAGAAACGAGGAGGTGACGGATTTCATAATTACCTGGAGAGACTTATACAAACTGATGCTGAGCGAGAAGAGCAGAATCAGAAGAAATTTGTATACAATCACAGACATACCATATCTGTGATGACCAACTATGACAGACTCTTTTCAGCAATGCAGTGATATAAGTCAATCCCGAAAGACTCAAAAAAGAGAGAAATGCGCCATCCAGAGATATAACTAGAAAGAACTGAGCCTGAATCCTGATGGAAGCAAACTAAATGATCTTTTTCTTTTCATTGTTTGGTTTTATTTCTTCTTTACCATCTTTCATTCCACCTAGTACAATACGCCTTTGTAATTGGAATAATGTCTAATATGAATGTATTTGCAGATTCTGTACTGGACTATATGCTGTTGTGGGGGGAGGGGGGGAGGGATGTAAAGGAAATTTGAAAATCAAAGAACTATGGAATTGAATCTTGTTAACTGAAACTAAACTAATAAATTAATTTAAAAAATTAATCTCTCCTTTGATTTTCAGAATTTCTGATTTGGTAATTAGGGATTTTAAATTTGTTCTTTTTCTAGCTTTTTTTAGTTACATCCCCAATTCATTGATTTCCTCTTTCTCTATTTTAGTCACATATGCATTTAGAGATATAAAATTCCCCCTAAGAACTGCTTTGGTATGCTATCTCATTACTGTCATTCTCTTTGATGAAATTAATGACTGTTTCTATGATTTGTTGTTTGACCCATTTGTTCTTTAGGATTAGAGTATTTAGTTTCCAATTAATTTTTACTCTATCTTTTCATGCACCTTTATTACACATATTCTTTACTGCATCATGATCTGAAAAGGATGTATTCACTATTTCTGCCTTTCTGCATCTGGGCTAAAGGCCTCACAGCTGGTCTGCTGTGTCACTAGTTTACTGAGCCAAGACTGAGGGGCCCTGGGTTGCTGATGTGTGCTGAAGCTAAGAGCCTTGTTCTGGTTTGTCCAGACACCATCTGTGCTGGGCTGCACTCCCCTTTTACCCAAGTGAGACAGATCTTTCCTGAAGTCATCCTAAATCATCTTAAGCTAGGAAACTGTTTTGCTCTATCTTTTTGTAGGTTCTGTCACTCCAGAATCCATTTAGAGGCTTGATTTAACATTGTTTCTGAGGGAAACTTGGGAGAGCTCAGGCAACTTCCTGGCTTCTCTCAACCATCTTGGTTTTGCCTCCCCCGATTCACATTTTTCTTTGAGGCTTTGGATATAAGCTGTTTGGCTTTGCTGTCTTCTTTTGACTTTGTGTTGATCTTCCCTGGAACTGTAATAACTTTCTATGGTCAGGTTCTTTTTTGTTGTTTGCTCATTTTTCCAGTCTATTTCTTGACTTTTAACTGTATGTTAAAGTTGGGCTCTGCTCCTGGGGTTGAGAGGGCACTGTCCCAAGCTTCAGGTTTTTTTGTGCTGCTGTTTTCAGGGCCAGTTCTGGAGGTCTGTAAGTTTTTTATTCTTCCAAGGTGGTATGATCTAAGGAGAAGTATAGTCACTGCTCTCCTGACCTGTGTTCTCTCTTCTGTGAGTACCCACAAGCACTCTTTTCTACCCTCAAACAATGACCAGGGTCCCCTGCTCCCCTGTGACCACAAGCTCTGGTGTGTTAGTGCTCCTCTTTGCCCTTGGACTGCAATCTGGAACCCCATATGGGTAATAAACAGAACTCTGCACCCAGTGCCAGCAAAGAATCACTGGTACGGTCCTTCTCAACAATTGTCTGACCCTTTTACCATCTGTAGGCTGAGAATTCCAGAAGCTATTGCAGCCAATTCAGTTGCCTCCAAAGCCTGCTGCTGGCTTGCTGGAGGCTGCCGCTGCTGGACTGTGCTTCCCTCTCACTCCAGTGAGACAGACTTTTCCTGCTGACTTTCTAAGATGTCTTAGGCTGGAAAATTGTCTCATTGCATCCTTCTGTTGGTTCTGCCACTCCAGAATTCATTTTGAATAGTTATTTTAAAGTTATTTGGAGGGAATTTGAGAGAACTCGGGTGAGTCCTTGTCTTTATCCCAGCAGCTTGGCTCCACCTCCCCGCCCTGCACTCTATACAACTGATTTTCTGAAGCCTAGTGGTATTTCATCTTAGAGATGGAGTTCATTGTTACAACCTGACAAGGTCATTTCTGTGTCTCAATTAGGTTATCCAGTGTACTGGTTGACCTTAGTAGCTTCATGTAATCTACAAATTTGCCAAACATGCTGTCAGTACCTTCATTTAAGTCAATGATGAAAAAAAAAACAAAAACAGAACAAAATTAAGTAAAATAATCCCTTCTCTTTACTAAAATTACAGCTTCTTTTCTTATTGTACCAAAAATACAGTTAATTAAAGAGTTCTTCCATGATTTTTACAATCAGATTTGGGAATAAAGTGTGGCCCCCAGACCAACATGGTATATAAAGAATGATCATATATATGGGCTTCAGAGGGATCAGGAGGTGGAAGCTATTGGGGGTAGATTTCTGCTTAATAGGAAGAAACATTTTTTAACAATTTGAGCAATCCAAAAATGGAACAGACTGTTTTGAAAGGCAAAGGACTTAAAGTAAAAGGGTGGGTGGCTACTTGTCAGGAATATTGAAAAAGCTGGAAACTCTGAGATTCCTTTCAGATCTTTGCTTCTACCATCAAAACTGAATATACTTCCTTTAAAAAAAAATCTTACTGTTATGTTGTTTTTACATCACTTAAATTTCCCTACCTCCCCTAAATATTCATTCCCATAGAACCATTACATATAAAAAGAATATTTTTTTAAAGAAAAAGAGGGAAAGGAAAAAAAATCAGTAAAACTGATACATTATAAAAATAAACCTGACAATATTTCACATTTAATGTATATGAGAATTTTCTTTTTATCAATGACTTCCTTGCAGTGTTTGCCTGCCACTCAGTATAATTTCTGGATCAAATGACATGGACACCTTAACTGCTTGCCCAGTAGATAAAAAGCTGGGCCAGGAGTCAGGAAGACTTCAATCCAAATCCATCCTTCAGACACTTACTAGCTCTATGATTTGGACAAGAACTTAGCCTCTTTCTGCCTCTGTTTCCTCACCTGTAATACTGGGATATTAACAATACCTACCTCAAAGGGTTGTTGTAAAGATCAAATGAAATATCTGTAAAGTAATCAGCACAGTGCCTGGCACACAGTAGGTGTAAGAGAGGGCTGGAAGAAGGAGTACAGCCTGACATGGGGGTATCACCTCCACATAGACAAAGATGCAGGAACTGGCATACTCAGTTCTGGAAATAGTAAGGGGGCCAATTTGGCTGGCAGGGAGAGTGCACAAAATGAGTGGTATGAAATAAATCTGGAAAGGTAGGCTGGAGTCAGACTGTGAAGAGCCTTAAATGCCAAAACCTTAAGAGTCTGTATTTTATTCTAGAGACAGCAGGAGAGCTACGGAAAATTGTTAAGCAATGGATGACATGACCTGTGCTTTAGGAAGATTTTGGCAGCTGCATGGAAGATAGATTAGGGACTGGAGAGACCAGAAAAACAAGCAGGCCAGTTAGGAAGCTAGTGCAATAGTCCAAGTGAGGAGTGATGAGGAAATGCATTAGGGTAGGGGCTTTGTAAGTAGGGAGAAGGGGACAGATGTGAAAGAGAATGTGGAGGCAGAACTGAAAAGACTTGGCACCTGACTGGATATAGGAATGAGCAAAAATGATGAATCAAAGATGACTGTGAAGCTGGGAACCTGGGTGACTGGTTTCAACTTCCTATTTCACAACAGAAATCAGGAAGTTTGGAGGAGGGGTGGGTTTGAAAGTAGGTAATAATACTTCTATTCTAACTGTCTAAAAGGTTATTATAAGGATTAAGTAAGCTAATTTATCACTTTTTAAATTCAAATACTTATATTAACTGTCTTTAAATTTCACCTATTATTAGTGATTTGCCTAAAGAGTAGGTCTGATCACATCCCTCCCTTTCTCAATAACCTCTAGTCCCTATTACATCTATAATTAAACAGAAATTCTCCAGTTTGTCATTTAGAATCCTTTATAACCTGGCTCTAATCTGCCTTTCCAGTATTATTATAATGCATTATTCCCCTTCATGAACACCATAGTTTAACCAAACTAGCCTTTTTAACTTTTTCCCATATAAAAACTCCATTTCCCACCTCCATGCTTCTGCATTGGCTATCCACCATGACTGGTATGTTCACCCTCCTCACTTCTGCATTTCAGAATCCAGAGTCTCCTTCAAGACTGAGCTCCAGAATAATAATGAGGTAAACAGCTGCTAGTACTATCCCCACCCTCCCAAATCTTCCTTTCCTTTTCTCCCTTCCTTCCTCTTATCCATCTCATCTATCTATCTTGCCTACTCAATCTAAGATCCTTGAGAGCAGATTTCTCACTTTTGCTTTTATAAATAAGAACTTAGGGTCACAAAGTCAATATGTCTCAGAGAGGGGGACTTGAACCAGGGATGTGATTTTAGAGCCAGCTCTCTAAATCACAATATCCATTTAAAAATATATTTCACTGAAATCTGGTACATGGATGTAGGTTATATGAATAGAGGCAAGAGATATGTAAGTAAAAGTACCTCCTTTAAAAAACTGTTCCTTTCCTATTACCTGAAGCCAGAAAGCATGTATCTCAGAATACTAGCTCTCTTCCCCTCTTTTCCCACAAACTGTCCACTCCTTGAACCAAGAAGATTTTGTCCAGCTGTTAAAGTCAGCCTTATCTAAGTGACCATAGGTAAGCCTTGAGTTTATAGGCTTGCCTCAATCTGTTTTATGACAGGATGTCTCATATATTGAAGCTCTGTAGAAAAGTCTGGACCTAAAAGATATCTTGATGCTCTTCCCCCATCCCCGCCCCAATCTTCCTTTTTGCTAATGTGTAAGATAGTACTTTTGATTCAGGAGCAGGTGGAAACTGCCTCTTAACCAAACAGCATTCCCCAGCTGGCCAGCTGCTCAATAAAGCTATGAGCAAATCTTTCCTTTTAAAAAAAAAGAAAGTAGGGGCGGCTAGGTGGCGCAGTGAATAGAGCGCCGGCCCTGGAGTCAGAAGGACCTGAGTTCGGAGCGGGCCTCAGACACTTAATCCACACAAACAAAAACCTAGCCGTGTGACCTTGGGCAAGTTACTTAACCCCAATTACCCTAAAAGGGGCATAGGTGGTGCAGTGAGTAAGAGCGCCGGCCTCGGAGTTGGGATGACCCGAGATCAAATCCAGCCTCAGAAAATGAGCACCCACACATAAATAATGACTAGCCGTGTAACCTTGAGCAAGTTAACCCCAATTGCTTTAAAAAAAAAAAAAGAAAGTAGTTTTTAATGCATGACCTCAGTCCCATCGAGTAGCATTTCAGGTAAACATTTAATGGTGGATGCTTTTGCTGGTCTAATTTTATTATCTAAATTTACATTAGGATTTAGGTTTTTAATAACTTTCTTGGAAATAACTACACTAATAATGGCCCCTAAACACCAAAAATTCAATACTAAAGCATTCATGGCATTCTAATGTCTAACTAGGGCAGTTAAAGTGACATAGTGGATAGTGTTAGGCCTGTAGTCCTTGGACACCTACTAGCTGTATGACAATGAGCAAGTCATTTGACTGCCTCAGTTTCCTCAACTGTAAAATGAGAATAACAACACAACCCCACAGAGTGGATCAAATGAGATCATATTTGTAAAAGAGCTTAGCACAGTTCCTGGCATTTCATGAATTCATGTCCCCTTCCCTGCTAAACATTTCTGACTTTTTTTCTCCTAAAAGACATTTCCAGAATTTAAAGCATCAATGTATTTTCACAAAGAAATCTGAAGGCAAGAATGGCAGGGTATTGATTTTTTATTCCAAAATCAGGGAGTTTTGATTAAAGTTTCATTAAATTCCAGGTTTGTTCCACTTCTATGGATAGAAAGCAGTATCTACTCCCATTATTAGCAAAATCTACCAGTTTTAAAGCAGTTATTCTGTCCCTTTCTTTTTCCTTCATTTGCTCAACTCCACTATACTACAACAAAGTACCTTCAGTAACTCTTTTAAGCAGACAGCAATAAATAAATACTGATACTGTACAATCTTGGGCCAAAGCTCTGAATTTGAACAAGTAACAAGTTAGTCCCAGAATGACCTATCAGACAGACAAGGGTAAAATCAGTCTGCCAGCTATCATTTATCAAGCATCTACTATGGGCCAGGCACTGGGCTAAGCTCTGGGTCTACAAAGAAAGACAAAGGAGTTCACAGTCTAATGGAGGAGACAAGATGCAAACTATGGACAAACAAGCTGTATACAGGATCAATTAGGGTTAGTCTCAGCAGAAAGGTACTAAGACTGAATAGGAATGAGAAAGGTTTCCTAGAGGAGGCACTTTTGCTGAGAACTAAAGGAAACCAGGGAAGTTAGGAGGCAGAGATGCAGAATGAAAGAGATCCAGAGCTGGGAGATGGGGCTGTTGTGTGAGAGGACCAAGTAAAACAGTGTCACTGGATCCCAGAGGATGTGACTGGGAGAAAAGTGTAAGAAGATTGTACAGGTAGGAAAATGCTAGGCTATGAAGCCAGAAGGCTTTATATAGGCCATCCCAAAAGTCTTACTGCAGTTTTAAATTGTTAAAGCTTAAAACTTCATGGGTGTGCCTGCGACAGAGAGAGAGAGAGAGAGAGAGAGAGAGAGAGAGAGAGAGAGAGAGAGAGAGAGAGAGAGGGGGAGAGAGAGAGGGGGAGAGAGAGGGAAAGAGTCAGTCAGTCAGTCAAATCTCAACTTTAGAAGGCTCAATTTAACAGGTGGAAGATACATTGGAATGGGGAGAAAGGTGAAATAGGGAGATCAACTAACAGGTTACTGGAATAGTCTAGACATGAGATGATGAGGGCCTGCCTATACTTGAGTGTTTGTAACATCAGAGAAGAGAAGGAGGGATAGAAGAGAGATTTTACAGTGGTAGAAACAACAAGGCTCGACAATTTACAGGACATGGGACTTGGAAGCAAGGGGGGAGGGAGAGAGTAAGTCAAGGATGACGTCTAGGTTTCAAGCTTGCTTGACTAGAAGGATGGTGGAACCTAGACAGAAAGAAGGAAGAGTTTGGGGAGAAAGATGATGAGCTCAGTTTTGGACATGGTGAGTTTAAGATGTCTACAAAGCATCCAGTTTGAGACAGGCAGCTACAGATATGGAACTAAGAGCAGCAGAGAGATAAGGGCTGGAAAACAGATCTGACAGTCATATGCATAAGGAAAGCTGAAACCATAAGAGATCACCAAGTGAACAAGTGTATAGGAGAGAAGAGGGGCCCAGAAAGGACTCTTGGAGGGAACCCCGGACTAGTGGGCATGATATGGCTAAACATCCAGCAAAAGGGGATGAAGAGTGCTTAGATAAGTAGAACCAAGAGAAAGTAGTGTTGTAAAAACCTAGAGATGAGGGAATATCGAGGAGGTAATTGACAGTATCAATGGATGAGGATTAAGAAAAGGCCATCAGATTTGGCAATTAAGAGATCATTAGTAACTTAATTAGTAAGAGTCACAAAATGTCCCTTACAGTCTGCCAAAATAAATCATGGAACATATCATAAATCATAAGAAATACAACTGAATTAGACAGTAGACATAGTAATTCTGTGACACATTCAAACATCAAGCAAAAGAAAACAGAAGAATATCTAACAGAGAAGAAGAAATTAGTAAAGGGTTGAAAAAATATCCTGAGGAAAGATTAAGGGAACTAGAACAAATTAACCAAGATAAGAGAAGGCTTGATGCAAAAGGAAAGACAAGGATAGTCTTCAAAAAACTCAAAGGATTATTATGAGGTTTATGATCATCTGTGCATTTCTACTGAAGACAAAATTAAAAGAAAAGGGGATTAAGCTTTGTAAATTGAGGGCTTGGGGATAGATATAATAAACAAATATCTAACTCTAAAGTTTGCTATGTGTTACTAGATCAAAACCAGACAATCTCCTTCCATGGAGATAGCACAATGAATATCAACACCCACTTATCAACACAGACAGTTCTGAACAAGACCTGAAATGTCTCTCTTTATCCTTGAGATTCTATGATACTCTGCAGCCCTAAGTCATTTGCTAGAAGCAAGCTTTACTCATATGTTCTATCTCCTCAGAGATCAGATCCGTGTGATTATGATGAAGCTTTGAATGTACAAAGACAACCAACAGGGTTAACGAGTTTACAATACTTCCCTATTTGATATTTTCCCTCTAGGCTTAGGAGAGGCTCTAACTATTCTCCTTCATGTCCATGGCTGTTCCCAGCAGCCAACGATGAGTATGTCAGTCGGGGATGGTGATCTCACCAGTAATAGTAATAAGAAACAGACCATGTCACCAATACACAGTATTTCAGCAAAAATGATATATACTAAGAATTTAGGGGAGCAAAAGACAAGTAGGATGAGTCAAGGAGAATTTATTTTCATATAGAAAGAAAATATTTTTTTAAAACGCACATCACCAAATTGGCTTTTAAAGAAAAACACAGAATATGCTATCTAGGACTGCCCTACACATTATATCACAAAATTATAACAACAATAAGGGAATGATTTTATAACAGTCAAGTCCCACATACAGCAAACATCTCCCTGTTGAAACAAAGGTCTTTAGTACAGAAAAGTAAAAAAAAAAAAAAAAAGAGGTACAAGCCACTATATGAAATACAAGGGTCATTATCAACTTGGGGTAGGGTGAGATCAGGGAAGGCTTCCTGAAAGAGCTTACATTTGAGTTGTATTTTTAAAGTAAGGCAAGAAGAATACATTTGTAGCAACTGGCACCTATACAATACCAGTCTTAATGTATATTTTGGAACTGCAAAAATAGACCATAACTAATTTAGAAAACAGCCACATAAAACCTGAACAAAGAGGGAATTGTGGCCCATTATAGTTCCAGCTCCTGGGAAGGCTGATGCTCAAGTGATTCCCTGAGTTTGAGAGTTGTGATCTACAGTAGGGTAAAGGATGACTGACTGTTTGCACTCAGTCCAGTCCCAATATGGTGAGCTCTTGGGAGAGAAAGGAGGGAGGGAAGGGCTAGAAGGAGATAAGGCTACCCAAAGAGGAGTGCACTGATCCAGATAAGAAAAATGGAGGTGAAAGCTTCTGGGCTGATTGACAGTGGGTGGGATCAGCCAGCCACTCATGGCTGGCTGCACTTTCAGCCCAAACAGGATAGTGACCCAGTCTTGAAGTCAAAATGAACAAAAGGGGGCAGCTAGATGGCTCAGTGAATAGAGTACTGGCCCTGAAGCCAGGAGGACATGAGTTCAAATGTGACCTTGAACACTTTAACTAGCTGTGTGACCTTGGGCAAGTCATTTAACCCCAGTTACCTTGCCTTCCCTCCTCAAAAAAAAAAAATGAACAAAAGCTGAACAATATTAACAAAACACATGACTCATCAATCTAAGGCAACTATTGAAAGTACTTCAACTCTCCTTTCCTAAAATTGATGCAGATTAATAGATATTTTAAATTATAATATATAATATTAGTAGATGTTAGAGAGCATGATAAACAAGTAAAGAACCTACAAAAATGCTTTTGAAACAAGTAGATATCACTTCACAAAACAGTAACAGGAGTTCCTGTAGCTCCCTATTACCCTCACGATCTTTATAATGTCCTCTACTGACATTTAAAGCACTTCATAACCTAGCCCCTTCCCAATTTTTCCAACCTCCCCCACGTATACATGGGCCTACTTGCAGTTCCTAAACACCCTAACCCATCTCCTATAGTTGTAAAGCTGTCCCTCAAGTTTGGAATGCTCTACCCCCTTCCCTCTGCCCCCTGGCATCTCTGGCTTCCTTCAAGACTTAATTCAAATCCCTCTTTCTGCAGGAGATCTTTTCCCAGTCCCCTCAGCACTAATGCCCTCCTCTTTCAGATAACTTTGGTCTCTTCTGGATATAAGCATTACAATATACATTTGTAGTGGACAGAGACTGGTTTTTTACTTTCTCTGTATGCTCCAGTACTTGGAACAATTCGTTGCCTGGTACAAAGTAAGCCCCTAAGTACTTAATAAATGTGTGCTGACTGCCTAAGTGACTGACTGTACATACTCAAGAAGTATTTTAAAAATAGATGTCCTTGACCCTCTTCTCTATAATTTACAAACTATTTCTGAAAAGAATATCCCTAAGGCAGTGAGGTAGGTAAATTCTAGTGCTTATCTAACATTTAGATGTTCCTGGTATTATTGAAAAAAAGTATATATTTTAAAGTAAACAATCTGTTTTCAAGGAGTTCAAGATCTAAATTATTATCTACAAATAGAAACAGGAAACTTTCTTTTTCAATCAGCAATGAAGAAAATCTGTGTTGATAGTAAAGATTCAAGGTTTTCTTATACTTCCCTGAAGATGCCTAGCAGTCTGATTAAGATCTTGCCTTTACCAACAGGAGGCAGAAATAACTAATGACTTCTTTAGAGTTGTAAGGATTTCTTACATTCAACTTAACTGAAAAGAATTTCTGAATTAACAACTGGTAACAAGTGTCAGACTACCCAGAAGAGATTCTAAACAAAAAAAACCCTCTCAATACCTAATCTGTTTTCAAAGTGCTGTGCTTCTAAAGGATTAAAGACTTTTGAAACTTTTTTTCAAAGTGTAAAAACAAATGTAAAATAAAATGACAGAAAAATCCTAAGCATGGTAGCTCTTTATCTTTCACATGATCATTATCACAAGGAAAATACTGGCTATTAAAAATGGATGAACGGTTTTAACGGATTAAAGTTGGCTGGATAGAATGACTTGCAATATAATAATTACAAATTACTTATAAAGGGCTATATGTTTTCACAAACTAGAACCGGAATTACCTAACTGTGATCTAGCAAAAGCAAATATTTTTTATAAGTCAGATAATAGTTATGGCATCAAATAGCCAGGCTGAACAATCTTTAATAATAGTCTATCTCTCGGGAGGCTAGGTGGTGCAGTGAATAGAGCACCAGCCCTGGAGTCAGGAGGACCTGAGTTCAAATTTGACTTCAGACATTTAACACAAAACTAGCCGTGTGACCTTGGGCAAGTCATTTAACCCTAATTGCCTTACCTTCCCCTCTCAAAAAAGAAAAGAAAAAAATAATAGTCTATCTCCACCATCTCCATTCTCTTCCTCAGGCCAGCAAGACCAGCTCACTAGGAAGATGAATATTCAAGATCAAAGAAGGGACACTGTTCTACAGAAGGAGGCAGCTGTTTAAGGAAGCCAAAGATACACACACACACACACACACACACACACACACACACCCCTCCCATTTTACAGACTCAAAATGATAATGTTTACCATCTATAGAACATCATGTTGAAGGACTGCCTTAGAATTATTTTTTATATCTTAGTAAATAATTCTCCCATAGATTGGGTCCACAAAGTTCCAAACTATGCTTTGTGGCAAAAAGTTGCTCTTAACATACAATGAAAAACTATGATATTTTCAACCTACCCTCTTGATTAAGAAAAATATATTTAACTAGTTTCCATAAGCACAGAATTATTCGTGAATGTCCTCCTAGAAACCCAAGGATATGTAGTTTCAGTTCCTGTGCATACATCCTCCTTCAAGTTCTAGCTATTTTTGAAACGGCAAGGCTCAGTCACTGGGGAGGACAGAGGAGGACTCAATTACTAGAAACTGCATAGAACAAATACAACTAAATTCTCATGCTGAAAATGTCTGTGGTTCCTCTAATTCTGCCATTTAAGAAAAGGATTAAGAGACCATTAACTTATATATCACTTGAAGCAAAACTTTTGTTTAATTGTAACATCATATCATTTCATGTGACTCTTCCCTCTTTCAAAGTGCTATATGACATTTTTCAAACTTAGATGTATCAAAATTAACTTCTGCTTTGAGATTTTTACATCTGGTTTCCTAGTTTTGAGATAAATGGAGAAACCCTGAAACCTTGAAAACTGTAATGGTTAATCAAAAACTTTGGAAAGCAAGAGGTAAAAAGTCTGAAAAGGAAATCAATGTCTGGAATTTTTTTTCTTTATTTATTAGTCAGTACTCTAATAACCACTTTAAACTTTATAAAGCACTTCCCTTAAAGCAACTTAATAAGATAGCATATTATTCCCTTTTTTACAGATAAGGAAATAGTTTGAGAGAGATTAAACTGCTTATCCAAGGTCAGATTGCTAATAAGACTCAGAACCTAACCCAAATTTCCTGACACCAAATATAAATGGGGGTTTTTCCACTGCATCCCATTATCTCTAATATTGTTTTATGGTTAATTCATTAGCTGCCCTGACCCCTCCTCAAAACTTGGGGAATACTAAGCAAAATAAAAAAAAAGGGAGATGGTTATTTAAAAAAAAAACTGATCAGTAATCAGAACACGATCAGTAATAAGAAAGGTATAAACAAAGTGCTATGATTATGTGGGTGTTTGAGAAGGTGGAAGTCAGGGAAAGCTTTATGGGGAAGGCAATATTTAAAGTGGGTCTTTAGGGCATAAACAAAAAGTCATTAAGAAAATGGTCCTTCACAAACTTCATTAATCTGTGAAATTCTTACCCACCCAGTTACATACATATTAATAGAGAGAAAAACTGTTCTTGTTAACATCAGAGTGCCCCTATTAAAAACTCTCTAAAAGGGTTAAGGTGTGTAGGAGATCCCAACCCACAGTGAAAGTCACAGGTCCTGAATAAAAAATAAGACAGGGATGGGGGAGCTGGTCAATCAACTAACCAACAAGGATTTATAAAGTGCCTATTTAGCGTCCCAGGCACAGTGCTCAATTATGGGGATACAAAGTTCAAGTAAAACAACCCCTTTTCACTTTAATACACTGGGGTGCAGTGTTGGTGGAGCTGTGAATTAGTACAGCCATCACAGGAAACAATTTGGAATCATGCTCCCAAAGTGACTATATCGTGTATACCTTGTGACCCAACAAATACTATTACTAGGCTTCTATCCCAAAGAGATCAAAAAAGAAAAAGGACTCATATATACATACATAAGTATACATAACTCCTTCTGTGGTGGCAAAGAACTAGAAACTATGGAGATGCCCATAAAATAGGGAATGGCTAAACAATTATGGTATGTGAAGGGAAAGTAATACTATTATGCTGTAAGAAATGATGAAAAGGACAGTTTCAGAGAATTATGGTAAGACTCCTATATCTAAATGCACAGCAGGGTGAGCAGATACTGGAAAACAATTCATACAATACTATTACAGGGAAAACATCTTTGAAAGACTAAAGAACATTAATCAGTGCAAAAACCATGATTCCAGAAGACCAATGATGAACTATACTACTCACTTACAGACCAATTCAAGATGCCAAATTACATTTTTGAACATGAATAATGTAGGAATTTGTTTTCCTTTAGTGTGAATATTTGGGTTTTCCCCCCAATAGGGGGAAGAGAAAAAATCCATATTAAGTGAAGAATAAAAGGGAAAAAAGGAAAAGTACCTTCTCTCAAGGAAGTTAAATACTACTCTTGAAAAAAATACAACTACACAAATAAGCACATGCAGAGGGAATGAGCAAAATACTAGGGAATTTTGGGAGGAGGGGAGGCTGGCTAATAGCTGGAAGGGTCAGAAAAAGGTAGCAGCTCCTGAACAGAATTTTGAAGGAAAAGGGAGCTCTAAAAGGCAGAGGTGAGGATGGAACGCATTCCAGACATGGGAGATAGCCAAAGTGAAATCAAGGTGACAGGAACACAGGTGTAAGGAAAAAAGAGAGACAAAGAACGGCAAAGTGCTATAGGAGGGAGGGGACTGAACAGAAGGGCATGTGCAGCCAAACAACCTCTAAGAAGACTGGAAAGGTTAAACTGTGGAAAGCACAATGGCTTTGCAGTCAAGAGAACCTGCATTCAAATCCTAGCTAAGGCAAAATAAGTAAAGTAGAATGGAGTCGAGTTTATTTAGAGCTTTCTTTAAAGTAAAAACAAAGAGTTTACATTGATACTGGTGGTAACAGGGAACTGTTGGAGTTTATTAAGTAGAGCTGAAACGGTCAGACTCGTATTTTAAGAAAATCCCTCAGGAAGCTAGGTGGCACAGTGAATAGAGCACTGGCCCTGGAGTCAGGAGGATTCTAGTGTGTGACCTTGGGCAAATCACTTAATGCCAACTGCCCTGCCTTGCCCTCTCCAAAAAGAAAAAAAGAAAAACCTTGGGGGAAGATGGATTGGAATGGGGAGTGACTAATTAGAAGGCCTAATCAATCGTCCAAGCTGAAGATGATGAGAAATCAAAAGTACCTGGCTTTATAAAGGAAAGGGCCACCTCTTCATTGGAGACAGGAGTAAAAATTAGATAGTGCCAGATGATGACCAACAATTTACACCATTTTAAAGTGGTATTCACACCTAGAATTTCCTGTTGATTCATTTAATTCCAAACACAAATAAAACTTGAAGCTTAAGCACCACCTGATTTGGGGACTACAACTCACAGTTAAAGAGTCATCAAAGAACTGGAAGTGAATTGGAGATGATGACCAAACTCGAACTAGACACTTCCCCAATCTGGAGACTAAAAAGCAGAGACAAGGACTTTTATCATTCAAAGAGAAAGGAGCCCGGACTAAGCTCTGTCCACCCTCATTAGCAGTTTAGACTTGGCCCTTTTGTCTTCTCTACCAAAAATAAACAAGGCCCACTGCTTAGATAAACTTGCTAGCAACTCACTTGCCATTCCAAGGCAGGGAGGAAAACAGGTGGATTCACTATTTATGCACTAAGAGTATTCTAGGTTAATGAGAGAAGTGAGGGATGTATGGAGAAAAAAAAGTTATACTATAAAGTAAACCATATTAACTTTGGTCAGATTTAAAAGCAGTAAGGTAATATTCTCAGAATCAGTCTCAAAAAGATCAACTAAATGCACTGTTTCTAGAGTAGTTAATTATTGTCAGATTTTTTTTAACTTACTGGTACCTACCAGAAAAAAGAATGATTAAAAGACATTTTGCTCTTATAACTTACCAACCACACTGAGTCATTATTGATGGTCTTTTGCTCAAACTTCATGCAAATCCCACAAATGTCTAAAATAATGTCTATTCTGCACTATCACTATTTCCCTTTTCTCTTCACAGCTAGAAAAAGACGGAAAAGTGAATATAACAGAGGAAAGCAACAATTGAAATGTTGGGCTTTCACATTCCTTCAAGCAGTCCAGGCAGAGAGCACTCAAAAACTGATAAAGCAAAACTAAAAATAAAAGACATCATCTTAAGTTGTTTCCTATCTAAAGAGTCTAGAAAACAATGTCAACAGACCTCCCTCTGCAAAAAGAAAACTTGAAAATGTCACTGAATCATAGAAGCTTACATCTAGGAGGGTCCTCAGATCATCTGGACAAGAATATGGTCTATAATACTTATGACAAAAGGCATTATGTAGTCTCTGCCTGAAAACAGAATTCACTGCCCTCTGAAGAAGACGTTTCTATTTTTAGATAGTTCTAATTCAAGACAGTTATCACATTCCCTAAAGTCTTCTCTTCCCAGGCTAAAAACATGCCCAGTTCAATCAAAAGACCCTCATATCACATGATTTATTTTTCACCTTGGTAATCCTGTAGAATTTTGAGGGTCCATGATAACTCCATATTCAGTGATATCCATGAACAGGAGAATTTGCTCAGCCTAACCCACAAGAAGAAAAACTCTCCACTGGCATTTGTACAGTATAGCTTCAGGGACACAAGCAAAAAAAACTCAGATAAACATTATGTTGCCTCGTTTTATGCTTTGCTTAATGCCAATACTCAGTAAATGTATTAAGGTTCTCATTATTTAAAAGCCTGCAAAGATTTTGCCCTATCAAAAGGTTTTTTTTAAATCCCCCCCAGTGAATAGAGTACTGGCCCTGGAGTCAGGAGGACCTGAGTTCAAATCCAGACTTAGACACTTGACACAAAAAACTAGCAGTGTGACCTTGGGCAAGTCACTTAACCCTAATTGCCCTACTTTTCCCCCTCCAAACCCCCCCCCCCCACACACACACGGACACATCAAGATCTTATATTTAACACAATGCAATGAATAGAAAGCAGGAGAGTTCTCACTGGATGACAGAGTATGTGGTCAGTGTAAAGTCTAAGAAGACTGGAAAGGTAGGCAGGGCTTTGAATGCCAAACAAAGAATGTTTATATTTGATGCTGGAAATGATAGGGACCCACTGGAGTTTATTGAAAAGGTAGATGACAGGGTCAGAGCTGTGCCTTAGGAGGATATCACTCTAGCAGCTGAGTGGAGGATAGCCTGGAGTGGGGAGAGATTAGAAGGAAGGAGATCAAACAGAAGGCATGAGTGAAGCTAAGATACTGCACCAGGGCAGTGGCAATGATAGTAGGAGACATATAGGAAAGATGTTTGTGAAGGACACTTAGGTTGTGAGCCCAGGTGACTGAGAGAATGGTTAGAAAGAGGGGAGGTTTCAGTTTGGGACATGCTGGATTTAGGGATATCCATTTAGAAATGTCAAGTAGGCAGTTGCAGACACAAATCTGAAAGTCAGAAGGCAGGTTAAGGGTACAAAAATGGATCCGAGAATCATCAGAATCACCGGAGTTGATGGAGGACGACTAGTCCCAAGGGAAATAGTATAGAGAGAGGAGAGGGCCCTGTGGGATACCTGAAAGAAGGTCCTGCAAAAGAGCCTGAAAAGGAGCACTCAGGTAGGAGAACCAAGAGAGAGGAGAGGCACAAAAATCTAGAGATAAGAGGCTGCAGAAAGGTCAAGAAAGGTGACAATTATGAAAAGGCCATGAAAATGGCACATAAGGAATCCATAATGACTCTGGAGAGAGCAGTTTCATTTGAATGATGATGCCGTAGAGCTATAAGAAGAAAGTGAGAGGAAAGGAAATGGAGGCACCTATTGCTCCTCAAGGAGACATAAAAGAAAGGAAAGAGATGGAACGATAACTAGTGGGAATGAACAGATCAAGTGAGCACTTTCTGAAGAGGGAGAGACACAGGCATATTTGAAGGCAGCAGGAAAATAGCCAATAGGAAGAGAAAGAATGGAGATAAACAGAAGGAGCAACCTGCTAGAGAAGACGAAGGAGTGGGAAGCCAAAGAGAAGAAGACATCGATTATGGGAGATGAGCGAGGATGACTGAAGAAGTTCTCAGCAAACTGTCGTAATTTTTTTCAGTAAAATATGAGGCAAGATTCTTAATTGGGAGGGTGGAGGGAAGAGGAACCATGAGAAGTTTGAGGAGGGGAAGGAAAAGTTTGCTGTAGTGACTGGGATAGTGAGTTGATAAGGGAGATTACCTAGCAAGCAGCAAGGGCTCAGTTAATATTGTGTAACATATCTGTAGCGGACCCAGTACAATTGTACAGTTTTCTTCACTTTCTGTTCTGTGCAGGTGTAGGAGTAAAGGAGGAAGATGGCAGAAATCATCCAAGGTTAAGGGTGTAATAAGCAAAAAGGAGGTCAGGGACTCAAGAGAACAAGAGAATACAGAAATGAACTGTTTCACCAACGGGTCAAAATGGGGAAAAGAGGAGGGTGACAGCCTGGAAAAGACTGAGAAATTGAGAGAAATGAGGCTATGTATAAGATGAAGAGCAGTGTCTGAAGTTGGACACATGTTCCCTGCTCACCATAAATGCAGGGAAAAACCTTAACATTAAGGAAGACCGAGAAAGCCAGGAGATGATTTGATAAAGAGGGAGAAAATTGCAGGCATAGGGAATAGTCAATGAAAGTGCCTGGAGTTGGGGCGGCTATGTGGTGCAGTAAGTAGAGCTTCTGCCCTGGAATCAGAAGGACCCGAGTTCGGATCCGACCTCAGACACTTAATGCACACACAAACAAAAACCTAGCCCTGTGACCTTGGGCAAGGTACTTAACCCCAATTGCCCTCCAAAAAGGAAAAAAAAGAATCCTTTCATGAGACAAATAATAAGCCTAATAACTAAACTAAGGAAAGATAAAAACATGGAAAGCAAATAGGCCAATGTAATTGTACTCAAATTTTTTAAACCAAATCCTATTAAACAGACTACAGTAATTTATCCAAGAATATATTCATTTTGATCAAATGAGATTTATTCTAGAGATGCAAGGATGTTCCCACATTAGGAAAACAATCAACATTATCATACTAAAAACCAAAACAACCAAATGATCCACATGATCATCTGAGGAAAAGAAAGAACAGACCAATAAACTGGTCATACAACTTTAAAAAACCAAAAACTAATTTACAAACTACAAATATTGAAAGTTTGAAACTCAAAAGACAAAATTAAAAAAAAAAACCAACACTACAACAAAAATAAAGAGCTGACATTAAAAAAAAAAATAACAAAACAGGCAAAGTGTTAGCTAAACAGAAAGCCAAACTGTCAATAAAGAAAAAAAATGAAAAAGATCTTACAACAAAAGAAAAACAAAGGGAATTATTAGAAACCATTATGCCCAATTATATGCCAACATAGTCCAAGAAGAAACAAAAGTATTGGGCTTTTTTGCAGATGATATGATGGTTTACTTAGAAAACTCTTAAGATTCCACCAAAAATTGGTAGAAACAACAACTACTGTCAAGCAGCAGAATATAAAACAAACAAACAAAAATCATTAGGTTTATCACTTGGTATATTACCAACAAAACCCAGCAAGAGATAACGAAATTCCATTCCAAATTACTAATTTATATTATTGCTATTAATTATCAATCATGTGTGCCAGACAGTGGAAAGCACCAACTTTAAGGTTTCATTCACCTTGGGGTTGGGGGAAGACGAGAAAGGGGAAACAATACACACGCAGAAAATTAAATATAAAATATATAAAAGAAAATTTCTAGGGGCAAAGGTAGCAAGGGTAACAGCAACTACACACTACTACACTAAAAACTGTATTGTATTCAAAGATGCACATTGTTTCTTTATGCAATTTCCAAAGAATAGCAAACATATTCTCAATATGGAAAACTATAGCTATACTATACCTGAAGAACAGAGGTTTGCTTTTCAGTCCAGAGGGGAAAAAAGGAGTTTTTAAAAACCGGTATAACTGGTTAGACAGAACAAACAACACCTAGACACAACTGCCAAATTCTGATTGGAGATTCAATAGAATGGAAAAAGAACTATAATAGAAAATGAGGAAGGTAAACCAATCCCAGGGACTCTAAGTAGAAAGGTGAAATGACACAATTCTTGTGTATATCATTTTTAACCCTTTGAAGCCAGTAATTAGGTGATATCTATTTTTATATACAAAGTTTCTACAGAGACTAGGAAATGAGGCCTGAGCTTCCCTGAGAATTATGGAAAGCTATTTATTCTCTTCACTCTGAAAACAATATTAACTTTAATACAAATAAATATATGTTACATAAAAAATTAATTTCCAACTCTATGTCCCCAACAGTTTATTGGTTACTACTCCCTTCATAAACATCCCCTCTCGTTCCTAATCTCAAAGTGTGCATACATTTCATTCCTTGGGTTCTGCTTTCTTTGCTTCATATGGCTTTGATATGTATTCTAAAATTTTCTTTATATTACTGATGTGTCACTTTTAATGATGTCACATTTCATCACATTGCTATACATTACTTTATTCTGCCATTCACTAACTTTTGGACATTTAGGTTGTTTCTAATTCACTGAAATTTTTAAAATGTTTTTTATTACTACAAACAAATTTTTTTCTCTCAAACTATCATTTATCCTCTAGAAAATTTCCCCAAAATATCATTCATATTTTTATTGCCTCAATTTCACCCTTTATTTTACTCTGCTTTTGCAGACAAGGTTAAAACATAGTTTTACAAGTTTTAATCTACTTCTCCAAGAAATGATTACTAAGCCGCCAAACACAACTAAGTATAAGGTGGTTGTTGGGTTGTTTTGTTTTTTCTGTGCTGGCCTTCAAATACAAAAATCATCATTGTCACCTGCCATTATTAGGGCATGTCCTGAGTTGTTTTTCCAGTATATGGGGATGAATCCCTGCTATTCTATTCATATTCTTCCTTACCACCAAGGGCCCAGACTTCTTTGCAAAGTAAATAGGGCATGGCCTGTTTTTCACAATATACTAAACAAAACTAACAGTTAGTAGAACCTATTAACCTTAATACAGGACATAACCACCTAGGCTACCAAGTAAAAATACTGTTAAGATCTACATAGATCTAATATAAAATACTATCTGGTACTCACAAACTTTTATAATCTGCCTCTCTCTGCCAAATATTCCAGTTTTTTTGACAATGCACACTGACCCAGACTCCTCTATCCAGGGAGAGTGGCTTCCTTATTGTTCTTTGAACAAAAATGCTCCATGCCCAGACTGGCCATTTTCACTATCCCCCATATCTGGAATGCTCTTCCTCCTCCATCCAACTCTTAATTTTCCTGGCTTCCTTCAAATCCCAGCTAAAATCCCATCTTCTACAAGGTTTTCCCCACCTCCCTTAATTCTAGCCCTCCCTTTGTTTATTTCCAATTTACCCTGTACAAGTCAAGCAAACCTGCTGTGGCCCCAACACTTCCAAGGCTGCAGAGCTCCAGCCTCTTCAGTGCCTAGGAGATGGGGGTGGGGGCACCATCTGAGCTGGTACAGCTGCATCAGCTGTGGAGCCAGAGTCTGAGCAGGGACTTGAATTTGCTTAACGCCCATCTTATGTAAAGCTTAAACTGCCTGTAATATAGTTTGTTCCAACTTTTTTTTTTTTTTGCTGTTCAGTCATTCAGTTGTATCTGACTCTTCCTGAATCCATGTACCACAGCTTCTATCCTCCAAAGTCCCATTCAAAAAAGCTTTTTTGCAAAAATGCAAAAATCACATAAAAATCTAATCTACTGTGACAGGAAACATGGTGAAAGAGAGAGCTGGCTTCGAACCCAGAAAGATCTAGGGTTCAAGTTTCACCTCTGACACATCTTGGCTGTGTGATCCAGGGCAAGACCCTTCAGTGCTTCAGACACCTCTTTAAGACTGTCAGTTGCAGAGAAAGTGCACCTTCCTCACCTGGGAGTTCCTTATACCACTTAAGTCATAGATCCAAGCTACGGCCCTATACTAAACTGTTGTGGATCATGAAGGTGGAAATAGGAGACCTAAAGAAAAAAGAAAAATAACAGTTGTCCTATGATTTGTTAGACTTTTCAAACATGTTTCATTTTCCACATGGACCACCCATAGTAGGGAAGGATGGCCTGTACAGAGGGAAGAACACTAGGTCTGCAATCAGAGAACCCTGGTCCAAATCCTGTTTCTAATGCCTATCACCAGTGCAACCTCCAGCCAGTAAATCAATTTCCCTTCCTCTCTACTTACCCATCTGTAGAACAGGGAGTTGGACTTGATGGTCTCCAGCTCTAGGTCAGTGAGTATATAATCAATCAAAAAGTATGTATTAATTTTCATACTAATGTACTAGGCACTGTGGTAGCCACAAGAACGAAGAGAGAAACAATCCTTCCTCAAAGAGAGCTTATATTCTAATGGAATGTATACTTCCATGATAAGGTAATCACATATCTAATTACAGCTTTATTAAATATCCAAGTATTTGTTCACAAGTATAAATTCAAGCCAAATTCCACCACTTGAAATCCTTTTCCTACTTCAAGATTCTACTCTGGTGCTATCCCCCACTGTCATGCCTTCACTTATCTTCCCAGATAGACCCCTCTACTCCTTCAATCTATCAAGACACTCTTTTGAATTTTCTGCTAATTAACCAAGTCAATAAATATTTGTTAAGTACCTGGCTATGTGTCAGGAAGTATGCTAATCACAGGATACAAATACAAAAAAAAAAAAAAAAAGAAACACAGTCTCTGCCTTCAAGGAGTTTATGATCTCATGGGGGAAAGACACACAACAAGGAGTATTTTCTAAACTGTACTGTAGAATATATGTCATACCCCTACTAGATATATTATAAGCTCTTTGAGAGCTGTGACCTTTTTTCTTCTTTGTATTGTCTCCAAAAACTGCTCCATAGTCTGAAGATACCTGAAAAATGCTGGTTACGCTGAATTGGACTAACTTTATTAACAAACTATACACTAGTAAGGCAGAGTAAAATCTTAACAGGACTTGACAAGTGAAGCATATTAAACACAAGTACTGTTTTGTTAAGGTTTCTAGGTGTGGTTGTACATCAAATATAATAAGATCATTTACATCTCTCTGAGTCAGTCACCTACTCTTCGAGTCAGCTTCCCTCCTTCCCAATCAAAATTTGGCCATGAAATAGAACAATTGCTATACATAGAATATCCACATGAATAAGACAGAGAACATTCTAGAAGGTCACAGTTGGAAGGTACCTGGGGATTACCACAGGACAGGCCTAAGTTAGGTTTAAAATGCAATCAGCACTTAAGGATCATAAAATCTAATCAAAACTCAACTTTATTAACAAAGAATTACAAGAGTACAACTCTAGAACTTAAAACATGCTTGACCCAGTCAGTGGGCTGGACAAGGCTAATAGAGACAGAAAACCTCAACATCCTCTAGTTTGCCCATAAATCCATCACTCAATGAGCACTTACTATGTGCTTACTATGTACCCAGCACTGTGATAAGCACTGGGGATAAAGGAAAGGTAAGTCAGTCCTTGGCCTTTAGCAACTCACAGCCTAAACAGGGAGACAGCATGTAAACCAACTAAGCACAGTCAAACTATAGAAAAGATAAATTTGAAATAACCAAGAGAGGGATGGCACTATCATTATGGGAGACCAAGAAAAGGTTTGTGGGAGAAGATGGTACTTTAACGGAGACTCAAAGGAAGTCAGGGAGTGGGAGAGGAGGAGGAAGAGAAGGCAATAAAAATGCCTGGGGTTGGAAGATGGAGCTTAGGGTGCACAGAGCAGCAAGAAGACTAGTGCCTCTAGACGGTAGGGTACACAAAGATTTGGGAGGGGTGTAAAAATAGACTGTTAAGTAGGGCTATTCCTAGAAAAAAAAACGGGAAGGAAGTGCAAGAGGGGGTGGGTGGACAAAAAAGAAAGTAGGATGAAAGTCTAGCTCTGCAACCCAACATCAGCAATGCACAAACAAAGCAATTTGTCTGGCTCTCCTACAAGTAGTTTTGTCTGGTATGGTTGGTTTTAAAGAATAAAACGGAATACATCAGAAAAGAAATTAAGAAGGAAGAGGAATTTATTTCTTATAACAGGTGTGCAAAAAAAAGAGTATACAAATATGGAACATGGTGTGGGAAAAGTAGGCATCTCATGAACTTTTTATCTGAACAGAAAAAGGGGAAGACAACATGCACACATCATTTAGTATAGAAATGCATTAAATTAAGCATGGAAATAGGCAGAGATATGAAAAGGGGAAGTTTAAAAGGTACATTGCAGTAAGAGAGAGTGACAGTCAAAACAAACTTCAACTTTTGAATGGTGGATTTTAAGGTAATATTAAACATAGTGAAAGGAAGTACAAGAACCAGAAATCAGGTTCTGGGATAAGTGAAAAAAGGAGAGGCAGAGGAGTGAAATAAAACCAAATCAATTATAGATTACTAATTCTGATCATGTATTTAAAATATATTTTATTTTTTTGCCTTATGTGTAAAGAAAAAAAGATAAAACCATTTAAGAGGTTACAATGGAGGAAAACACCCAATAATCATAACCATGAATATGAATGGGATGAACTCACCCACAACATGGAACATAGTAAAATGTGTAGGAAATCAGATTCAATAAACTGTTACAAGAAAAATACTTGAAACATAAAGTCAATTAACAAGTTAAATTAGAAGCTATTTCTTTTAGGGGTGGGTAGGTGGTGCAGTGAGTAGAGCACTGGCTCTTGAGTCAGGAGGACATGAGTTCAAATCCAGCCTCAAGACACTTGGCACAAAAAACTAGCTGTGTGACCTTGGGCAAGTCACTTAACCCCAATTGCCCTCCTAAAAGGAAAAAAAAAGCTATTTCTTTTTTAAAAATCAGTAAGAAACAGACTGATATTTAATTTGATTTATAAATAAATGAAAGAAACTAAACTGCCAAATCAAAAATTAAAAAAGAGAATTCACAATGGATAAAGGGGAAATAATGTAAATTATTAAAAACTATTTTGGCCAATGATATGATAACAAAACTGATAAGGGAATGAAATGGATAAATATTTATAAAAATGTTAAGTACCCAAATTAACAGAATAAGAAACAGATATTTAAATATTAACAGATCTCAGAAGGAAAAAAAAAACTGAATGAGTCGCACTGGAACATGCCCTCCCAAATCCCAGAACCAGAAGGATTTACAAATGAATCATATCAAACAATTGATTCTAATAGTATAAAGATTATTTGCAAAAGTATTGAAAAATGGGATAACAAAATCTTTCTGTGAGAAAAATAAGTCTCTGATACTTAAACCAGGGGTAGATAATAAAAAGAAAGAAGTCTACAGACCAATATCTCTAATGTGTAGCAATGCAAAAATACTGACTAAAATATTAGTAAAAGGCTTATACACTATGAAATCTTAATTTATACCAGGATACAGAATTGCTTCAATATTAGTAAAAGCATAAAAAGAATAATATTAAAACCAAAACAATAAAGATCACATGACTGATACATGCTGAAAAAACCTTTTACATACATAATATACCCTTTTGTGTTTAAAAAAAGTTAATAGGTATAGAAATACACAATTACTTCCTAGCACTGGCATCTGTAACTAGATGTCTTTCCAGTGAGATTAGTGGTAAGGGAAAGATATCCAATGACACTACTACTGTTTGATAGTTATAAATATGACAGCTATAGTAATAAAACAAAAAAATTAAATTAAGGGACCAGGGAAAGTGGAAGCAAAATGATCAAATGATATAATGGGTTAGGGAACCCTAGAAGTTCAAGTAAGCTAGTATAAATTTAAAAATTTAGTAAACTAGCAGGATATAAAATAAACCCAAACAAATCATCAGCTTTTCTATAGATTACCAGCAAAACACACAAGAGAAAGAAAAAAAATTCTACTGAAAATAACAAAATGTACAAAATGTCTAGGAGTCTATCTACAAGCCACATAAAGAAATTATCTGAATGCACACTACAAACAGACTAACAAAACTACTCTCTTACAGAAATCAGGTCAGGCATACTACAGCAGAAAGATTCATACCTCATGGTTAGGCCATGCTTATAATAATGGAAATTAAATTCTACCTAAATCAAAATCTACATATTCAGTGCAATGTCAACTAAACTACCAAAGAGTTACTTTATAGAACTACACAAACTCATAATAAAATCATCTGAAAAAAATCAAAAGGTCAAGAATCTCAAGGAAAATAATGAAAAAAGTGAGCAAGGAGGGCTTCCTAGCAGTTTAAAATTTCAAACTATTTTACATTGTAGTAATCAGTAAAACTATTTGGTACTGATTAAAAAACTAATTAGTTTTTTACGGCATTTTGTGGGGGTAGGAAGGAGATTTCTATAGTGTTCCAGGCACTGTGCTACGAACTTTATACAAATATTATCTTATTTAATCCTTACAACAATCCTGGGAAATAGGTGTTATTATTATCCCCACTTTATAGATGAGGAAACTGAGGCAAGTATAGGTTAAGTAACTTGCCCAGGGTGAATTAAATGTCTGTGGGGAAATCTGAACCCAGGTATTCCAGACTCCAAGCCCAGAGCTCTATCTACTGCACTAACAGGCGCCTCTACAATTAGGCAACAAACCCAGAAGCAGCAGAACAAAGCAGCATATTATTCAAAAAACCCAAAGATACCAACTATCAGTCAACAAAAACTGCAAGGAAAACTGGAAAACAATCTGGCAGAAATCCTGCTTATAACAATGTCTCACCACATACTACAACAAGCTCTAAAAGGACACATAGCCTGTAAGAGGTCACATCATACTCACACTAGAGAAGATGAGATAATCTTTTACACCTAGAGGGAGAGGGAGAGTTCTTGACCAAGTAAGGGATAGAAAGAAATGCATACACAAATTTTAAAAAGATAAAATAAATAACTGATTATATAAAATTGGCAAACTGTGCAAAAAAATAAAAACAATGCACTGTAAATTCAGAAATAAATGGGGAAAATCTTAGTAAATTTCTTTAATAACGATCTGATATCAAGATACATAAAGAACTAATTCAAATACAGGTGATGAGGTCAGTGGTGTCAAACTCTAATAGAAAGGGAGTTCCTGCCAGCTGCATATTAATGTAGAAAACAACAAATTAACATTATCTATATTGTATTTTTATTTATTTTGTTAAATGTTTGCGCAATTACATTTCTCTGGTTTGGGAGGCATACAATGAGCTTGACTCCTCTGATGATCAAAGCTAGCATTTACATAGCTCTTTAAGGTTTGCAAAGTGCCTTACAAATATCTCATTTAATGAGGGAGACAGAGAATGGGCAGCAGTACATAAGTGATAATATTTTTCCCATTTTACAGATGAAGAAACTGAGGTCGAAGTTAACTGATGTGCTAGTGTTGCATAGCGAATAATTATTTGAAGTCACATTTGAACTCGGGTCTTCTTGACTCTAGATACAGTGATACTGCCCGACAGATTTTCAAAAGATTTGAATAAGCAGTTCTCAAAGAAGAAAGGCAAGCTATCAAAAACTACCTGAAAAATGTTCCAAATCACTAATAATTAAGAAAAGTACAAATTAAATAACTCTGAGGTTCCACCAATTGGTGGGGGCTGTGAGAGGACAGGTACTCTAATGTACTGTTGATCTAGCCATTCTGGAAAAGCAATTTGGAACTGCTAACCTGTGTATACCCTTTGACTCAACAATAACACTACTAGGCTTATATTTCAAAGAATTTTTTTTAAAGGAGAAAAAGACACATATGTACAAAAGTATTTACAATAGAACTTTCTGTTGTAGCAAAGAATTCAAAATAAAATGGGTGTTCATGATTTCAGGGAATGGCTGATGAAGTCATGGTATACTGATATCATGGAAATATCATGCTAAAAGAAAAGGGAATCGTTTCAAGGGCTCCCGGGAGAGTTCATCTGATGAAGAGCAAAGTAAGCAGAACCCAAAGAACAATTTATATATTTACTACAACACTATAAAGGAAGGTACTGTGAGACTTGGGAATTTCTGATCAGTAATGACCAATTATGACTCCAAAAGACTGATAATGAATCACATTCCCCCACCTGTTGTTAGAGGTAATAAACTGTATGTTCAGAATGACACATAACTTTTCAGATGTGACCAATACAATACAAAATTGTTTTGCATGATTATACATGTCTGTACAAGGGAGAGACTTTATTTATTTGGGAGAGGGAGCTTGTATTGGGAATGAGAGCAATAACTAAAAAAAATGGAAGAAAAGAACATCATAAATGATTTTAAAATACACAGTCTTCTCCTGTTCTTCTTTATATGGAGAAATACCAATATCATAATAATAAAAATGAAAACATTAAATGAAACAAGAAAGTACCAGAAATCCACTTTGTAAAACACACTAAAACCAAGAAAATTCAAAGAAATCAGATCACACTCATTTCTCTAGAAGAGGTCAAGAAATATATAAGGACCAAAAAAGGTAACGAATGAAATGTAACATGATCTCTTCTTGTCTGAAATGGAGGCAGGGAATAAAATCATGCTTCCCTTTGCCCTCAAAAATATTACAATATCTCTTCTTTTCTTCCCCTCAAACTTCTTCAACTGATAAGTATACTATTAGGAAGGAATAGTTTTAAGTGACATAAAAAGAACCAGATGAAAATTTATACAAGGACAACAATACTGTAAAAACAAACAACGTTGAAAGAATTAGAATCAGTGTAATGATCAACCAGGATTGCAGAAAACTCATGATGAAACATGCCACCAACCTCCTGATGGAAGTGAAGGGCTGTATTTGTATCCGTACATATATCTATACCTAAAATCTTTACCTTTTTGGATATGGTCAATACAGAAATTTACTCTGCTTGACTATACATGTTTGTGTCAGGTTTGCTTTGTTTTCATTCTTAAATGGAGGGAGAGTTAGAGGAAGGAAGAGAAGTTGGAATTATGCTGACTGAAGAAAAATACAATAAAAAATAATTTAGTCATCATAGTTAGAAATGACACCTTAGCAGACAGCCACAGTCTGTCAGATATGTTATTTTCCCCCATTTCCAAAAAAGGCATGTATCCTTTTAATATTTCAAAGTTGTCCTCTTTCTCAAAGAAGGCAGAATATAAAAGTAGTTCTAAAAACAGCTTCTTCCTCTTCTTAGTATTTGCTCCCTATGTTGATTATCTTCTGCTGACTTTACTGAAAATAACATGTCTGAACTCGATAGTAATGTAAGCCAAGAGATGTAAGCCATGAGAAATCGAGGCCAAGTCTATCCTGCTTCACACATCATGAGTGTCATCAGCCAAACTGTAACAACAGGATCTTCAAGGCTAGCAATGTTAAGTAGAGAAAGTACAACCTCAGCTCCAGTCTGGAAGCCCATCAAGTTCCTCCTCACCCTCCTCTCCCTTGTAAGAACCACTATAGAAATGTAGAGGCAGAATCTTGGTCCAACCACATTATTCTTGAACAGAATCACCAAGTATTAGCTTCCAACCAAGACAAAATGGACACTACAATATTCTTAAATTGTAAATGAAACCCGGGGAATCTAAAATAATAATAATAATAATAATAATAATAATACAGCATACCAGTAAAATGCTCTTTTTCCTTCTTAACAATATGCATGTCATTCCCTTCTCTTTCATACCAACTATATACACTTTTTATCAGACAGGTTTCCTCAGATGAGAGGCTATAAAAGTTGGAAAAGAAGCTTCTTGTTAATAACTAAATGAGAAATAAGGTACTAGAATACCACTCCCAGGTAGAGTGAGGACTACAGCATTACTACTGCATCAAGAATTTACCTTAATTAAATTCTGAAAACATGAAAGGACACTCAATTCATAAAACAAACATTATTACTGCTGTCAATGTAAAAACAGGCAAACAAACAAACAAAAAAAACTCCCTTCCCCAATATCCACAGATATATTCAATAACCTGGAAACTTGTTAAAAAGGGAAATGGGTTTCCTGACTTTATCCAGCCAAGATACAATTCCTTTGGTTATTTTTATTCCTTAGGGTTCTATTCCAATAGAAGTTATTTGCCTGAGTGTCCAGACTTCTCCAGAAAAATCTCAATTCATGTACCACTATTGCAGTGATTTACAATTAGTCTCAGAAGCCAAAGCACATTGCTACAAAGAATGTAGTCATGAACTATAGTCTCTAAGTAGCTCAGACACAAAAAACAAAAACATTGCCCACAAAATTTTTATTTAGTGAAAATTTACCTCAGCAGTGTAAGCACTGGATGAGGAGCTCTGCTCCTGTTTCAGGGTCATTTTATCCATTAAAAATTAAAGATACTAACCAGAGCTAAACTCTCATGGCTGTTCAAGTTCTATCCGTTCCATTCCCCAAACTGCTTATTCATCCATCTTTCTCTTTATTCTCTTTTGGGGATCTTTTCCAAGAGGCAATTGGTAGATTCTTTCAATTTCTATTTTGCCCTCTGGTTCTAGAATATACCAAAGTTTTCCTTGATAATTTCTTGAAAGATAATATCTAGGCTCTTTTTTTTATCATGGCTTTCAGGTAGTCCAATAATTTTTAAATTATCTCTCCTGGATCTATTTTCCAGGTCAATTGTTTGCCTGAGTATGAGAAATGAGATATTTTACATTGTCTTCTATTTTTTCATTTGTTTGGATCTGTTTTATAGTATCTTGATTTCTCATAAAGTCATTAGCTTCCATTTGCTCAATTCTAATGTTGAAGGAATTTTCTTCAATAAGCTTTTGGACTTCCTTTTCTATCTGGCCAATTCCACTTTTTAAGGCATTTGTCTCAATTTTTTTTTTACCTCTTTTGCCATTTGAGTTAATCTATTTTTAAGGTGTTATTTTCTTCAGTATGTTTGGGGGGCTCCTTTAGCAAGCTGTTGACTTGTTTTTTATGATTTTCTTGCATGGCTCTCATTTCTCTTCCAAATTTTTCCTTTACCTCTCTTACTTGATTTTCAAAATCCTTCTTGAGCTCCTCCATGGCCTGCAACCAATTCATCTTTTTCTTGGAGGCTTTTGATAGAGGAGTTTTGACTTTGTTGTCTTCTTCTGGTTCTCTGTTTTGATCCTCTTTGTCACCAAAGAAAGATTCTGTATTCTGATTTCTTTTCCTGTTTGCTCATTTTCCTGGCCAATTACTTGACTTTTGAGCTCTTTTCCACAGCAGAACTCTGCTTCCAGAGTAGATGCTATGTCCCAAATTTCCAGGGTTTTGTACGGCTGTTGTCAAAGCTACTTCTAGGCACCTGCCTCAGAACTGTGAGGAGGACTCCTTCTTCAGTCACCACAAGCTCTACCACACAAGGTCTGCCACTCCAGTTCTCCTCACCCCGAGGACTGCTGCCCAAGACTTTGACCCAGATCCAGGCAGGGCCAAGCAAGAGAATCCTACCTCAGCACCAGCAAAGAGATTCCTATAATTGCTTCTGATCAGCTACTTGGTTCTCTTACCACCTGTGGGCTTGGAGCTCCAGAAGCAGCCCCTGGTGCTGCTACTGCTACTGCTGCCTCCTCAGATGCTGACATCTCTGCTGCCTGGGGGGCAGTGCCTGGACTGGCTTCTCTCTTACCCAGGTCCAACAGGGTTTCCCCATTGACCTTTTACTTTCTCTTTGGTGTTTGTGGGTTGAGAAGTCTGGAAACCACCACAGCCGCCAGCAATTCAGTCCCCTGAGATCTGCCCCAGCTCAGTCTGTGTTGGCATGGCCCAAGCAGGACTGCACTCTGCTCCCAGACTGGTGTGACAGACCCTTCCTTCTGGCCCTCCAGACTCTCCTTGGCTGGAGATGCATTTTATTCTGTCACTCTGTGGGTTCTGCAGCTCCAAAATTTGTTTAGAGTCATTTTCTACAGGTATTTGGAGGTGGTTGGGGGATGAGTTCAAGCAAGTTCCTGCTTTCACTCCAACATCTTGTCTCCACCCCCTCTTTATTCTTGTGGCCACCACCTCATTAATAGAGCTTCAGCATCTCCACTGTCCCTTCTTCCCCATTCCAATTCACCATTCATATATCTATGTCAGAAATCTCCCTTACTCATAGATCTGGTCATGTACTTTTCTACTCACTATTTCTTCCTAAATAATGTTTGAGAAACTAGGTAGCTAAGTGAGGAAGACATGTACCCCAATCCTGCTAAAGACACTGGCCATGTGACTCCAGGCAAGTCACGTAACTACTCTCAGCCATAATTCTTCTATAAAATGGGAATTTTATGGAGACCTAGCTTTACAAAGCACCTTCCCAGGCTGCTGTGAGAATCAAATGAGATCACAATTGTAAAGTACTTTGCAAACCTTAAAGAGCCATATAAATGTTTTTCTTTTTATTGTTCAACTGTTTTAGTTGCATCTGACTCTTAGTGACCCCACTTGGGGTTTTCTTGGCAAAGATACTGAAGTGGTTTGCCAGTTCCCTCTCAGCTCATTTTTACAGATCAGGAAACAGAGGCAGAGGGTTGAGTGACTTGCGTCCAAAGTCAAGAAGCTAGTAAAGTGTCTAAGGGTGAATTTGAACTCAGTTCTTCCTTGGTCCAGGGCTTTATCCACTGCATCACCTAGCTGCCTCATATAAATGCTAGCTCTTATTATCAATAAAGTACAAAATATTCTGGTGAAAAGCCAGTGAAGAATCTTGAGAAGAGATAATGACATCTATACCTCTTCTCTTTCTTAGGCTGAGTGGTGGTGGGCTACTGGGATAGAATAATGTATATACACTGTCAGAGCAGATCTCTATAGCAGGTATTTGCTTGATGGGCAAAGTGGATAACACAAAGTGGAGACCTGGAATCAAGAAGACCATTCACAATCTAATATTGCCTTAATTTTATTGTTTTATATTATATACCCTCCATGTATTAATAAACCAATTCTCATCCTGTGAAATTCCTGTCCATGTCCTTTCCATACGTTCTCCAGAGATTCTATTCAACATGCTAGCCACCCTTCTCTAGTTCAATGATTCTAGTCTTTTTCAAGTATGAGGACCTCCTTTTTATGTTAAAACATTTACAGACTTCAGCATGAAAGCAGGCTGTACTGCTGAGAAAAATACAAGCCTTGTATACACAGAGACAAAAGTCTGTAAGTGTTTAAGGGGTTCAGAAGTAAGAGAGGCACACTAATGCTTTGTTGCTAGAGTTAAGAATTGGTACATGCATTCTGGAAAGTAATTTGGATGTATGTAAAGAAAGTGACTAAAATGTTCATTCCCTTTGAGCCTGAGCAAACAGAATGAAAGAGTTCATGAGGAAGAGGAACGTGAAATGACTTTGGAAAACAGGCTGGAGCCAGATTGCAAAGGGCGTTAAATGCCAAACAAAAAAAGTTCATAGTTTAGCCTAAACCTGGAAGAACAAATCAATGTACTATAAACAAGGGTTTTATCATCTAGCAGTCTTAATTTTCTATGTCCATTTATCAAAGTAAAAACCTACAGTTGTTATCTGACAACTTTTGACAGACTTGGAAGAAATAGATTTCATTTAGCAGCAGCTCAATGGTAGATAAGAAGAGCTATTCAAACAGGTTAAGGACTTTTAGTTTGGGTTTGTAGTGTGTTTTATTGAGGCCTTTTGTCTTTCCATTAGATTTTTAGATTTCTCATTAGATCCTCACAACAATTCTGGGAAGTAGGTTATTTATAGATGAGGAAACCGAGGCCAACATCAACCTGCCCAGAGCCCCACAGGTAGCTAAGTATCTGTCTGAGGCTGTATTTAAATTCAGGTCTTCTTGATTCCAGGTCTCCACTTCGTGTTATCCACTTTGCCCATCAAGCAAATACCTGCTATAGAGATCTGCTCTGACAGTGTATATACATTATTCTATCCCAGTAGCCCACCACCACTCAGCCTAAGAAAGAGAAGAGGTATAGATGTCATTATCTCTTCTCAAGATTCTTCACTGGCTTTTCCCATTAGAGTTCACCTTCCTTCTAGTGATCCTTTCACTTACACTGCTGTAGTCATTGTGTATCACTGTTCAGGTCAATTCAACTAGCATTTCAACTACCAAGTGTCCTGAAACAGAGCTTTAGTACTAGGAATACAAAGAAGGCAAAACAAACAAAAACCCCAGTCCCTGCTTTCCAGGACCTAATGTGAGAGACATTCAAATGCAAACAGCTATGTACCAACCATACTTACAGAATAAATTGGCTTGGGGGGTGGGGGGGAGTCCATCTCAGAAAGCACTAAGACTAAGGAGCACTGAGAAAGTTTTCTTAAAGAAGGAGTTACTTTAAGGGAGAAGTCAAGTCAAGGTAAGGAGGCAGAAATGAGAAGGGAAAGAATTCCAGGCAATGGAGGAGGTAGGGTGAGGGTGGGGGTGGGGAAGGGAACAGCCAGTGCAAATGCTTAAGAGTTGGGGAGCTGAAATAGCTTATCTGAGGACCATCGAGAAGGTTAGTGCCATTGGATGGCAGAGTATGGGGGAGGAAACAAAGGACAAGAAGAGTGGAAAGGTGAGAGGGTCAGGTTGTGAAGGCCTTTAAAAGCTAAACAGAGGATTTTCTGCTCCTGGAGATAACACAAGTCACTGGAGTTTACTGACTAGGGAAAGGCTATATTCAGACCTGCACTTTAGGAAGATCAATTTGACAGCTGAGGAGAAGATAGAGTTTGGCAGAGACTTGAAGTAGGAAGACTAACTAAAAGACTACTGCAGTAGTCCAGGTGTGACGTGATAAGGGCCTAAATCTGGGAGGCAGCAATTTCAGAAGAGAGAAGGGAGTGTCTAAGGGATGTTATGCTGGTAGACACAAGAAGGGATGACAACGGACTGGATTTGAGGGGTGACAGTGAGGAGCTGAAGGTGGAGAGGAGAAGAGGGAACCTCTCCACAAATCACCCCGATTTTTCCAGTGAAATATAAGGCAAGGCTCTCAGCTAAGAGAGTGGAAAGAGGGAGCCTGAGGGACTTCTTAGGAGAAATGAAATAATAATAATATTCCAATAACCAATCAATAAACATTTATTAAGTACTTATTATGTGCCAGGCTGGGGATATAAAATGGGGCAAAAGATAGTCCCTGCATTCAAGGAGCTTACAATCTAATGGAAGACACAACATGCAAACATTTATATACAAACCAAGTTCTATCCTGGATAAAAAGGAAATAATTAAAGAGTGAACGCACTGGAATTAAGAGGGGTTGGGGAAGGCTTCTTGTAGAAGGTGAGGCTTTATTTGGGGCTTAAAGGAAGCCAGGGAAGTCGGGAGCGGGAGCAGAGGAAGGAAGGAGAGCATTCATGGGACAGCATTCATGGAATTGGAGACAACCCAAGAAACTCCCTGAAGCCAAGAAATAGAGAGTCCTGTTATTGGAACAGCCAAGACACTGTTTCAGGATGGGAAGAAAATGCATTGGGGAGTAAAGTGTAAAAAAGACTGGAATGGTAGGAGGGGGGCTATATTATGAAGGGCTCTGAATGCCAAACAGAACATTTTATATTTGCTCTTGGAGGCAAGAAGATGTCAATGGGATTTATTGAGTAGTTTATTGATTTGACTGAACCTGTGTTTTAGGAAAATCACTTTAGTGGCTGAATAGAGAATGGACTGTAGTGGGGAGAAACTTGAGGCAGTCTTCAGCAATGATCAAGGTGTGAGGTAATGAGGGACTGAACTAGAGTGGTGGCCATAATTTTTTCACCCATTTGTCAAATGATGGGCACCGTGAAAACAGGGCAAAACTATGGTCAAACAAGTGAGGGCTACTAAAGCTCCCCTTCCCACCCTCTAGGGAAGAGTAAGGTTCTGCCCCTTTAAATCTTGCCTTGCCTGTCAGCACTTTAAGGCTAAAGTCCAAATTCTAAGGCTGCAAGGAGCACTCCACTGCAGCAACAAATCTGTTAACATCCTGGATCCACCCATTAACACACAACTCTGAGGATTTTCCATCCAGACCCCCTTCCTTGTCCCATGTACCCTGGAGTATTTTGTGACTTCTGTGAAAGCACCCCTTCAAAGGGGAAAATCAAGCCCAAGGAAAGGTGGCAGGACCTGACTGGGTCAAGACACAGCCATTCCCACCCAACTTTGAGAGTGTGTGTGTGTGTGTGGGGGGGGGGGTGTCTTTATAATCTGTGCAACCCAAACCCAAAGATAGTTCAGTTCCAACAGCAGCTCTCTCCAGCTTGAGAGAAATAAAACATGCTTGTAGACATGTTTCTAATTCTAATTCGGTTCTTAGACTGAGCTCTGGTAATGACAGCAGCCACTTTGTTTACATTTATTTGCTACCAGAGAGAATACTGCTATAGATATTTTCATATAAATTGAACCTTTGTTTCTGCCTGACTTCCTTGGGGTCCATGCACAATAACAGGACTGCTGGATCAAGGGCTTGTGGACTGCTGAATCCTTTTTCTTGCATAATTCCAAATTGAAATTCAGAACGTTTGGACCACTTGACTGCTCTGCTAATAGTACATGTTCAATTCTGGTTGGAGGAAGTAGAGATTTAGCTGTGTAAAGCGATGTTAGAGGAAATACTATAAAAGGCTTCAAACAAACTACACTGCCTTTACTTAATACCAAATGGCAGAAGGTGGCCAGAGTAGACCAAGACAAAGGGAAGGAAAATACTTTATCTGCACATGTTAAGCCATAGATAATATAACCTCATTCAGCATTCTAATGAATATAGCACAACTCTGTATTTTTATGTTTATTTATAAACTTCGTATATTTGTAGGTCAGCTACAAAGGACCGTTACTGTTTTATTCTATCAAGTTCTAGTTTCTGCTTTAATTTCTATAGTAGCAGTAAATTTCCTTTTTATTCACAGGGCAAGGAAAGGAGGGGGAAGGGGAAACCCACCATCAGCAGCTAATGGAAAGAGCAGGCTGGCAGCTAATAAATCTCACTGGGAAGGAACAAGCTTGGGGGGGCGGGGGGGGGGGGGATAAGGAAGTGGTCAGAAGCAACAAGCAAAGACAGCATTCTTTATGCTGATTTCCTGCCATCCTGTTTTTACCACTCCTCACAATGTGTCTGTCTAGTAACAGTAACTATACTTGTCATTAGAGATTTCTCTTTTATCTCCTGATGAGACTGCAGGTATAACCTGTGTGGGCTCCTTCTCCTATCACCTCCCTTTGAGTTTACTCTATGGGAAATATGTTAACAGAGTTTAAAACTTAACAACCATAGTTAAACTACAGCTATAGCTCCAAGTGTTTTAATCATTCCCATCATTTCTGGCCTGTTTCTTCCATCCTAATTCTCCTTGTCTCACCTACTTCGTCATCCCATTTTTCACTTCTTTTTTCACCTTCCCTGTGTGTCACAAACCACAACCACTTATGTTTGTGATTTTATATCTGATTATGTTTAACTATGGAGAAAACAAGGGAGTTCCAGAAAAACATCTACTTCTGCTTCACTGACTACACTAAGGCCTTTGATCGTGTGGATAACACAACAAAATGTGGCAAATGTTCAAAGAGATGGGAGTACAAGATCATCTTACTTGTCTCCTGAGGAACCTGTATGTGGGCCAAGAAGCAACAGTTAGAACTGAACATGGAACAACTGGTTTAAGACTGGAAGAGAAGTACGACACACGACTGTATACTGTCACCTTATTTACTGAACTTATATGCAGAATACATCATGTGTAATGCCAACCTGGAGAAATCAAAGACTAGAATTAAGGCTGCCGGGAGAAATACCAACAATCTCAGATATACAGATGATACCACTCTGATGGCAGAGAGTGAAGAGTGAAGCCTCTTGATGAGGGTCAAAGAAGAGAGTGCCAAAGCTGGCTTGAAGCTCAACATAAAAAAAAAAACAAAAAACAAAACTAAGATGCCGGCAACTGATCCCATCACTTCCTGGCAAACAGGGGGCAAAGAAATGGAAGCGGTGTCAGCTTTTATATTCTTGGGCTCAAAGATCACTGCAGATGGTGACTATAGCCATGAAATGAAAAGATGCTTGCTCCTTGCACAAATCTGGACAGCCTATTAAAAAGCAGAGTCATCACCTACCCAACAAAAGTCCATGTGGTTAAAACTAGGTTCCCTCCAGTAGCAATGTATGGCTGTGAGAGTTGAACAAAATGGAGAGCTGAGTGCCACAAAATTAATGCTTTCAAATTATGGTGCTGGAGAAGACTTCTGAAAGTCCCTGAGGCAGCAAGGAGGTCAAATCAGTCAATACTTAAAAGAAATTAATTCAGGCTATTCACTGGAAAGTCAAATACTGAAGCTAAAGCTTAAATACTCTGGCCATGTGATGAGAATATGGGACTCACTGGGGAAAACCCTGTTTTTGTTGGGAAAGACTAAAGGCAAAAGGAAAAGCAGATGACAGAGGATGAGATGGATTGATACTATAATGGAAACAACAAACATAAAGTTGGAAAGACTTTGAGAGACAGTGGAGGACAGAACAGTATGATGTACAACGGTCCATGGGGTCACAAAGTGGACTGAACAACTGAACAAGAACAACTGTTACTATGTAAATATTTTGAAGGCAACATGATGTGATAGAGAGATGGTCTTGAAGTCAGGAAGACCTGGGTTCAAGTCCTATTTTCTAAAAGGAATAGGCTGGGTGACTTCAGGCAAGTCACTTAAACCTCTCCAAGCTAGGGGCAACTTTCTAAGACTTTAGGTAATAGAATGCAGAGATAGTATGTGTTTAGTCCCACTCTCCCTATTCTTTCTATAAAGTCTTTATTTTTAAAATCTGGATAGTATTTATGGATTCCACAAAAATAGGTATCATCAGTCTGCAGGGTTATTCCTTCATAGTCTGAAAAATCAAAACATTATAAGTGTATTTCACTCAGGTCACTTGTTTTATTAATATCATACTTCCTGTATCTATACTAGGTTTACTTATATTTTACATCTCCCCACATAAAAAAAAGACAACATTTCTGATACTTTAAAATCATAATGAAACAGGAGTGGCCAATAAATACTTAATTATTGTTGATTGCTTACAGGCACTAAGAATATGTCTTCCATGACATCTAGAAGCTAAATATAATAGTAGGCTATCGTACTGATTTACTCTGAAATCCTGTTTACTACTACTAATGCAAGATATATTTATGGATTAAGAGATCAAAGGGCTGAGACGAGACCTAGCCAGCTTCAGAACTTCAGACCAGACAGACATCATGCTTCCCATCCCATCTAGTCATTGGGTATACTGCCCCTTCAAAAAATAATTAAATATTTCTTTGCTTTAGGCTTCAATTATCCTAAATATGCCTCCCTCATATTAGTACCATGATGGGTCAGGATTAAAGGAAATAACAGAACAGGAAAGACTGTACTTCTTACTGAAAATGCATTTTTACTCCACTCCTCTCCCCATTCTTTGCAGAGATGTGAGCCTATAGTCAAGGTGCATAATGTCAGACATGGCAGATGTGTATTGGTTTTTCTTAACATTTTTTCCCTCTTTTTAATCTTTAACAAAGGATAGAGTGCTAGACTCAGAGTCAGGAAAGCCAGAGTTCAGATTCAGCCTCAGAAACTTCCTAGCTATGTGAGCCTGGGCAAGTCACTTAAACCTCTGTTTGCCTATGGATCAGTGACCCACTGAAAAAGGAAATGGCAATCCACTCTAGAATCTTTGCCAAGAAAACCCCATGGACCACATGGTCATGAAGAGTTGGACAGTTGAACTGAAGTTGGGGAGGAAGGGAAAAGGATGGAAAAGGGGGAAAAATACATTTTCTGTTCATTTCCCTCAAATTTCTGGGGCAATATACCAATCTCTTTCTAAACAACTGTCAAAGAACTAGAAATAAAAGCATAATTCATGCCTTTCTTCTCTTACAAGTTCAACTTAAAAATGAAAGTGCCTCCAAACCATGAAAGAAACTCAGATTATGTAGATACAAAATAGAGACTCTAGTATTTCAAGGTATCACAGTTCTTCACGGGTCTCTAATAATGAACTCTTAAGATATATCAACACAGAGGCCTTTATTTGCTTGAAATTGTTTACAGATTCGTTTTAAAAGAAGGAAAGCAGTACAGTTTCAGTACCAGGAAGGGCTTTAATCATGCCTCATGTTAACTAACAAAGTCAAAGTTCACACATTTGAATTGTGACAATTGTGTTCAAGGTCCTAAAAAGTCCTTGACACTGTGCAATTCTGACAACCTGCAAGAACTGTGGTGCAGATATATTAATTATGCTAAGCTTTTGGAAGGCAAGGTGCAAATAGGAAGGACATCTAGTTAGTAGAAAGCAGGCATTCTAGGGCAGAGGCTTCCCTGATCTTGCTAAACAGCAGTGTGAGCTCCTGTCATCCCAGCAGTCATAGATGCAGCTTAGCTATGTGAGTAAGAAAGGCATGAGATGTTTGACATCTACTTCATTTGTACCACTCGTGGTACTTTGGTTCTGTGTTTTCATTGCAACAGATCACCAGACCTAATTGAGGACATACCAAATTATAAAAAATCATGGTTCTCAGGAGAACATTGTACACAGTAACAGCAATACTGTGCAAAGAAGAATTGTGAATGACTTACTTAGCTATTCTCAGCAATACAATGACCAAGACAATCCCAAAGGACTAATGATGAAGCATACTATCTGCCTCCAGAGAAAGAACTGATATTGACGGAATACAGACTGAAGCACGTTATTTCTTCACTTTCTTTCTTTCTTTCTTTCTTTCTTTCTTTCTTTCTTTCTTTCTTTCTTTCTTTCTTTCCTTTTACTTGAGTCTTCTTACACAAAATAACTAATATGGAAACGTTTTACATAATTGCAAATGATAACCTACATCTGATTGCTTACTGTCTCAGGGAGTGGGGCAGGGAGGGATAGAATTTGGAACTCAAAACTTTAAATAAAAATTTTTTTAAATCAATTTTTTTAAAATCATGGTTCTCCAAGTAATGAAACACTTTTATGGGTGGTATACAGAGTTTCTAAAACACTGGTTCTGGACTCAGAATACAGGGATTCAAATACTCCCTCAGATAAAACACTTTCTCTGTGACTTAGTGCGATCTTATTTAACCTTGTTTCCAAAACAAATTTCCACATTTGTAAAGTGAAGTGGGTGGACAGGATGGCCTGGGAGGTCCTTCCTAATTCTAAGTCCTTGATCCTATGATCTCCTTCCTCAGGAGAAAGGTAGAGAAATACAAAAGCCGATGTATGGATAATCAAACGCTGTTAGCTGTTATCAGTTGTTTTTACTGATATTTTTTTTATCAAAGGTAGAATTCATTTTCATATTATAAGTGATAGTAATATAAAAACAAAAAGCAGCAATAAAGCTTTTTTAAAAAGATTCTCTGAAATTAAAGTAACATTACAGCACCAATTCTTAACCAAAAAGAACATAACCTCCTTGAAGGCAAGGGTTATCACTTTAGTTTTTAATCTCTGTATCACAAAAGCCTAGCACAGTGCCTGGAAAGTCAATAACCATTTATTAAGTGCTTGAAATCCCTTATCTCAAGGACCTTACGTTCTAATGAGGGAGGGGAGTCATTGTGATGAAGCCCAGAAAATGAGGGACACCTGTCCCTGTCCCTTCTTTCATAATGGAAGTGCTGGGAAGAATTCCCCAATGGGAAAAGGAGGAGGAAAGGGCAGAGGGAGAAGGAAGCTCAAATATGGTGGCAATGACCAGACAGAAGTGCTTAATAAATTATTGAATTGAACCCATTTTGCTTCAAATTCACCGCATTTATTTTTTAAATTAAAGCAAAAAGAGTACAAATGAAAACTGAATGTCAACAACACAAAAGATCTGATAGAACTGCCAGTATTACCACAGCTAATTAGGAATTTCAAAGATCATTCAGAGATTTCCATTTCAAACACACATTAAAATCAAATGTATACCAAAAGCCACGGGGTGAAAATACGTGATGCTTTTTGAGGATTAGCTAGACGTGATTACAATGTTTTATTTTTTTTTTTGATGCCTTTTGTTCTTCCATCATCTTTCCAAGTATACCTCCCCCACACACACACACCAAAGTAAGTCTTCCCTAGTAACAAAAATTTAGAAAGAAAAAAAAAGCTCAGCTGAACACCCAGTAAAATGAAGGGAAAGAAGTTTATTTTCTCAACTTTTCTCAGAAGTTAAAGCCAATCATTACAATTATTTAATGTTATTTAACATTCATTTTCATTTTTATTGTTCTTTCATTCTAGTTAGGGTTCTCCTAGTTCAGCTTTGCATCAGTTCACAATTCTTCCTATGTTCATTTCAAGTAATCATATTCTACATTTCTTAAGAGACACTAATATACTATTACTTTCACATATCACAATTCATTTAGTCATTTCCCAATCAATAAGCTCTTATTTTGCTACTTCAAAATATGCTTCTATAAAGCCATTTTATAACTTATTAAGGTTGAAGAGACAGTTTTCAAATACTCCAAATCACTAATACTTAGAAATATGCTAATAGGTGGCTAGGTGTACCCAAGTTAAAATCAGGTCTCAGACACTCACTAGCTGAGTGACCCTGAGCAAGTCACTTAGCCTCTGTTTGCTTCAGATTCTTCATCTGTAAAAATGGGGATAATAATAATACCTACCTCAAAGTTGTAGACAAATGCTGGAGGGCGTTATGGGAAAACAGTTACAGTAACGCAGTGCTGATGGAGCTACGAACTGATATAGCCATTCTGAAAAGCAATTTGGTACAATGCCTATAAAGTGGTTAAACTCTGTATACCCTTTGACCCAGTGATACCACTACTAGGTCTATATCCCAAAGAGATTAAAGAAAGAGGAGAAAATTCTGTATGTATAAAAATATTTCTATAAGTTCTTTTTGCTATGACAAAGAAGAGAAAATTAAGGAAGTACCCATTAAGTGGGGAATGGCTTAGCAAATTATGGTAAATGAATGTGATTAAATACTATTTTGCTATAAGAAATTATAAAATGGAGTTTCAGAGAAGCCTAGAAAGCCTTCTAATAAACTGATACAGAGTGAAGTGAGCAGAAGCAGGAGAACAATACACTGTGACATCAACAGTGAAAAATGAACAATTTTGAACAACTGAAGAACTCTGAAATCAACACAATAATCAACCATGATTCCAGAGGGCAGAGATGATAAATGTTAACCAAAATTCCTGAGAAAAAGACGGTGGATTAAATATGCAGAGAGAGAGACATTTTTACATGGCCAATACAGAAATTTATTTTGCTTAACTATGCATATCTGTTTTTTTCCCATGGAGGTAGGTGGGGGGGAGAGAGAGAGAGAGAATAAATGGCTGCTAACTGAAAAATAAAATTAAATTTAAAAAAGCACCGTTACAAATATTTTTGGTGTATATGAAACCTTTATTTCTGTCTTTGATTTCTCAGGAGTATATGCCAAGCAAAGGAATCTCTGGGCCAAATAATAATGATATTTTAGCCAGTTTTTCAGAGAAAATTCTAAACTGCTTTTTGAATCAGCTCATGCTTTTTAAAACAGCGACATGACTCACAGCTCTACCAACAATGAATTAATGTACTAAACAGGTAGTTTTCAAAAGAAGAAATGAAAGTTATACTCAACCACATAAAAGAATATTCTATATTATTAGTAAGAAGGAAAATGCAAATTAAAATAACTTTGAGGGGAGCAGTTAGGTGGCACAGTGAATAGCACACAGGCCCTGGAGTCAGGAGGACCTGAGGTCAAATCCAGATTCAGACACTTCACATTTACTAGCTGTGTGACCTTGGGAAAGTCACTGAACCCCAATTACCTTCCCCCTCCAAAAACAAAACAAAAATAACTTTGAGAAATCATTTTAACCCTATCAGATTAAGAACAAAAATGATCATGTTAGAGAGTCTGTGAGAAAAGTCAGCCAGCATAATGAGCACTTACTGTATGTCAGGAACTGTGCTAAGTGCTAAGGATAGAAAGGCAAAAAACAGTCCTTACCCACAAGAAACTCAGATTCCAACAGAGGAGAAAACATGTAAAGAATTAGATACACAGAAGATTCATAAGGAGCAGAGGGAAAGTAACCTCAGAGGAAAAAGCACTAGCACCTGGGTCAGGGGGGAGGGAGGTGGGGATGACTGGGAAAGGCTTCCTTTAGAAGGCAGACTTTGAGAGGAAGCCTGAGAAGCTCAAAGCACTGGTGAAGAGGGAAAGCATTTCAAAAACTGAGGGACAACTAGCACAAAGGCATAGGGAAAGGGAGTGGAGTGTCACACGTAAGGAAAAATAAGTAAATAGGTGGAGGAGAGGAAAACTAAGGTAGGAAAGAGCCAAGTGATGAAGAACTTTAGTGTCAAGCAGAGAGAGTCACTGAATTGGGGGGAGGGGGGTAAAAGTGACAAGTCAAAGCTACACTTTAGAAAAATCATTTTGGCAACGTAAGGATGGATTGGAGTGGAAAGAGATTCAAAGCAGGGAGACCAGTTAGAAAGCTAGTGCAATAGTCCAGGCAAGAGGTAAGGGCCTCAACTAAAGTGACACTTGTGGACTGAGAAGAGGACATATCTGAAAGACATTTCGAAGGTAGAAACACGATTTAGCAAAATACTGACTGTGGGATGAGTGAAAGTGAGAAGGCTAGGATGGCACTAAATGTGGGAACGTGGGTAACTGGGAAGAGATGGTGATATAGTTATAGAAAAATAAGGGGAAAGGTAGGGTTTTGAAGCAGGGGAAAGAGAATGACTTCAGTTTCAGATATGAGTTAGATCCCTACTAAACATAACAGCATCAAATATCCAAAATGCAACTGATAAATCTGGAAATCATATACATAGAAATAATGATTAAATCCATGAAACTAATGAGAATCCCAAGTGAGCTAGTCTTAAACTGTGGGTTGAAACCCATATGGGGTTCCAAAAAATTTGGCAATAGTAAAAGGTTTCTGCATGCACAATGACCAAAAATTAATTAAAAGTCAAACATGAAGGGGCAGCTAGGTGGCTCAGTAAATAGAGCACTGGCCCTGGAGTCAGGAGGACCTGAGTTCAAATCCAGTCTCAGACAAAATTTAACACTTACTAGTCATGTGACCTGGGGCAAGTCACTTAACCCCAATTGCCCTGCCTTCCCTCCTCCAAAAAGCACCCCCCCAAAAAAAATCAGACATGGATTCGAGGTGTTTCTGGCAGTGCTTGCCCATGTTGTATGTCACAATTTCACAACAGCCTTGATTCTGAACACATAGCATGCACACTTTGCACAGCACATGCCCTCAGGTCACGTTAAGTCAAAGCTGCAGAAACACTAAAAGGGGTCAAGAGTGAAAAAAAGTCTAAGAATCCCTGAGCTGGAATAGAGAAAAAAGAGAGAAGGGCTCAGGACAGAGCCTTGTATAACACCCAGAACTGGTGGGCATGGATGGCATAAAGCATTAAAGAAGACTGAAAAGTGGTCAGATATGAGAACATTCAAGAGAAGGCACTATCGTAAAAATCCAGAATTAGATTAAGGAGAAAAAGATGACCAACAGGGTCAAACACTGAAAAGAGGTAAAGAAGGATGAGGATTGAGAAAAGGCCATTAAATCTGGCAATCAAGAGATCTGGGTAAATTTGGAGAGAGCAGTTTCAGCAGGATAATGAAGCTGAAAGTCTGGCATCACCAAGGTAGAGAAGACATTCAGAGAAATGAAAGTGGGGACACCTGAACATGGATGGCTTTGGCAAAGGTTGAGTAATCCCAAAGGAGAAAAGTTATAGGACAGCAGCCAGCAGGGACACAAACTGATACACAAACACACAGCTGGTGGAGCTGTGAACTGATCTAATCATTTTGGAAAACAGCTCAGAATTATGCTTTTTGAAAATGTTACAAAACTGTATGTGACCTCTGACCCAGAAATCCTACTGCAAGACAGGTACCAGAAAGGACAAAGACAGAAAAGGCAAGGTCTCAACTAGACAAAAATATTTGTATTTTTCATAATCATCATTTTTCCTAATAGTAAAGAACTGGAAACAAAGCTCCCATTATTTGGAAAATGACTGAATAAATTGTGATACATTAATACAATGGAATATTATTGCATAAGTGATGAATACTAAGAATTTAGAGAATCTTGGAAAGTCTAGTACAGAACAAAGTAAGAGGAATCAGGAAAACAACTTGCAGGATGCCTGCAAACAGGTAAAGTAAAATAAGACTGTTCTACTTGAAAACTTGGATCACTGCAGTGGTCAATCACAATGTCGTCACATGCCTCTCATCTCTCAGCAGTGGCATGGACTGAGACACATCATCAGATATGGCCAATGTTTTGCTTAACTGTATTTCTTATGAGGGAGGGTTCTAGGTCAAGAACCGAGGATATTCTTGAAAAAGGACAGTGGTAGAAAACGAATGCCAACAAGACATTTTAAAAGGAAAAAAATTATAAGAATTTCTTTAAAAATCATGTTAAGCAAAATACTCTTTATGAAACAGAGATGGATGGAAATACTTGGTTCTGGAATTTCTGGACAGGATTTCCAGATGTTTTAGAACAAAACAGTACAGATTAAGTCTCTTAGCTTAAATATCTGAACTTCTTTCAAAACGTTTCAAGCACATAGGAAGGATTTCCTGACTTCTTGGTCTCCCTTTCTAGTCCTCTCCTCACTAAGACCATCAATTCTGGAATTGCCTGAAGGCAATCTCCTTATTTATCCTCTTCTCATTATAAGCTCCCCTGTTACTTCACTTTCTCTCACTTTAACTTCCAAATTTTAATAATAAACAGTGTTTTCTAACAAAAAAAAAGAATAATAGTGTTTTTAAATTTAAATTTATTTATTTACTTTAAGTTTATAGCATTCAGTTTCACAGACCCTTGAGTTTCAAACTTTCTCCTCCTCTCTCTTCCCCGTCATGGCAGCATGCAATCAAATATAAAATCTATAAATGCCTTCACATTGAACATTAGTCAAGTTGTAAAGAAGGATTATAACCAATAGAGTGAACAATGAGAAAGAAGGAACAAAATAAAACAAAACACAAAAGAGAGAGAACAAGTAGTTTGCTTCAATCTGCATTCAGACTCTGTAGTTCTTTCTCTGGATGTGGATAGCCCTTTCCAGAATAATAGTGTTTTTAAAACCATCTGATGTGGTGTAATATGTGGGAAGATTTTTCTGAATCTTTTTTATTATTATTTTTACTTTGTTTTTTAATGTTTGTTACAAAGGAAGATCTGCCCTTCTCTTGATCTCAAGCTCCCATTCTGTCCTCTTACTTCTCAGACTTTGAAGAGGTAGCACTTCTTCTTGCCAAGATCCCTCTCTAAATACGCCCTTGATCCCATCCCATCCCCTCTCACCGTCTCCAGCAGACTGCCTCTCACCAATCATGTGTCCTCTCTCTAATTTTCAAATTCTCCCTGTCTACTGGTTTCTTCCAACTGCCCCCATCATTCCAAGTCTCTCCCATATTTAAACTTGCACTACACTCTACTATCCCCTCAAGGTAACATCCTTTATCTCTCTTTCCTTTACCAGTCAAATTCCTGGAAAATGCTACCTACACTAGTTTTCTTCACCTCCTCTCCTCTCATTGATTCCACAATCCTTTGTTATATGGCTTTAAACACCACCACTCAACTAAAATTACTCTCTCCAAAGTTACCAATGTTCTCTTAATTGCCACATCTGATTTTCTTTCTTTTCTCAGTCTTCATCCTTTTAGATTTTTTTTGCAGCATATGATACTATATGCTGGAGTCTTGTTTTCTGGGTTTTCCTAACACTACTTCCTCCTGGTTCTCTTACTTGCCTCAACAGCCCTTATCAGTCTCCTTTGCAGGATCATCATTCATATCCCACCCCCTAAGTATGGCTGTACTCCAAGATTTTGTCCTGGGGCGCCCTCTCCCTTCTCTTTACATTCTCCTCCTGGCTAACATCACCTCTGATCAATGTGATTTAATTAGCTCTTCTATGGTGGTGACTCCCAAACTTATAAATCTAGGCCTAGTCTTTGCCCTGAACTCCACTTGTGTTTCTCCAACTGCCTATTTCCAAGTCACTCCATGCTACTTTACTTGGTAATTTCATCAGCTCCATGGATTTAACTGTCATCTCTAAGCTGATGCTTTTCAAATTTACCTATCCTCCTCTAAACTCTCTGCTGACCTCCAGCCTCCAGTCTCAAGCAAGCAATCAATACAGCTTTATTATGTGCCTACTGTGTGCTGGGTACTGTGTTATGCCCAAGGAACACAAAAAGAAGCAAAAGTCCCTGACCTCAAGAAGAACAGAATCAAATGGAGGAGACAACACAAATATACATAAAGCAAGCTCTATATAGGATAAATAGGTAACAATTAACAGAGAGAAGGCACTAGAATTAAGAGAGGTTGGGCAGGGCTCTGTATCCAACTAACTTTCAGGTATCTTGAACTGAATGTCTTAAACTCAATATATCCCAAAATGGTCTCTCGTGATCTGTCCCTCTGAATCCTCTTGCCTCCAAACCTTCCTACTATTATCAAGGTCACCACTCTACCTCCCATTAAGCCAGAAACACGGGTATTATCTTTGACTCCTCACCCTCTCTCACCCCCTTTATACAATCTATTGCCGAGACCTGTTATTTTCACTCCTCTAACACCTCTCACAGGAGCCCCTTTGCCTTCTCTAAAACTGCCACCACCCTCAGGCCTGGAGTATTGCAATAGCCTGCTGGTTGGCCCTGCTGGCCATAAGATTCTCAAGTCCATCCTGCACTATCTAGCATATCCCCTACCACATACTCTTCAATCCAATGACACTGGTCTCCTGGCTATTCCTAAAAGGAGACACTTGATCTCTCAGCTCAAGGCATTTTCCCTGGCTGTCTCCCATGCCTGGAATGCTCTCCTTCCTCATCTCCACCTACTGACCTCTCTGGCTTCCTTCAAGTCCCCCACCTAAGGAAGCTCTTGCCAATCCCCCTTAATTGTAGTGCCTTTCCCTTGCTGATTATTTCCTATTTATCCTAGATATAGCTTGTTTGTACATATGTATTTGCTTGTTGTCTTCTCCCTTAGACTGTCAAGTCCTTGAAAGCAGGGGCTGTCTTTTCCTTTTTTTTGTATCCCCAGGGTTTAGCACATACCCAATACAGTAGTAAATGGTGACTAACTGATAGATGTCCTACAGGCACCTGTCTGAGAAAGAAATAATTTTAATGCCCCTAAAACCCACCACCCTACGAAATTCCTTGTTTCTGGCCAGCACTTTCCTCCTAGTCACCTAGCTTTGTAACTTCAGAGTCATCCTTGACTCCTAACATTTCCTAATCCAAATAGCAAATCAGTAGCTAAAAACACGTCTCATATTGGTTACCTTCTATTTTCACATCACCTTAGTTCATTCAGCTAAGCTCATCATTTCTCACCTGGACTGGTCCAACAGCCTTTTGACTGGTCTGTCTGCCATCCATAGCCACAGGCACCAAAGCGACTTTCCTTAAACCACAAGTTTGATCAATAAACACTAAATGGCTCCCTGTAACCAATCTGACCAATCTGAACCAAACTACTCCGTACCGCACTTAAGGTCATGTATAGCCTGGTTCCAACTAACAAGTCCAGCCTCATAGAATACACCCTTCTCTACATTTTTCAGTCCAGTCAAACTGGCCTTCCTCACGTTCCTCATAAACAGTGCTCCATCTCCTGCCTCTGGACCTCTTCACAGATAGCCTCCTGGAATGTACTCTATCCTCACCTTCATATTTTATAATCCCTGATTTATTTCAAAATGCAGCCCAAATGCTACAATCTACATGAACCTCTTTCTGATCTCCACTCTCTCCCATCTGTTAGTGTCTCCTCTCAAATCTTATTTTTATCTTATATATGCCTGTATGTATACATTGTCTCCACCAATAGAATGTAAGCACCTTGAAATAATAACTAACCTGTACAGTCAATTCTTATTATTTACACATTCTGTATTTTTTAATTCATCTATTTACTAAAACTTATTTGTAACCCCAAAATCAATACTTGTGGCACTTTTGAGGTCATTCATGGACATAATGTGAAAAATGTGTCACCTGAAGCTTTTCATTCCCAGCTGAGGTTGAACAGAACAATGCCCTGCCCTCTGGTTTCAGCTCTTAAACTGTAAATGAGCGTCCTTTTGTGGACTATTTAGTGCCACATTTTTGTGTTTCTTGATGGTGATTTTCCTGCTGAAAATGACCCCTGAGCATAGTGCTGAAGTGCCTTCCTAAGCACCAGCAGGTGTGCTACACAAAGAAAACAGATAAGCTAGATGGGTCTGATTAGCTTCTTTCAGGTAAGTTCAACATTAATGAATCAACAACAAGGTACAGCCAGAAAAAGGAGTGGGAAATTCACCAATCTGTATATGAGGCCGATCAGGAAAGTGCTGAAGTAAGTGTTGTGACTACAGGCTCACCGGACCCTAACCTTGTATTTCTCCTGAGAGCAACGGTTCAATATTTGCTAATTTAGTGGTTACAACAGCCTTATAGAACTTACATACCAAGAATGATGAGAACTGACTGTATATAAGCACTTACAATGTGCCCGGCACTTTGGTGTAAGTGATCCTGAAAACAACCCTGAGAAGTCAGTGTCATTATTATCCCCATTTTACAAATGAGGGTAAATGACCTGCCTAGGTTCACACAGATAATAATTATCTGAGGTCAAATTTGAACTCAGTGCTTAAGTCCAGGTGCTGTGCAACCTAGCAGCCTCCTTGAAAGAGGGTTGATTTCATTTTCAACTATGTTTTCCCTAAATAAAAGATGATTAACTAATTGAAGGGATAGGGGAAAAAGATCAAATGCTACAACAGGTATAGTATCTTTCTCTAAACTTCCATAAAATAACAGAAGTCAACAACAACAACAAATAAGGTCATTGGTCATATATTTTTATAACTGTTTTAGTCAATGTTACTTATGAATGAAAGTTCTAATTGACCCTTACAATTCAACAGTTATTTAAAGATCGAATGTTCAGCATTATGCTAATTTCTTTGCAAGTACAAGTCCCAATCTCTGCAGAGTTTAATCTGAGGTGAGAGATGGCACAGTGGAGTGGGTGGATCTGGGGGCAGCCAGGTGGTACAGTGAATAGAGCACCGGCCCTGGAGTCAGGAGGACCTGAGTTCAAATCCATCCTCAGACACTTGACATACTTACTAGCTGTGTGACCTTGGGCAAGTCACTTAACCCCAACTGCCCTCCAAAAAAAGCAAAAGGAAAAAAAAAGAATATTGGATCTGGAGTCAAAAGACCTAGGTTCAAATCCTGCATCTCAGCCCTAACACTATTTTCAGGGTTTCAGTTTACTCAATTATCAAAGGAGATGAATATTTCAACTACCTCCCTCATTACTCAAATGGTATTAGAGAAGAAACAGCACATGACTCAGTGACACAATAGAAAGCAGCATTAACTACAGCTATCCCTGCAGTCCCTGGAAGGGGGAGGGGAGGTGGTATTAGGCGCATGGCACCTCTGAGATCTGGAAAATCCACATAAAATTTTTGGGCCCTCCCTTTGTACCAGAGAAGTTTGAATTTTTTTCTTTCTCTTTTATGGGGTATTTAAAGTACCTCACTGAAAAATTTAGGCTAAATGTTCTTCTGCATTATCTGCCGGCCTACTGCAGGCTTCTGCAAAACTCCCTAAAATTCCCATTTAATTTCTTATGCTGACCCATAAATATATCAAAACTGCTATGGAGAAAGTTGTGATGTGGAAGGAATAACTTGTACTGCTAGTAAGCTGCTACAGAAGAGGTAACTGCTGGTAGGTCTTCCTGCCTCAAGTCTCTCCCCACTCCAAACTAGGCTCCAAAGTGATCACTCCAAAAGTGGTTTTCCTAATCATGTTGATGGGGTGCTTAGATACCCGACCTTGGACCCCAATTTCAGAATCACATTTCTTCCTGCCTCAAAACACTGTCTCAGGCAGTTTCTCTCCAGCTCACAGGCAACATGCCCTAGCAAAATACTTATCTCTCTTCCTGATACAGTAGCCAGCTGCACCTATAGAATTTATTAGTTTAAACCATCTGTGTACTGGCTGAACTGGCTGTGTATTGGGTCATAAAGACATTTACTACTCACTGACCTAACATATGTATCCTACACTTAGCCATGTGTATAGTCCCCTAAGTTTGTGTATAGTCCCCTAAGTTTATCTTGTCTAACGGGACATTGATCAATCGGGGCAGCCTGGGTATTTCTCAGTCAGCCTTGACCGTTAGTTGACTTAGTGACATTTCAGGCCTAAAACCACACCTCCTGGTAGCTCTGGGTAAAATACCTGCACAGTAGATACTAAAACTGCATGTTCCTTTAAGAACTGACCACTCTTTAACCACTCCCTAATCCTTCCCTGACTCGCCTAGATAGCATATTTGGCACATGCTTTACTATAGAATAACCTATATAAACTTTACCTATACCCCCCCCCCCCAAGGTTGCAGGTTCCCTAAGAACTCCTGCCTGCTGAAAAGCATAACAATAAATCTTTGCCACCTTGATTTAAAGAATGCTTGAGTCTGAGAATTCATCCCAGGCAACCTTGGCCTGGGAACTCTAGTCTCAGGATCCCTGTATCCCTGGGGGTTTCTCCCTCAACATTTTAGGCCCCTCATCAGTGTCACACCCTTATCCCAATCCACCCACTCAATAAACTATAGTGACTTCCTACTGCCTCCAGAAACAAATTCAATGCTGTTTGGCATTCACAAAGCCCTTTATAACCTAGCCCCCTCCTACCTTTCCCATCTTCTTAACACCTAACTTCCCAATAAGTCCTTTTCTATCAAGTGACACTGGCTTCCTGAATGTTCCACAAACAGGTGACTCCATCTTTTAATCTCTAGGCCTTTTCTCTGACTGTCCCCCATGACTGGAACACTCTTCCTCCTCCTCTCTAACTACTAATCTCCCTGGCTTCAAGTACCAACAAAAATTCTATCTTTTGCTGGAAGCCTTCTTAATCCTAGTACCTAGTATTAATTATTTCCTATTCATCCTATAATATAACTTGCTTTGTGTATATTTGTTTCCATGTTGTCTCCCCTGCTAGACTATAAGCTCCTTGAAGGCAGGGACTGTCTTTTGCTTCTTTTTGTATCCCCAGGGCTTAGCATAGCTGGTCACAGAGTACGTGTTTAATAAGTGTTTACTGATTGATTGAATGCTTATTGGAGGTTCAGCACTAAATCAGTAAAGATCAGATTTGATTTGAACTCTGAAGATCACATAGATTTTAGATAGCTAAGATTATATGAGGGATAGGAGGCATTCTAGTTTATGCCCCTTCTATGGATTAATCGTGTTTATGAGACACAAGAAAAGTATAGGTAATTAACATCCACATAAGATTCAAAGACTTTTGGGCAACCTCCAACAGATGAAGAATACATCTGAGAAGAGCAATGACAAGAAAAGGCAGTAAAACGAGTGGGTGAATCCTCAACCCATATAATCAGATAATCATTATTTTTTTCCCAAATATTTTAAGGACATTTTAGACCAGACAGTTCTATAAAGTATTGAGAATTAAGATATAACCAAATCAATGTTACACCTCAAAATAATTACTCTGGGAAGCTGTACCTGTCATCTAATGAATGATCTTCCAATATTCAGAACATTTCTGGAACTCCTCTTTTGCAACTGACTCAGGAGTTAGTATATGAGTCACAAAAGATATTCAGTCTTCTTTTTTTAGTCACACTTCATTTTGAGGAAAAACCAGTGTTACCCAGCTTTATTATCTTGTCTCACCAAACTTGACTCTGAATGACTGAGAGCTATTTCCAAAAATCAAATCCACCTTCAAAGGAGAAAGATTTGGCAGGATGAAACATTCACAAGGACAGTGCAGATTTTCTTAAGGTAATTCTGAAAGAGCTTCAAAAAAGTTTTAAGAAACTGCAGCTGCCTGAATGGCTAATTTGAAGGGGATAATACTCATTTGGAAATATAAAATCTCATGCATTTGTTTAAAAGAAAATTACTCCTTACAATTTTATATGTAGGTGTGCTCAATGACAACAGTGCAAGTTCTCATAGGTAGGCCCTATTACCCCACTATATAGCAAATCTTACTATACTACAGTAATAGGAGTAATGGTGATTTCCTCAGAGTTTATGGAAAGCACTCTGCCATAAACCAGATGATCTTTTATCAACTTCCACTTTTTTTAACTCACCTTCCTCATACTGGGCAAGTAATTAGGCACTGACCAAGCAGTGGGCTCCCTCTAATCCATTCCAGGTAAAAGCTGAGCTGTTATTTAAAAGACCACAGAAATATAATAGAGTGAAAAGGAAAGAGGGAGGCTGTGGCTGTGCGCAGTATTTGTCCTGGAAGAAGAGACGTATTCAAACAAGAAAAGGGAGAGTCTCTTCCTGTAAAGGATTATTTCATTTTAGTCATCCTACCAGTTATCATCTTTGGGCTGTTTTTGTCCATGGCAGTAGCTGTGCGCCTCTTAATAATGCTCTTAAGTCTACCAGCCTATTTTCTTCTTTATCTTCCTAAGCTGAATTAAACTATTCCTGGCCCAAAATGGCAACGCCTGACTCAGACCCTTATCCTCCATCTATAGGCCCAGGAATGTCCAGACATTAGAAAGAATGCATTCAGGTACACTTTTCTGCTTTGGACCATTGTGAATTCTGCTTAGATTCACAAATCTTCTGTACTTTGTCAATGGGAAGAGTATCAAGGTTACTAAATGCTAGGAGGAGCAAATGAAGGTAAAATCAGGTCTTAATTTTTTTAAAATATACTCAGAGATATAATGAACTCATGCAGCATTTCACCCATATTCAGAAAAAAAATTTGAGGACACACCCACATCAGTGTGCAAGAATATACATGTTCTGTATTTTTACATAGCTACTTTATGTATCATAACTCCTACTACAGATTACAATATGACAAGTTAAAGGAAAAAATAGTAAGACAGAAAACTTTTCTTCTAAAAAAACCAGAGGCTTTCTAGCAGTCCAAAGGAAATGCCATAACAAAGTCAACCCACTAATCAGCCCACAAAATTATCACTTACCCTTCCCACAGTTACATTCACATAATAAGGATATATCTTATAGCATGATAAGGCTATATGGCATTTCCAATTAAAAAATTTTATTTTCCTTGCTCATGGTCTGATTTCTTCCAAACCATTTCCTCTTCTTCCTATGAGCCTGCCTTTCTTATTTTCACAGCTATTACAGACTGGGTTGATTCTAATTAATGAACTTAATCTTCCTCTCGTAGAGCTCTATAGCTATTATAATAATGACTATAATCCTATGGTTTTCCTTTAAGTATTAGGTCAGTGACACTGTCTTACCAAAGAAAACCTAACTCAATCCTACATTAAAGATTTCCCTACAAAAAAGGATGGCTTAGATCCTACTGAAGATAAATTAGTAACTATTTAGATCTCTCCAATCTAAAGAACAACAAAAAAGAACCATTCTGATCATAATTTTAGAGTAGTGTAAAAGAAACCAGAGAATCTGACTCTGCTTTCAACTTACCTTCTAGAAAACTATCGACGATTTTCCTAGCTCAATACTCTCAATTTCTCAATGAGTAAATCACTACCTACCTTATATAATATCTCAGAAACCATAAATAGGCTGCAGAAAATTACCTATAATAACATGCATGAAAGAAGGGGTACAGAAGATATTCAGAAGTACAATTGGAAAAGGAGGTAGGCCAGTAATAAAGTAAGAGACAACATATAGATAAGTCTAAATATCACACTGGATGACAGAATATAAAAAGATACAGAATAAATTCCTTCTGTGAAACAGCTTGGCACAGTGTTAAGACTTGAACTTCTGAAGACTGATGTTTAAAAGCTACCTTAGACACTTAATAGCTATGTGACCACGTTGCTTCACCTAACCTCTGCTGCCCTTCATCTGTAAAATTGGGGACAAGTCTGTAGAATCGACATTGTAGAAGTGCTGAGGTTCAAATGACAGGTGTCTAGATAGTGCTTCAAAAATTTGTAAATGCCATATAAATATAAGTTATTATTAGGAACACCACCAGTAATTAGGTAGACAAGCTATATACTTAGCATATTCTATTCAACTATCTCAAGATACTGCTTCCTACTCCCAAAGAATATCTTTTACACATCTAAATTAAACATATACCTCCCACCCCAGTATCACAGAATACAGAATCACTGAAAAATCAAAACTGCAGGTAACCCAAAAGGCGGTGCAAAGAAGGATGGGGCAAAAAGCTTGAGTACATTACCGACAGTCATTTTCAATTAAGTATAATAAAACATATCAAAAACACGTATAATTGGAAAAAGAGATCATCCTGTTATGTAACAAGAGCAAGAAAGAAAAAATGAATGTCCCAAGCATTTTGTAGATGCTAATATAATATCAAGTGACCCACAGAAATTCTCCAAAGCACTTGGAAAATCCTCTATGGAAGAATTTTGGAGAGGCACGGCCATGAATCCCACAGACTGAGTAGGCACAAATGGTCTGCCATCTGGCTTTGTAAAGAAAAGATCCACATCAAGATGACAGATCCATCAAAGTATGTAAGCACTTTCTCCAAATATCATTTCTTTATTTGTTTCCTAAACTAAGAGTTTTGGGTTACATTTCAGGGACTGGCAAATACATGTATATAGCTCAAGTTCACATCTTTCTCAGAAATAAAAATGTAAGTCCTCCTAAGGCATGTTCTGCAACTATTTGGAAGGTACTTCCTTTATAGTTAAAAAAATACATTCAGTAGTCTGGGTCATAATTCTAAAGATATTTAAAATCACCAGATGACAGAAAGATGAAAATCCAAACAACTTTTACCATTAGTACTACATAAAGTGAACACCATTTCTATATAGAGTGAAAATAGGCCAAGAAAAGGCAGAGAAAACGACCAAATAAAAAGTCAGACCTAAAATCAAACCAAAGTTCATGCCACAGTGATATTTTAGAAAGTCAAAAAAACTAGCGAACAATGTCACATTTCTAAACTAATTTCCAAAGATACCATTTGCATTCATTTCATACCTGCTTTACACTATTTTTCATTTAAGAAAAGCTCAATCAGACTATTTCTAAGCTCCTGTGCTCTACAATGGCAGCCTTTGCTTTTGGTGCAGAAGCAATTAGACTTCTACCATCAAACCTAATCAGTCAACTGTCTAAAACAAACTAAGTATCATACAACCAGATTACACACTCTGCAGCAAAAAACAAAATGTATGCTTGATATTTAACTATTCAGTTAATTTCAGCTATGACCAAAGTCTAAGTTCAAAATCTATTATAGAAGAATTTTGTGGTATATACCACACAATATGAAATCAAGATCCTAAAAAAAAGGATACAATTAATCAATCAAGAAACAATTAAGTATCTACTATATGGCAGGCACAGTGCTAGGTGTTGGAGAAAAATAAAAAAGAAAACATCACCTGCCTGTGAGAAATACAAATTCTATCAGGGAAACAATATATGTGTACAGAAATAAATATATACAAAATAAACCCAAAGTGATTTTTAGGGGGGGGGGCAGCCAGGTACATATTCTTTATGCACTAAGGTTTCACAGAAGGTGACACCTGAGAGTTTTGAAAGACACAATGAATTCTTCGAGGCAGAGGTAAGGAGGGAGTACATCCCAGGTAGAGAGTACAAATAATTAATACAAAAACAAGTTATAAAGGGTTGTATTGGAGGAGCAGTAAGAAGATCAGTTTGGTTAGACTACATGAAGGAGCATACTGTGTTTTATATGATTGGAAAGGTGGGATGGACCAGGTGTTGAAGAATTTTAAATGCCAAACAAAGGAATTTATATTTGACCCTGGAGATAACAGGGAGCCATTGGAATTTATTGAGGAGCAGAGAGATGTGGTCTGATATTTACTTTAGTAAAGTCACTCTGTGACTGTGTGGAAGTTGGAATAGGGGAGAAACTTTAGGGAGGAAAACAAAGTAAAAGGCTATTTAAATAGACCAACCAGGAGATAATGACAAGTCAAGGGGTTAACCTTGGAAAAGGAGCCAGAGGGGCAATGATGTCAAAGAAACACCACTGGGAGGGAAGGAAAGGTAATAGGTAAGTCCATGGGCACTGTGCTAAGGGCTTTACAATTACTATTCCATTTGAGCTTCATAACAATCTTGAGAGGTAGGTGCTATTACCATCCCCATTTTACAGTTAAGTAAACTGAGGCAAAAAGAGGCTGAATGACTTTCTGAGGGTGGCACAGCTAATTAAGTGCCTGAGGCAGTTCTGAACCAGGGTCTTCCTGACTCTAGGTCCAAAGCTCTCTCAATTACCCCACCTAGTCTCCTCTGATCATTGAAAAAAATTTTGGAAAAACAAATTAGAAGAAATTTTATTAGCCTAAAAGAGGTCCTTCCAAAATATGATGAAGATAGCAAGAAACACTATGCTACAGGCATTTAGCTGGAGTTTGGGGGTTGTTTTTTTTTTTTTTAAAACTAAATTCACATTCCATCTGAAACAATCCCCATTCCCAAGCTATGACTGGTATTTTAAGCAAGATAAACTATAGATGAGCTCTTTTAATAGTAACACTTCTACACTGTATTTTCTTCATTCAGTTTTATAACTGACCCTGACATATGCAGAAAATAAAGAATTTGATCTTTGGGATAGTTCCCTACAGTCAAAAGACATGCCATTTGGAATAACTGTGGTATAATGCTATCTAATGAATAATCAATAAATCAGTAACTATTTATTAAGAGTGCACTATGGGCCAGGCAGGCACTGTACTATAAAGAATGTATACACAAAGAAACAATACCTGCTCACATAAAAAAGCAAACTGTGCAGCTAAAGTTATTAAAAATACTTTAGCCTAAGAATTCAGTTTGTAAGTTATTCACACTTTTTGAAAAAGGAGAAGGATGAGCTAATCACTTGTGAGTATTCGAAGAAGTTACTCAAAACATCTCTAGAAACACAGTGTAAACAGTAATCAGAGAACTAGACAGCATAAAGTAGATATACAATAAAAGGAATTATAAATGTCCCTTCCTCTATATAAAAACATAACTGATTCTTTTGAACCCCTTCCTATTTAAATGATCAAAACTATCAATATCAACCACTCATCTTCCTATTTATAAAACTAAGGGGGTTGGAATATATACTAAGTTTCTCTAATTCTATTTTAAGACGTTATAAAATGAAGTCAGTTTTACAGTGAGACTTTGAAATCAGCTATCACTGAATTCCCTAAACCCTACTTCAGTGCTTCACTGCAGAGTGAAAATGACACATATCCAAGACAATATCAGCACAGCACAATCTCTGGCAGGTCTTACCAGAAGATTTTAAGGGCCTATGGATGGCCTGTTTATTGACAGTCTGAGGACCAAACTTGATAAGTTTGGAGAGGCAGATCATCAGAAGGGAAGCAAAGGGGCCACCAACTTGTTCAATCACAGCAAACCATGAAAACAACTACTTTGGTACAAAGGGTTTTAATCTCAACAGCTGAAGTCAGCTGAACCCTCACCAACAAAATATATATCCTTGAAGAACTGAGATATCATTTGGTTTCATATGAAAATTATGTGGGGAAAAAAAAGATATTTCCATGTGCTGAATGGATAGCAAAACAAATCCATTTGTTTTTAGGATATTTTCCATAGAAAATGTATGTCTAAGAAACTATTTTGGACATTAACCCCTGCAATTCAGTGTTTACATGGAAAAGTACATGAAGGAATGAACAATTTTGTCCGACAATGTCAGACAACCCATAAACATGAAACTTTCCATAGAATTACCCTATTTAATTTCAGTGAAACATGCAGAACTATGACTTTAAAACTAACTGACCAAACTACATTTCCAGGCTTTTGATCAAGAATTATTTATTAAACACCTATTACGTGCCAGGCATTATCTTAAGAGCTAGAGGTACAAAGAAAGGCCATAAAAGAAAAGTTCGTCCTCTGAAGGAGCTTACAACCTAATGGGGGAAAAGACAAGTAGACAACTTTGTACAAACAAAATACATACTGAATAAACTGGAAATAACCAAGAAGGAAAGTACTTTCTGGCTCCCTTTAAGCACCTAGCCAAGAGCTTTTAGGAGAAAAAGTACTTAGAGGTTTTATTGCATTTAATTTTTTCAATACACACATATGTCATACATTTCACAGGGCTTTAAAAAAAACCCACAGGAGATTTTCTTCTAGACACACTAAAAGATAAGAAGTGATTTTTTTTTTCAGTGTTTAAGTGGACTTACGCTTTAAGTGGACATCTAATATTACTTCTCCTACTTTCCCATTAAATATACAATTCTTTCAAAAGTAATCAAAGCCTGGACTTCACTCGGGAATCTGCCACCTAAATCTATTCCAATTAGCCAGCATTTTTGTTCCTGAAAGATGCAGTTCTCGAGAACCATCCATCAAAAGGGAATAAAATGGGAACATCCCGCTCTTAAGACAGCACTGAAGCAATGATGTGTACAACAAAGAAAAAAAATGCTAGTTTTGTCCCTGGAGAGATACAAACAGGAACTTTACAGGGAATTGATCACAACTGCATCACAAGCCTCCTCACATGCAGACAACACAGCACTGTATTCTTCTCTCATTGTTATCCGAGGCACTTATTTTTGTGATAACAGTGGTTGATTTTTCGCAGTCTCCTCTACCCTCAAATTAGACACAAGGTTTCTCTCCTATTCCAGGGGTCCAAAGAAAGCAGGGTGACAAGCCTTAGCTTATATCCTGAGCTCGTCTTGCCCCTTTCTGAGCATCCAAAGCGAAGATTGGAGGTGGGGAATTCCCCCTCACACACAGGCACCGGGGGAGACCCTATCGAAGAGCAGACTCAGAGGGTGTTCGCTCGTCCGATCGCAGTCCTGTCACTCGGACGGACGGACAGCACTCTGGGGTCGTGCAAAGGAGGAGAGGAAGGGGCAAGGCTGCAGACTCCACCTCGGCCCGGGCAGAGGAGGGGGACGGGCGGGGGGGTGTCTTTGGCTCTTTATTATTCTGTCTCCAGGCGGGAGGAGGGACGGTGATCACTCCGGGAGTTCGGGGAACGCTGCCAGCAGTCCTACCTACCTCGCCCCTAAGCGGGAGGGGGGGGCAGCTTTGTCTCCAACCGGAGGTGGGGGCAGAAAAGGGGAAGCCCGGGCCAGAGGAAACCTCTCCTACTCCTCCGGCCGCTGCCACTTCAGGGAGACAATGAAGCCTCGGCAAAAACCCATCCCCCGGGGAGGAAGCCCTGCCGGGGCAGTGCGGGCACCAGATTTGTTCCCGGCCCTGAAGGGGCCCGGGACTGGTCCCTTCCTCTTCCCAAGCCCACCCTCCCCCGGCTTCCTTCCTCCCTCCTCCTCCTCGTTCCCCCGGCCCGGCCCCAGACTCCTCACCCTCCGAGAGCTCCAGCTCCAGCTCGGCCAGCTGCGCCCGCACCTCGGCTGGCAAGGCCGCCACGGCGGCCGGCGACGGCTCCAGGCCTCGCTCCGCCATCCCCGCTCCGCCGGCCGGGCAGCGAGAAGACAGAGAGGGGGCGGGGACGGAGGGACGCACCAGACCCCACACCCCGGGCTACAAGCTCCCGAACCAGCCTCCGATCGCAGCCGCCATCAGCGGAAAGTCACGTGACCCCGCGCGACGGCGGCGGCGACGGCGAAGGGAGGGGTGGGGGGAGAGAGGGAGAGGGAGGGAGAGGGAGAGAAGGACGCTGAGGTCCCGCCCAGAGCTAGCCCAGCTACAGCGAGAGCGCCGCGCCCCCTGCTGGCAGGCCTTGGGGCTACAGGCCCCCGCTCGCTGATTAGAGCCCAGTGCTTCCGTGAAGGAGGCTGTCAGCTGGGACTGACTCCCCAGCCGTCTAATCCAGGGGTTCTCAAACTTTTTGCAATCAGGACCCTTTTACACTTTTAGATGCTAGTGAAGGACCCCCCCCAACCCAAACAGCTTTTGTTTAGGTGAGTTCCTCTCTTTTTTTAAATTCATTTTTTGGAGTTCCAAATTCTCTCCATCCCTCCAGCCCCAACCAATGAGAAGGCAATGTATCTATTATACACGTGCTTAGGTGGGTTTCAGTGATAGAGTGCCGGATGGGAATGTGCAGGACACTTGTTTAATCTACATTACTAACATTTTCCTCGTCACTTTCTTAAACCTAGGCAATCAATAAAATAATAAATCAAGCCTTGTTTTCTAGTTTACAATTTCCTAAAATCACGCTGAAAATTTCCAACTGGATCCAGACAGAAATTAAAATTGAGTCATTTTAAAATATATATTAATTCATTTAAAAACAACAATAATAAGTTAAATGTTAACATAAAGAAATTTTTTTAAACGGGGGAGATAATGGCTCAGTAACTAGACTGTTGCTCTATTAGAGTCAAGAAGGAATTCTAAACCTGGCCCAGACACTTATTAGCTGTGTGACCCTAGGCAAGTTAGTTAAACTTCTATTTACCTCAGTTTCCTCATCTATAAGCTGAGGATAATAGCGTCTACCTGCAAGGTTGTTGTGAGGATCAAATAAAATAAAATCCGTGAAGTGCTTTGCAAACCTTAAAGCCACAAAATATTTCTAGCTATTATTATTTTGAAAAATAATTGTTTTTTAAAAATTAATGAGGAACGGCATTGTTTTACATATTTTTGCTAATAACTCTATTGTCTGACTTAATAGAAGAATCTGGGTTCTCATTTCTGCTTCTGCAGTCACTCTGTTTTGATATGTTGGTTTGGTTTGATGTATATAAAGAAAATCTGACCTCATGCAGCATAGTTGTTTTTTTTAAATAGGAATATTTAATAGGCAAATAGTATTATTATGAAAATAATTTTGAAAATAACTCAGAAAGTTTCAGAGACTTCTAAGAGTCTTGGGCTACACTTTGACAATAGAGGATAAATGATTAGATGATTGCTAGATGGAAAGATAGATAAGCAGATAAATAGTATTTATATAGCACTTTTAGGTTTCATGACTCCTTTACTGTTATCTCATTTGATAGGAGTGCAAGCAGAACAAAGAGGATGGAGTAGGCACACTATCCCATAAGGATAGATAGGCATCTATCCTTAAAGGAGCCACTGCTGGGAGTACAGGTTTGGGATATCTATCCATCCGGTTTGAGTGCTAAGGAAACCTTCCTCTAATTAGGAGTTAGATACCTCTTCCTCACATTCTTCAGCAACTTAAAAAATTCACACCCCAACATCCCATGTTTCACAATATGAATCAGACATGAGACAAGTAGTTTATGCCTACACAGAAATAAATGCTAAACATGCTAAACGAAAAGAATGATGGTGTGTATTGACAGAATTATTTGAACAAGATTTGGTAACAGTTTATAAATACTGTTAAAAATCACCTCAGAGTCTGGTAGAGTGCATCAGAACACAGTGCAGTTTAAGTAATCAGCTATTTTACATTTTACTTAAAACAATCTGATCAACTCTGCTGGCAAAAATGGTTCAGGTGTGGCCCCTCTCCTGATGGTAGCCACTCTCTCCACATTCACAAGTCTCCTGGGACCTTCAAATCTCTAAGAACTCATGAGATCACCTCTAGTCCTACACACATTTACCACGTTGTACTCATTCCCCTAAGATTGGAGAAACAAACAAAACAGGCAGAGAAAGCCATGTGCTTGTTGCTATATAGAGCCAAGAGGGTGACAGAACAATTACCTCTTCCCCCAACCAACTCTTGGTATACAGATGAAACATGCTTCATTGCCAGAAAAGGAGAGAGTAGAAGAGCCCCGTAGCTTCTTTTTGTACATCTCGAGTCATCAACCCTTCCCACCCAGCAGCCAGTGAGAAGACTCTTTGTCATCATATACTGCAATATGTGACTCATCAATGAGTCATATGTGGCTGAAAGCCAACCTCTGCCAAGCTTCCCTTCAGATTACCAGAACCAGTTAAGCAAAATCATTGAATGCTCTAATAAATGTCCCCTATAGGCCAGTTTACCTGTTAAGATGTTAAGAAAGCCAGTCTAGTTGAACTGCAGAGTGAACAAAGGAGAATTGTGTGTAATAAGGCTTGAAATGAAGGTTGCAACTAGGTAATGAAGTTAGTCAATAATCATTTATTAAAGACCTGTTATGTGCCAGGAACACAAGGCAAGCACTTACATGTCTCTCTGAAGAACTTTGGAACCGATTGTGAGACATGGAAGACACTGGCACAGAACTGCACAGTATGGCATGCCCACATTAAAAAAGGTACTATAGAGGTGGCTAGGTGGCGCAGTGAGTAAGAGCACCAGCCTCGGAGTTGGGATGACCTGGGATCGAAACCGGCCTCGGAAAATGAGCACCCACACATAAATAATGACTAGCCATATAACCTTGAGCAAGTTACTTAACCCCAATTGCTTTAAAAAAAGAAAAAAAAGGTACTATGCTCTATGAACAAAGCAGAATTGCAGTAGCTAAAAAGAAACATGAAACACACCAATCAAGAGACACCTCTATTTCAAATGTTCATCTGGACTATCTGTGCCCAACTTGTGGTAGAGCCTTCTAAGCTCACATTGGTCTGATTAGCCATAGTTGGACACATTGACTCCTTGACTCCAACGTGGTGATGTCATTTTGGTCCTCTTCAAGCACAAAGGGAAACGACCAACCATATCTAGCTCTAATCCTTTCTCTGAAATCCAGCAGCTAGACTCCAACTGCTTCCCAGACATCTCCACTTGGATATCCTACCCATCAATACCTCAAACTCAACATAACAAACTGAAATCTACCCTCTTCCTTAAACCTACCTCTCCTCCAAAACTCCCTATTTTGATTGATACCAATACCTTCCAGTTACCTAGGACAGCAACCATTAAGTACTTGCTATGTGTTAAGACACTGTGCTAAGCAGTGAAGATACAAAAAGAGGCAAAAGACTGTAACTTCTCTCAAAGAGCTCACAATCTGATGAGGGAGACAACAAGCGAATATGTACAGACAATCTATATTCAGAATAAATAAGAAATAATCAACAGAAAGAAGGTACTAGAATTAAGAGGAATTAGGCAAGGCTTCCTATAGAAAGGTGAGATTTTAAGTGAAATTTGAAGGAAGCTAGGAGGCAGGGATGAGAAGTAAAATCATTCTAAGCACAGGAGACAGCCAAAGAAAATGCCCAGAACTAAGTGTCACTGGATCAGAGAGTGTGAAGGAAGAGTGAGATATAAGAAGACTGGAAAGGTGGGGGAAGTAGGTTATGAAGGGTTTTGAGCTCAATATTTGATCCTGGGGGTGACAGGGAGCCACAGGAGTTTATTGATTATGGTGGTGACATGTGGTGACATTGTCAGACCTACTCTTTGGGAAAATCACTTTGGTAGCTGAATGGAGGATGGACTGCTATGGGGAGAGGCCTGAGGCAGGCAGACCCACCAACTGGCTATTCAGTAGTATAGGTGTGCGGTGGTAATGGCCTGCGCCAGAGTGGTTGCAGTTTCAGGGGATAGGAGGAGATCTATATAAGAGATGTTACAGGGGTTAAATCAATAAGACTTAGTAACAGATGGTATGTGAATTAGAGAGGGGGGAAGAGAAAATGAAGAGTTAAGGATGCACCTAGGTTTTGAACCCTGGGGAACTGGGAGGATGGTGGTATTTTCTACAGTAATAGAGAAGTTTGGAAGGGGGAAGTGTTTATAAGGAAAGATAATGAGTCCAGTTTTGATATGTTGAGTTAAAGATGTATGAAAGGCAGTTGGAAATATGAGAGCGGGCTTTAAATACCAAATATAAGAGTTTAGAGTTAACATCTTAAAGGTAACAGGGAGCCTGAAGCCTGAATGTGTAGAGATTTTTGATTTAGGAAAATCACTTTAGTCTATGTGGAGGATATAAAGGGTATCCTGCTTGGAGCTGACATATGTTATAGTTCATGCATTTTGTTGGGATGACAGGACGTTCTTTATTTTTTGGGGGGGGAGGCAATTGGGGTTAAGTGATTTACCCAGGGTCCCACAACTAGTAAGTGTCTGAAGCTACATTTGAATTCAGGTCCTTCTAATTCTAAGGCCAGTGCTCCATTTACTGTGCCACCTAGTTGCTCCTTGACAGAGCAATTCTTGATTGGTCCCTTGGTGGGGTTATGGTGGGGGTGGGGAAGCTGGAGAAAGAGGATGAATCAAGATTAGTGACTGAATGTCATCAGGGAAGAGATTGTTCTTCAGGACCCTCCTATATAAGTCTCTAAAGAGAGCTGGGGAAAGGGCTTCTTTCTTCTGTAACCTTCTCTCTGGGAACTGTCTTAGAGCACTTTCTCTTTCTGCCAGTAGGATGACCACTGCCATGCCATCCTGTAGCTTATTAGCTAATAAAAGCCATATCCATGCCCTTGCTAGTCACAAAATCTGAATCATGTGGGTTCTCTGACAGGGCAGGTCTGAGATAAATTGGAATTATTAGTTTATCATTTTCGTTAATTATCTTTACTTTTTTGGGGGGGACAGATGTAACAGGCTATTTCAGATGTATTGTGTTTTCAGTATTCGGGAACGATTATGAATCTTTAGTGTCTTGTACAGTTTCTGTAGTGTGGGGAATAAGCCAAGGTCCATATTGTGTAATACATTTTCATTTTGGGGAGGATACTAGATATAAGCCACAACTAAACTTTGTTTTAGAGATTTCCCTGGAGTTCAATTTTGGAGTGTGGACAAAACCAGAGAAAGACCGAGCAACCTGACCCCATTCTTTAGGGTTAGGACTAGCCATGATGAATCCTGGTCCATGTAAGCCCTTTGTCAGTATCCCTTCTTCAAATGATATATTAAAAAAAAAAAAAACCTCACTTAATCCTAACATTACATTTTTGTTGTTGTTGAGTCATTTTTTAGTCTTGTTCAACTCTTCTCGACCCTATTTGGGGTTTTCTTGGCAAAGATACTGGAGTGATTTGCCATTTCCTTCTCATTTACAGATGAAGAAACCAAGGTAAACAGGGTTAAATGACTTGCCCAGGGTCACACAGCTAGTAAATATCTGAGGCCAGATTTGAACTCAGGTCTTCCTGAAAACAGGTCTGGTGCTCTATCCACTGTGCCACCTAGCTGCCCTAACATTACATTGAATTATTATCTATTAAGAGGGTAGGCTACTTCCTTTCACAGGAAAACACTGATGGCCTCCACTTCAACCCTCATTCCTCATCCCCTTGCAATCTGGCTTTCAACTACATCACATTTTAAATTGCTCTTTAAAGTTAGCAATGATCTCTTAATCTATAAATCTAATGTACTTTCCTCAATCTTCATCCCTTCTTGGTCTCTCTGTCTGAGTAGTCTCATCTGACCCAGTTCTCTAGAGGTTCTCCTCCAGTCTGCTTGATCATGCCTTGTTTCCTTTGTGAGATCATCTCCTCATAAATTTGACTGTACCTCAAAGCTATCTTGGGCCTTCATTTCTTTCTCTACAATCTTGCTTTTTGTGACCTCATTAGGTCCTATATGTTTAATTTTCATCTCTATGCAAATGTCTCCTATATCTATATAGATATTGATATAGATATCTATATAGGTATAGATATAGATATAGATATAGGAGATTGTATCCTATTGCTAGGGCTAGTCTCTCTCCTAAGCTCCAGTCCATGTCATCTGATATCCATTGGACATTTTCACTTGGATGTATCATAGGTACTTCAAACACAACATGTCCAAAGCAGAACTCTATTGTTTCCCCAATACCCAACTCTTGTTCAAACTTCCTTCTTTCGAGAATGCCATACTTCAAAGTCTTCTTGTAGTCTCATTTTCTGTCATCTCACATAACCAATCCCTTTAGGTCCAGGAGTACGGCCTTGAGGACACCATGTGGCCTTCTAAGGTCCTAAGCTGTAACCTTTTAATTGAGTTCAAGTTTTACAGAACAAATCCTTTTATTAAGGTGATTTTTTTTCTGGAAAGTTTGGATTCAAAGGGCTGCCCTTGACCTAGAGGGCCACATGTAGCTTCAAGTCTGCAGGTTCTTCTCCCCTGTTCTAGCCACTCAGATTCACAACTTGACGAATTCTTGTCTCTCACTGTTTTGAACTGTGGGCAACTAAGTCATCCTGACAATTGAGAAGGGAATTTATAATTTTCATATTAATTGATATATGTGTAATGAAAATACTAATAATTTTGTTTTCTCAAGAGCTTCCTCTCTGGTTTGGGAGTCAGAGGTCACAAAGCAGTTTAAAATGATCAATCAAAACTCTGACAACATTCACAACCACTGAACCTTAAGCGAAGTGAATCAAAGATTGTGCCATTGCCCTCCAAAAAAAAAGAAAAAGAAAAACTGAAAATTTGGGCACAAAGATTCACCTTGCCCTACTGGAAAAGTTGAAGGGGGTATGGGAGAAGATATGGGAGAGAGCAGATTGGGGGAGGGGATATGCTATAAGGGGACTGTTATTCTGGGGTGGTGGGTAGGGGAAAAATGGGGAAAAAACTGTAACTCAAAATCCGGCGGAAATGAATGATGTAAACCAGAAGTTAATAAAGCATTAAAAAAAAAAGATTGTAGAACCTGTTCCTGTCACAGAATTCTGATTCTGTACTCTTGGGGAAGTGGTCACGACCCCCAAAGACTTGACTCCAGAATTGTTATATTGTGGGACTTATGGGTTTCTTGTAGGAAACCACTAAGAGATTGTTTATAATCCACCTTTCCCTCACCCCAGATGTGATTAAAGTATGTAACCTCTCCTTTTATTTCAGCTATGAGAACATTCCTCACTCTGAAATCGATTAATTAAACTACTTGACTACTGGCACTGCCATCTCTAGGTCTGCTTGGCATGGCTCTGAGCATTCTCAGGCTAGAGACTGGCTCAGTAAAAATCCTGTTAACACCACGATAAATACCCAAACTAGCCTCAAAGATGCCATGAAGGAAGATGCTGTTTGAATCCAGAAAGGAATATTGCTGTGGTACAGAAAATGATGAGCTGGTTAATTTAGAAAGACATGGAAAGACTTGGACTTATGAAGGAAGATGCTATCCACCTTCAGAGAAACAGATGTTAGGAAGAAATAAGCATAGTATGACTTTACATATATGTTTATAAGTGTATATGTGTATATAATGTCTATGTTAATAGATATGTATATATACATAAGTGAATATATATATGTATACATATAGATCTCCATGCTTAATTGTAGTCTTCTTCAGGAGGGGGGAGGGGAGAGAGGGGAAAAAATAAAGTAAAAAGTGCACAGCAGAAAATGAAAGAAAACCAACAAGGAGGCAAAGAAAAGCTAGACAGCTTTGAAAACAATGTGTGGTATTTATTTTTTAGGTTTTCTTGTATTATTTTATGTTGAATTATCTCTTATGGTCTGTGCACATGGCAATTTTTTTTCTTTTCTCATTTTGTATTTAAGTGTAAAATTTTTTTTAATTTACAAAAAAGAAAGAAACCCATATGATTTTATCAAGTAATTACTTGTGGGATTATTGACCAGCTTGGAATCTCCTTTACTAGCTGAGAATCTCCATTTATAGGCAAAGTCTGGGGGGTTTATGTACCTTTGTAAAGAGCTTCTAATGAATTTTAGATGATTACCTAGGAATACGACAATTGCATGGAAGTAACAAACCCAGAACAGAGTGTTTATCCAACGGAAAAGAAAAACAAGCAGAAGATACATTTGTGGTATTAAATTATGACAAATCAGTAACAACATAGCCTCAAGGATTCAAAAATACGATAAACGTATTATAAGTTACATAGACCCCAAAATTGTAATATTATTAGAACAAGAAGCCTTTGTACTTCGGTATCATTGGAGTAGTCTAAGCCAGCCACTGGGCATATCATAGATTAATCTTGTAATTAATAGCTAGTAGATTGTTAGTGACCTAGTTATTTCATTTATAGTGTTAAGACCTCTCAATTCCATTTGACCTATAAGCCTGAATCTTTAATATTCTGCTTTTTTATGTCTTAATTCATCTCCTTGCCTTTAATCTCTCTCTCCTCTCTAATCCATCCTCCTCAGAGATGATATTTTTATAGGACTGCTGTGACAGTGTCCCTACCTTTTTCAATAAACTCCACTAATTCACTATTACCTGTAGGATCAAATAAAAACTTTTGTTTGACTTTTAGTCTTATACACCACTACCCTCCTCTACTATAGCACACACACACACACACACGCACACACACACACACACACACACACACACACTATCCCATTTCTCTTCTTTGTGTATTTGTATTGGTTGTTCCCCATGCCTAGAATATGCCCCCTTCTCCCATCTTCCTCTACAAATTCCCTAGTTTCCTCCAAAATTCAATTCAAATGCCATGGCCTACCTGAGGTATTCATGAGCTTTCTACTTCTAGTACCTTCCCCATCAAGTCTGTTGTTTTCAGTCATTTAAATCTTGTCCAACTCTTTGTTACCCCATTTGGGATTTTCTTGGCAAAAATACCTCAGTTTCCTTCTCCAGCTCATTTTACAGATAAGGAAACTGAAGTAAACAAGATTAAGTGATTTGCCCAGAGTCACACTGCTAGAAAGTATCTGAAGTCACTTTTTTTTTTCATTTTGGAGAGAGGAAGGCAGGGTAATTGGGGTTAAGTGACTTGCCCAAGGTCACAGCTTGTGCAACACCTTGTAAGTGTTAAGTGTCTGAGGCCAGATTTGAACTCAGTTCCTCTTGACTCCAGGGCTGTTGCTCTCTTCTCTACACCACCTAGCTGCCTCTGAGGTCACATTTGAATTCAGGTCTTCCTGATGACAGGTCTGGTGCTCTATCCAATGCACCACCTAGTTCCCCACTAACTTACCTTGAACTTATTCTACATATATTTTCAGATATTTTTGTCTTAGTATTCCCAGTGCCTGACACATAGTAGGCATTTCAGTATTTGATAGATTGATTGGTTGCTCTACCAATAAGCACTAGGTTTGAGAGTGCATGGCCTTAGCTGACCATCATCCTGCATGTCATGGCCTAGGATCTCACCTTACAACAGAATGGAGACTCAGAGCCAGGATGAATGGGAAAGTTGTGGAACAGGACCAGAGGAATCCCAAAACCATGGTCCCTTGGGGCTTAGTCATCAACAGAACAGGATGGAAATAGGCATTTTAGAAAGAGGCAACAAATCCAAGTTCTTACTACCCTTTGCCTCAGGGAGGTTTTCAGGCCTCCCCAGAGAGGAAAAAGGACATGGATGCTTTTGGCAAAGAGTAGACACCAGGAGACAGGTGGGTATCTGTGCACCACCCTTTACTTTACCAGTAATAATTAATGGACTATGGGAAATGGTAGTAATGATAAGTAATCTAATAATGTAATGATAAGATCTATCCTGGAACTCCTTCTACACACAAAACACACACACACACATACACACACACACACACACACACACACACACACACACTGCAAAGTCATGTAGGCATTTGTCTTACCACCTTAGCCATAGGTCCTAATTCTTTGGGATTCCCCCTTGCCTAGAGCCCTTACCCTCCATCAATGTGAAGAAGGAAATATGGGTGATTTATGTTTCACCTGCTTGTGGATATAGTGGGATGGGAGAATAAGGCAGGTATAGTGAAGGATATCAGATTTCCCATCACCATTAATCACTAATGACCATGTACAGTCCTAAACAGCAAGAATAATTCTTAAAAGAGGAAACCACCATAAGGTCTGCAAGGGAGAATGGACAGACCCCCTTAGTTTTGAACTGCTGATCCACAGTCTTTGCCTTCTTCTGTACTCTCTCCTCTCCATCCTTCTATTAAGCATGGTTTTCTTGCCTCTTGCCTCAGGTGCTAGTTTCACATGCCCAGAGAAACTCAGCAGAAGGTGTTTACCTTTTTGGCAGCATGGAAGGGAATGTGAAGGGTACTCTGCTTGTATCCTGAAAAATAAGGCAAAGATAAATGGGATTCTCTAACCTTCATTCAATTAGAAGGAAGAATTGGACACCTTCTGTGGAAAGGATGTCAAAAAGTCTCCTATCTATGTGAACACCCCTTCTGTATGCCACCTGTGCAGAGAATATGAGGTTGCTTGGTTGTTGTTTTTTTTTTTTTAAGTTTTGTTTTCAGTTGTATATAATGTACCTTTTTTCTTTTTCTTTGATGTCTTCTGGTTACAAGTCTAGCCTACTAAATCCAATATAGCTGCCATCAGTAACTTTTTGCATACAATTTCAAATTGCTGTCCAGAATGGTTGTACTCATTCACAGGTCCACCAAAAGTACATCTATGTGCCTGTTTTCCCATAGTCCCTCCAACATTTATCATTTTCTTTTTCTGTCATTTATCTAATTAGTAGTGTTTTGGAACATTTCCACATGAAAAAATGTTCCAAAACACTATTAAGTAAATAAATGCAAATGAAAGCAGTACTGAGAGTCCATCTCATATGCCTCAGAGTAACAAAGATGACTGATGAAGAATGATAGGAGCAGAACCAGGAGGCTAATTTTTGTGATAACTGTAAAAACAAACAACTTTGAAAGTTCTAAGAACTATGATCAAGACAATGACCATTCATGATCCCACAGGAGCAGTGATAACACTATTCATTATAGAGAGTTGATGGATTTAGGGTCTGGATTAAATAATATATTATATGTTTTTGTATATAATCTTTGGGAGAATTTGTTTTGTTTGACTAAGCGTATTTGTTACAAGAAATTTGCTGTTTCTTTTCTCCGCAATGAGGCGGGAGGTGGAAAGGAAAGAAAATACATTTCTGTAAAATTTTTTAAAATATAGAGGTGGGGAGGTCTTACTGATATGAAATGCTACATGAACTTTCAGATGAGATTCATTGTATTATTAGTCTGATCAACTATATACTTTGTTGCAAGAGACCTCTCACTTGTGAGTAAATGTAAATGATTATAATTTAAAAACAAAATATATCAATAATAACTGAAAGCGTAAACATTTAAAAAAAAAAGAAGACAACTCTGATCAGTAAAATGACCAGCCACAATTTCAGAGATCTAGAGAGGTGATGGATTCAGAGTTCAAAATGAGACATTTTTTGGACGTGGCCAGTAAAGGAATTTGTTTTGCTTGACTATTGTATATTTGTCAAATGGTTATTTTTCTCCCTTTCTTCTTTCCTTTCTTTTCTTTCCTCTTTTCTCCCTCCCTTCCTCCTTTTCCTTTCTTTCTTTCTTTCTTTCTTTCTTTCTTTCTTTCTTTCTTTCTTTCTTTCTTTCTCTCTCTCTCTCTCAAGAGCAAGGGGAGATGAAATGGAGAGAAAATTGGAGAGAGATTCTTATTAGGCAGCTAGGTGACACAATGTAGAGCAATGAGTCTGGAGTCTATAAGTCTTAAGTTCAAATCTTGCAAGATACTTAGTAGCTATGTGACCCTGGCAAGTCACTTACCCTCTGCCTCAGTTTCCTCAATAATAGTACCTACCTTGTAGGGTTATTGTCAGGATACAACAAGATAATATTTGTAAAAGAGTGCTTAGCACAGTCCTTCACACATAGTAGGCACTATGTAAATTCTCATTCACCTTATTAATTGAAAAAAATTAAACTAAATTTTAAAAATCTCTCTAATTCAAGTCATTTCCTTGCTCAATTTATAGTATTCTCAAACAAAAGACAAAATTCTACGAACAAAATTAAACAGGAGGACAAATTTTAGGTAACAGTTCTTATTCATAAAACAGAACAATAATAAACTTTCAGCAAACTTTAAAGAATAATTTCTCTAAATCATTTGATTCTTCTTTAACCATTCTCTTTAAGGATTCTCCTCTTAATCTAGTCAATGATGCATTCAAGAAATAATCTTATTAATGTAATTAATCAAAAAGGCTCCTTCTCTAAGTCTAATCATCTAAGCAGTTCCAAGGGAGGTTTTTTCCTTGGCTTGGTCCCTTTGGGATTTTCATTAAAATGATATAAAAACTTATAATGGCTGGATCTTGCTTTGGGGTTGATAGTTTAAGAAAAGTTTCTCATTCAGACTCGACCAAAGATTTCAAATTAAAATGTCCTAATCAAACTGTGTAGGAGCCCCCGACCTCGTTTTCTTGAGGTGTCCCATTTTCCAGAGATGAAACCCTGCTTCCCCCCTCCACCACCCACAACTAACACAATAGTGAGTTTTTAGAAGTGAACTCTATTAAACTTTCAGTGTCCTTGAAGCCAAGTCATCTATAAGCCTGGCTCGGGCCAATCTGACCAGGCTGATAAATTGTTTGTGCAGCCAGGACCCTTTCAGATAAGGGGAACATCCTCCCTCCAGGGTCCCATGTTCCCAAGCTCTTCTGCTCCTTCTTACTCCCCTCCCTCACTATTCCTTCCCCCCTCCCATGCCACTCCCATTTGAGAGGAGATTGCCTTCCACTCCTCTTTTGAGACCTCCCCTTTTGTTGTACCCCATAAATATCCAAGGCTTTGTCTGTATTATGGGCTCTTTGTTAGAAGTTCCCATATGCATGTGCTTTTCTCTTGTAATAAATCAAGTTACTACCTATGTCTCATGGAGTCGTTGCTTTTACAAAACAAAGTACTATCCTAAATTTATTTTTTAATATATATCCTTAAAGATGGAACAAGGGGTCTTAGTATGCTTCCACAGTAGTATAGTTTGAGATCTAGTACTGTTAGGCCCCCTACATTCTCACTGTTTTTCATGATTTCCCTGGAGATTCTAGATCTAGAATATAATCCTTTGGGGGAAAGGAACAAACATTTATTGAACACATACCATGTGCCAGGCGCTGTGTTAAGCACACTATGCTCTTCTCATTTAATTCTCACAATAACCCCATGAGATGGCTACTATTGCTATCATCCCCATTTTACAAACGAGGGAAATAAGGAAAATGAGGTAAATGGAAATTAAGTGACTTGCCTAGGTTACACAACTACTAAGTATCTGAGACCAGATTTGAACTTGTCTTCTTGACTCCAGGCCCAGTGCTCTATCCACTGTGCTACCTAGTTGGTCATTTGGTTGGTATGACACTGAATAAGTAAATTAATTTAGGTAGTGTTATCATTTTTTTATATTATTCAACCTAACCATGTATATTTAGTATTAATACAGTTATTTAGGTCTATCTATATTTGTGTAGAAGGCAGCTAAGTGGCTCAGTGGATAGATTGGTGGGCTTAGAGTAAAGAAGACCTGAACTCAAACTTGGCCTCCCACACTTACTAGCTGTATGTCCCCAGACAAGTCATTTAACTTCTGTTTGTCTTAATTCACTGGAGAAGGAAATGGTGAACCACTCCAGTATCTTCACCAAGAAAACCCCATAGACAGTGTAGTCCATGGGGTCATGAAGAGTCAGACTTAGTCAAACAATTGAATAACAACAATATTTGTGTAAAGAGCATTTTGTAGTCATTTTCACATAGTTCCTTGTATTTTAGTAAATATACCCCTAAAATTTTTTAGTTATTTTGAGTGAAATTTCTCTTTCTAGCCCTTCTTGCTGGATTATAGAAACACTGATGATTTTTGTGGGTTTTTATCTTATATTTTGCAACTTTGTTGATTTTGTTATTTCAATGAACTTTTTTATTATTTGGGGTTTTTTAAGTAAATCATCATTTCATCAACAAAAAGGATAATTTTGTTTGCCCTTTACCTATACTTACTCTCTTGATTTCTCTTTCTTGTTTTATTGCTCCAGCTAGTTTTTCCAGGACTATATTTAAAAGTATGGATGATAATTAGTATTCTTGTGTTACCCATGATCTTATTGGACAGGTTTCTAATTTTTCCCCATTACATATAATGTTTACTCTTGTTTTAAAAAGATATTATTTACTATGTCAAGGGAAGAAAGGTCTCTTTATTCTTATGCTACCTAGAATTTTTAATGGAAACTTGTGCTGGATTTTGTCAAAAGCCCTTTTCAGCATCTATTGATATAACCAGGTGGATTTTATTATTTATATTATTAATGCAACAATATTTTTATGGTATTTCTTATGTTCAACCAATTCTGCATTCCTGGTATAAATCCAACTGATTCACAAAGTATAATCTTTCCAATATGTTGTAGTAGCCAATTTGCTAATATTTTATTCAAGAAAATTCTTTTGCATCAATGTTCATTGTTTCTCTGCTTTGTCTCTCTATGGTTTATATACTAAGACCATATTTGTATCATTAAGAGGTATTGGAATGATGCTTTCTTTTCCTGTTACTGCAGACAGTTTATTTGATATTGGAATTAATCATTCCTTGAATGTTTGATAGAATTCATTTGTAAGGCTATTTGGTCTTAATTTTTTTTCCTTTAGGAGTTGATTTATGACTGGTTCAATTACTTTTTCTGATATTGGGTTATTCAAATAGTTTATTTTTTTCTTTTGTTAATCTAATTAATCTTATATTTTTGTAAGTATTTTTCCATTTTCACCAAGTTATCAGTTATGTTAACATATATTGGGCAAAATGTTTTCTGATAATTTCCTTATTTTCTGTTCAGTTACTGTTAGATCTCCTTTTTCATTTTTTATTCTGTTAGTTTGATTTTCCTCACCCTTAAAAAAAAAGATTACCTTTTTATTTTTTTTTTGGTTTTTGGGGAAAAGCTCCTAGTTTTATTGATAAATTGAATTGGTTTTTTGCTTTCAATTTTATTCATTTTTTCTTTAATTTTTCAGAATTTCTACTTTGCTGCTTAGCTCTTTATTAGTTATTATTAAAATTTTTTAAAGTTTTGTGCCCAATTTACTTATTTGTTTCTTCTCTCTTTTGTTAATGAAAACATTTAGAAATATTTCCCCCTAAGGACTACTTATAGCTGCATCCCACAAGTTTTATGATGATAGCCTATTATTTTAGTTTTCTTTGACAACATTTTTTTTCCACCTACAATTTGCTTTTAAACTATCAGCTCTTTAGAACTATGTTATTTATTCTCCAATTACCTTTTAATTCCTTCTTCAAGGGTCTTTTATGGAATACATTTTATTGCATTGAGATCAGCACATTTTGCATTTAGTATTGTAACTTTTCAATTTTTTTTTGGGGTGAGGCTTATATGTCCCAATAAGTGACCATTACTAAAAAGTGACTATCTATATATCTATCTCTTTTCATTTCCATTTAGTAATCACCATATCTATCATCTCTAATATTTCTAGAGTTCCATTCAGTCCCTTAATATCTTTCTTGTTTATCTTTTTTTTTTAGATTTGTCTAGGTATGAAAGGGAGTTAGAAAGGGGATTAGAAATGATAGAATTGATAGAAATGGATTTCATGTCAGGGTTAGAATCAAAATTTGGGCTAAAAAGCAGAGAGTATACTGAGTTCCCCCATTCAATGTGAAAGTTTACTGTTTATTTTTCCCTTCAGCTCTATTAATTCTAATATTTATATATTATGCTATTTTGTACACATATTACTGGTATTGGTTTATTGCCTGTGATGTCTTTAAGCATAACAATTTTCCCGATTTTCTCTTTTTATCACATTCATCTTTGTTATAGCTATATGAAACCATGACTAATACCTGTATTTTAAAAAATTATTTGCTTACTTTTAGCTTACAACATTAAGTTTCACATGAAACTTGGAGTTTCTAATTTTCTCCCCTTCCCTCCTCTCCCCAATCCCCATCATGGTGACATGCAATCAAATATATAATACCTCTATTTTTAAAAATTTAGTTGAGACACAATAGATTTTGTTCCAGTCCTTCATTTTAAATCTATATGAATGTTTCAAGTGTTTTTCTTGTAAGCAATATATTCTTGGATTTTGTTTTCTACTCCATTCTGTTACTCTATTCTGTTTCATGAGTGAGTTCATTCCATTTATGGTCACGGATATGAATCTTAAGTGTGTATTTACCCTTTATCCTGTTCTCTTTTATTTTTTCTCTTTTTATTCCCATCTCCCTATTTACAAATAAGAAGATAGTAAAAGAGGGAATTTGATTTAGACTTGTGATCTTTAATTAAAATAGTCTGTTTTCACTTTTTTACAACCCTTTTTCTTTCTTTGGCTCACCCCTGATCTCAGGTTTTTACTTTTTCTTGTTTTTCTCTTGATCTCTCACATTCTTCTTCCCAACATTCAAGTTTGTTTTGTTTATGACTATTCCCTTACCTATTCTGCCCTTCCTCTTAATGCCCCCACCCCTGACATGTCCTTGTTCCCTCCTATTTTAGTTTGAGTTTAATGTATTTCCATGCCAAGATTTTGCATTTGTGCATGTTTGTGTAATTGTGTTTGATCTTCCTTTGTCCAGTTCATATGAAAGTGAGGTTCATATGATGTCCATTACTGCCACCTGTTCTTCTATAATTAAAAACCCTTCATTTTGTAGACCTCGATTATATACTAGTGATATATGCCCCCTCCCTTTTCTTTTTCCCCCAAAATAGTTCCCCATCTCACCCTTTTTTTATTATTGAGACAATCAAAACAAAATAAAATCACTCATAGAGATTCTGAAATATTTACCTTTCTGATGACTGAAGATAATAGACTTCTGAGAAAACATTTATTTCTTATCTTCCTATTAGTATGTAAACAATTCCTGTCTACATATTCCCTTCCAATTAAATAAATGTGTGGACCTTTCTGGGTCTTTCTTGGATCCTGTGTTTCTAATTCAAGATTTCTATTCAGTTCTTGCCTTTGCATCAACAATGATTGGAAATCCTCTGTTTTATTAAATAAAATATTTAATTTGCCCCATATTCTTAGTTTTGCTAGATATGTTATTCTTTTTTTTTTTTTTTGCTTTTTGGAGGGGGGAAGGCAGGGCAATTGGAGTCAAGTGACTTGCCCAAGATCACATGGCTAATAAGTGTTAAGTGTCTAAGGTCCTCCTGACTCCAGGGCTGATGCTCTATTCACTGAGCCACCTAGCCACTCCTGGATATGTTATTCTTGATTGTAAGTCTTTATATTTTACCTTTTAGAGTCTCAGATTCTAAGTTCTTCCTTTCTTCAAGTGGCAGTTCCTAAATCTTGTGTGATCCTTTCTTTGACTATTTGATATTTGAATTCTTTCTTTCTTTTTTTAAACTTTACTACAAGCCATGTTCTATGGCTGGAATTTGTTTCATCAACTCTACCTTTCAAAACCCCTTATTCATTTATTTCCTATATTTCCTTAGTAAATACTAAATTAGTAACTGTTTCTCTTTTGGTTAGGAACCCTGAGGGTCTTCTGCTTCAAGTTTAATTTTTTTTCTTCTTGTTTGATTAAAGGGGCCACCCGTTGATTAACTTCTTAAATTCACTGAATGGGCATTACCTCACTCAAAGTGAGAAACTAAAAAGACTTTAGCCTAAAAGGGTCAGGATCTCCCAATGCATCCTGGGCCATCTCTAGTCGTTTTGATAAATATCTGGCCACTGGACCCAGATGGCTCTGGAAGAGAAAGTAAGGCTGGTGACTTGCACAGCCCTTCCTCACTCAAATCCAATTCAACTGAAAGTCATGTCATCATTCCCCGATGACGTGGTCCTCTTTGAGAACAAAGGACAAAAACATTTTCCTTTAAGGATCAACCCAGGCACCACTCAGTCCAAGAAGTCCAATTTTTCTAGGTATTAGTATACATTCCCTCCTTAGATAGATAGCATTATATCATACTCTAAGGTTTGTAAAGTGCCTGTGCTTTTACAAATAATTTCATCTAATTCTCACAACCATCCTGTGAGTAAGTGCTATTATTATCTCCATTTCACAGATAAAGAAACCGAGGCAGATTTGCCCAGGGTCACACAGCTAGTAAGTAACTGAAGCAGAATTTGAACTCAGGACTTCCTGTCTGTAAGTCTAGCATTTTATCTATTGTATCTCTGCAAAGAATACAAGGTCTATCCCCAGTAGCTTCTCTATCTCATTAAAAAACAAAGAAGCCCCAAGACAGGGAAGCTGAGTTACCTTGCCAGAATAAGACCAGTAATATCAGCCCAAAGACCCTTTTCCTACTTATCATTGTCACCAATTCTCCAAGAATCTTTTTTATCTCTACTAGCATGAAGCAACATCAGTCCTCAGGTCCTGGTCCCTTCCCTCTATGCCTAGTTCTGCTAGATTCACATAAAAACCCTAAACACCTACTAGACTTTATTGGTTTGGGAGGATGCCCTATTCCCTCTTGGGCTGCAGGAGAGTGCACTTGATTTTAACTAAGGCCCCATTAGACCTGACCTGCTTCCAGTATTCTCCTCGTCTGCTCTCTAAATCATACGTCTCCTCAATAAAACTGTTTTGCTTTACTGTTTTTTATGCTCCATGTTTCCTTGGGGGTGAACTGTTGGTATTTTGAAACTTCTTTAAGTCTGCAAGGATTATTTGTTGGTAGTACTAGAACTTGAACCCAATTCTTCAGACTCTAAGTTCAATGTCCTTTCTATCATACCATATGCTTTGTTCTTGTTGAACCCATGGTGGTTTCCAGTGATCACTATTCTGATCCAATTCTTTTCTCTATAGGTCTAAATATCTCATACTTGAACATAGATACAAAAACTAGAATGACAGGTTAGCATGGCTCTTGCATAAGGATGACACAAAAGTTCATGAAACATTTAAGTTTTGCCTACATGGCCCAGTAGATACAATACTGTGCTGGACTTTGGAGACAGAAAGACCTGAGTTTAAATCCTAACTTACTTAGATGTATGAAAAGTAAAGATAATAATGGCACCTATCCTGAGGGGTTGTTTTGAGGATCAAATGAGAAATTCTTTGTAGTACATGAGAGAAGCTGAAAGTCTCCTAATAAGTCATGACTTCAGCTCAGAAGAACTGTGACAAATAAAAGTCATGATGTCTAAGCATAGAGTCGAGACCTCCCAACTAGGAGAATTCTGTTGAGAAGCATTGGGTGTTTCAGGAACACAAAGCTAGTAGCTTTATGGAATACTAACTCATATCAAAGTGCTGGAACTAGGAAGCTTAACCATTTACAGAACAGGCAGTGAAGGGGACCTTAACAGGACACTTTACTGCAATGATGGATTGCTCAAGTGAGCAATAATAGTTTTTAATGAACCTCATTGGACTGTAAGTATAGGCCACCCAGATGTACAGACTATCTTAACCAGATGATAACTCTCAGTGACATTTCCAGTGAAGGATATGTTGTGTACTATTATCCAATTACTTTGTCCCAAAAAGGACTATAGACAATCAAGAAGTGGCTTCTTTCTTAGTTAGAAATTCAGGTATAGACTCAATAGCCAGGTCATAGAGATACTGATGGTGAGCCTTGCCTTCCTACAAGTCAAGGCATAGGGAAACAGGTCTATAATCCTGAGTATTCAGACCAGACACTGCAAAATTTCTGGTCCTGGACAGGAATGTAACATTTATATTGCAAATGGTGTTATGGAGATAAGAGACTCAAGCAAATGCTATGTAAGAGTTTGTAGACATTTTGAATTTAAACTTTTGAGACTGTGTTTTCGAAGACTTCTAGGGGGAACTGGAAGCCACAGAGGCAATCTATTCTGGTCTCTGACCACACAGGAGGATGTTCAGGAAAGTGGGAATCTTGATCTCTGGATACTGACTCTTCTTCCCCTTTCATCCTCAACTCATCAGTTGTGAACTCAAAGCTGATAATCAAAGGCCTTCCCCTTTGCCTGCTGAGAACTGAAGAACATGCTAGTGAGACTATCTTGGTCACCTACTCCCATTTTATTCCTTTATTTTTTAAGAAATATTTTGTTTTAATAAATCAAAATCTGCCTTCCTATCCTCCCACCAAACCTTCCTCTTCAATAGAGAACACAAGAAAAGACATTACAAAAATGAACAGTCAATCAAGACAAATTTCCACGTTGGCTATGTCCAAAAAAATGTCTTATTCTGCATTCTGAGTCCCTCACCACTCTATCATGGGTTACATAACATTTCATCATTAATTCCTGGAATGGAGGTTGGTCATTATTTTGATAAAAGATCAGCACAATATTCTGTCAGACTTATATATCTTAATTTGTTCATCCATCTCCCAATTTATGGACACCCCCTCACATTCCCATTTTTACAAACTCAAAGAGTTTTAAATATATTTGTACATCTTTAAGTTTGTTTTGCTTATGACTAATCATTCCCTTAAATCTATTTTCTCTCAAATCTCCTCCTTTCTTCCCTTTCCCTGTTGAATAAAATGTATTTCTGTACCCACCTATATATATTCTTCCTTCTTTTGACCAGTTCAGATGAGAGTAAGTTTTGATGTGTCAGCCATCCCCCACTCCTCTATAGTTTTATAGATGTCTACTTGTGCCCACTCATTATGTAAGATAGATTTTCCTAACCTTCTTTTCCTTTCCCCAACATTGCATTCCTTTTTCTCTGTCTTTCCATTCTTAAAAACATCATTGTACAAAAGAACCACTCCCAGGTCTTGTCTAATTGGACTCCCTGTATTCCATGATGATTGGGTTCTGAGGAGACACACACATCACCTTCGCATATTGGATTGTAAGCAGCTTATCCTTGTTGAGTCCTTTGTTCATTTATGTTTACCTTAATTTTTTGTTCTCTCCTGTATTTGAACTTAAAGCTTTCTTTACATCTCTTGTCTTTTCATTAGGAATACTTTACAATCCTTTCTCATTTTCCCCTGTAGCATGACACTCAGTTTTGCTGGGTAAGTTTTTCTTTGCTATAAGCTCATATCCTTTGCCTTCTAGAATATTTTATTCTAAATTCTATGCTCCTTTAGAGTGATGACTGCTAAATAATGTATGATCCTTACCATGGGCACTTTGGGACTTGAATTCTTTCTTTCTAGTTGCTTGCAATATTTTTTCTTTTTTCTGAAAACTCTGGATTTTGACTAGGATGTGTGTTCCTGGGAGTTTCCATTTAGGAGTTTCTTTCAGGAAAAGATTGGTAGATTCTTTCTACTTACACTTTGTTCTCTGGTTATGAGAGATCTGGGGCAGTTTTCCTTTAAGATTTCTTGAAATTGGATGTCTAGGTTCTTTTTTAGTCATGGCATTCAGCTAGTCTAATGATTCTTAAATTTTTTTTCTCCTTGATGTTTTTCATGTTAGTTGTTTTTGCAATGAGATACCTTACATTTTCTTCTTTTTAAAATTTTTATTTTTAAACTGAAATACACAATAAGAAAAGAATAAGAAACATATTGTAAAATTAAATATAAAATAAGAAAATAAGCAGAGCATAAGAGAGAATTCTATATAATAAACCTATATAATAAATACTACACATTGTGTTCAGAGCTATCCATCTTTACTTCCTTGTAAATTTTCATTTTCTTTTATTTAAAAAAACTTTTGGATTTAATATTTATTGTTGCCTCATGGAGTATTGACTTCTATTTGATTCATTTTAATTTTCAGTGGGCTTGTTGCATGGACAAGGGTCTTGTACCTCTTGTGCCAAGTTTTAAATTCCCTAATTCTTTCTTCCATTCCTCTCATCCCCCCCCCTCAATATTTTTCTCAAGTAATCTTATTTAATTTATAAAAATATTTTAAAAGGTTTTTTTGAACTCTTGCTTCACCTCCTCCAGGAATTCTAGTTGTTTCTGCCCAACCTAGCTTTTTTTTTTTTTCTGAGCCATTGCTTATAGATGATTTAGAGTCATTCCCTTCTGTGTTTGTGTCTTGAGCATATGTGGGGTCCTAATTGGGGAAAAGCCATAAAATACAATAAAAAGTCATAAAAACTTAAACTCTTTGAAAGTGGAAGCCCAAACATGGTGACCTATTTACAATCATAACTTAGATACTTAATTTTATTTTAGACACTGAGTCATAACTTAAGTTATAACCTATGATAGCCAAAACAAGAGTATCTTGACTTACATGTGACCAAGACATGATTAATACACAAATTTATGTTTTGGCATAACATTGGCTTAATTATAAAGTTCATTAATAAGCAGAAAACCAAAAAATCCACCAATCAGTAGTGATGCACTCTCTAGCTTCTCCTGCCTTTGTTTGTTTTCTATAATTACCATGGGGATTTTGGGGGTTCTTTGTCAGGGATTCACTGAACTGTCTGCCAGATGCCCCAGATTGCCCCTGTTCTGTAAGTATTCATAAGAATTGATTAAATTACTACCTATAATCAATCTGAGAAACTTGGTCGCTTCCTCTGGTATCAGAAGATCCCATGATTATGGAAGAGGGTTTCCCCAGTCAGGGGGATTACAGAACTTACAATTGGCATAGTTGGGCAGGATATCAAAGGAAGGCCAAAGGAATAAGGGATAGGCCAGGGGGAGGGGAATACCTGGATGGCTTTCGTGTGGGGGGTGGTGTGAGTAGGGTGATGCCCTGAAAACATGGCCCTAGAGTTCTGATGGAATTATGTTCCATCAGCTTGGGAAAAGGAGGAAGAAAGTAGTGGCAGTAGGTTAGCCCCTCCTCATAGCATTAAAAAAAGCCACTACCAAGTTCCTAGACTCAGAAGTAGACAGAATAGAATAGAAAAACTGGAATGGAATTGCAGTTAGAAGGAATAAGTAAAAATGTTGGTTTGCCACTTAACCAAATGGAAAGGAGTTAAACATATAGACAAGAAAGAGACAAGGGATGTAATTGTGAGAGTTTCTTTCTCCTTCTTTCCTTCCATCCTTGGCTGACTACAACAGCCTGGGTGAACAAGAGAGAGAGAAATAAAAAGCATTTTTAGTGAAGTGACAATTATTTGAGTTGGATCAGAATTTGAAAGAAACAAGGTAAGTGCTGACAAATCTTTTTGTGTCTTGCTAATTAAATCCCTAAAAGTTCTCTCTCTCTCTCTCTCTCTCTCTCTCTCTCTCTCTCTCTCTCTCTCTCTCTCTCTCTCTCTCTCTCTCTCCCCCTCTCTTTCCCTCTCTCTCTCACTATCTAGCAATCTAGCTATCTTTCTAAAACTTCTCTCCCTCATTCCTGAAGTGGGGTCAGGTGCTGGGGTGTAAAAGGACAGACAAGAAAAAAAAGGAAGGGGGGAACCCTTTCCTCTCGATCTAAGAGAAAAAGGTCACTTCACTGATTTATAGAGAAATGGGTTTGGGGGCTGAATCAGTGAAAGTTTTAAAACTTGCACTTTGGAATAGAACTGGCACTTAACTCTTTCCTAGCTCGCAAAAAAGGAAAAGGTTTGTGTGAATTGGGAAACAAAAGGTAATTGAGTTTGATTGGAACATCTAGCTAGAATTTAGGGAGTCTTACAAATTAAAATTAAATAGTGCTCAATTTAAAAATAACTTAAAATTGGAATGTGTGTTAAAATTGGAAACTTCATTAAATTACATGAGACTCCTATTCATAAGAAGAAATTATAGAGAGCTATGGGGTTTTTCCAAGATTGTGGAATTGAGAGTTGAACTAAATTAAAACATGCTCTTAAGTGTGATAATTGGGGTAGATTACATCTTAGTATCAGATTTCCATTTTTACAATCTTTGGCAATGGATTGACTGGAAATAATGGACCCCATAATATAAATGATAGTAATAAATAACATTTGTATAAAATATAATACTATAATCAGTATTAAAACCATAACTCCAGGTTCTGTGTAATACTATTGGAATATAGATCCAGGTAATTGAATTCATTCTGGTCACATTTTAAGTGAAATATTGTCTCTCCTAATTTGATGCTTAAGATAAATCAGAATTTATTATACTATTTGATATTAAGACAAATTGGGAAAATACATAGATCTGAAATTTGTTAACTGGGTGACTGTAGCACCACACAATATTTACAGAGCCCATGGTCACAATAAAGACTATGACTATAAGTATCACATGACATTCAATTGCAAAATATACCAAACTCTCCAGAGAGAGGACAGAACTGAAGCGTTTATTTAGACACCAGAGAACAGAATCTCAAAACCAGTAAGCTGATTCCATCAAGTCATTAAGATGGCATAATAATGCTGAGAGCCACAGCATCCTTCAACCTTACCACAAACCAATACAAGATCAGTCTCTACTCATTAACCTATCTGACTCCTTGCCTGAGTGTCCTCTTTCCCACACCATCTTGCTAGCTCTGATCAGCTTCCTGTGGGCTCTGCTTCCCTTCAGCAAACTCCTCTCACCACAGGCTCCATGTGACTATATTTAGTCTATTAGGGGATAGAGTTTATCTTCACAGCAGGGAAACTTCCTGTAGATTCTGCTGCACCCTTCAGCAAATTCCCTCCATCACAGGCTCCATGTGATTACATTCAGCCTGTTAGGGGGCAGAGTTTACTTTCAAAGCAGGGGAGGTCTTCAAACTCCCCCCTAGCTCTATTAAGGGTCAGGGAAGATCTTCAAATTCCCATTCCCATTACAGTGACCTTAAGCAAGTTAAATCAATTTACTTCACATTAGGGTAAAGTGCTTAACATAATGCGTGGCAGAGGGCAGACACTAAAAATGTTGTCTATTATTATTAGTTCCTTAATTTGATGTGATGAATAAACAATGCCAATGGTGATGAGATGCCTGGTTTTCTATGTAAGGTAATTTGGAAATGAATTCAACAGATTTGGAGTCACATGATTGGTAATGGGTTTATTTCAGATTTCAACTTCATAATATTTTTTCAAATTGGCAAATTTTTGTATCGGTTATGTCAAACAACTGTTCATAATTTAAATGTTATTAGAGTATAAATTGAAAGAAACAAACTGAAAAAATTGTTTAAAATGAGTTACATTATTTTATCAGCCCTGCTAACCTTGTCTTATAATGTTTTATAACTGCCATTTCCACCTTTGCCTGTAGTTAAGAAGAGGTTACTGGGGCGACTAGGTGGTGCAGAGAATAGAGTATCGTCCCTGGAGTCAGGAGGACCTCAGTTCAAATCCTGCCTCAGACACTTAACACAAAACTAGCCATGTGATCTTGTGCAAATCACTTAACTCCAATTTCCCTACCTTCCCCCCTCCAAAAAGCAAAAGCAAAAAAAAAAAAGAGGTTACATCTAAAGCAATTTGACTATTATGAAAGTTGTAATATTGTTAACTAAGTTATTTGGCATTATTGTTTTAATGCTAAAACTTAAAATTAGTCATTGATTACAGTGTGTGGAAAGGAGGGAATGAGATGAAAGCCACATCCATTGGTTCTCTTTATTCAGAGAATCCTCCTTGGGGTATGAGGATGTTCAGCAAGTTTAGACTATTCTACCTTGGGGAGGAGGGGGGGTGTCAAAGAGCACAGCCCATAGTGACTCTAAGGGTAGATGGGGTGGATACTCTTGATTCCCTCCCCTTAGGAAGATGGCCAAAGTTGCCTCCAATGTGAGACTATAGGGGGGATGACTAGAGACTGTATGTGCCTGCTACCATATACTGGGGTCCTAAAAATAAACAAAACATTTCTGATCTGGTAGATACTGGTATAGATTGCATGACGATATATGGGAATCTCAAAAAGCATCCTGGCAAGTGGGTTGCCATAAAAGGATACAAGAGAAATTCAGTCAGGGAAAACAAACTAAATTAAGACTGAAAATATGGAACTTGCCACCCAGAGAGTATCAGTCTAGAGGAAGAATGGCACTGGGTGGGCAAGCAGGGGCACCAGGATCAGTCCCTTCTCTGGGGTCCCTCTTGATTCCCCTCATTTTGTAAATTTGCTAGGTCCTTAGAAGCTATCTATGTGGCCAAGGTCATCAGCTCTGGGAAAAGAACTTGTTTGTGTTATGGAGTTACTAAACAATGAAATTAACTTTCTGAGAATTTGAAAGTTTATGTATAATATAGAAATGCTTTCTAATGATTGGTCTTTACACCAGGATAAACTTAAATTTGAGAAGGAAAGAAAAACAAGTGAAAGATGCTAATTGAAATCTTTTGTGTATGTGACTCCTGGTAAATTTTTATTGCTTATTGCAGTTCCATGAGAGTAAAGATAATAGTATATAGACCTAAGCTGTGATTAGTGAAACCTGCCATTTAAGGTAAAAGCTCTTGGAACTACAACAGATTTTATTTTGCGGTTTGAATTTAGGTGTAGTTGTCTAATGGCAGTAATGCACCATTCCAGAAAAAATGCCACAAGCTACTCAGAGGGAATATGATCTTGAACTGTTACAGGTAGAGATTTGCATCTGGGAAAAGCTGAGAGGACAACTTTGGTATCAGCCTAAAGTGGGATCTTCTTGGCTCAGTTTCCCCATTGTGTTCTTTTGAACAGGAATGTTTTTTACCTCCCTATTCCTGGGTCTGGCTATGAGGTGGAATTGTTACTGCATGGCTGGTTGCCAAACTATGACTCTTACCTGAAATCAAATATATCTGAGGATACTTTATCCTGTTACATACATACTCTTAGGCTTGAGCCTGAAGGACCAGCTTGATGCTGGTATAATCATTTTTTCTATAATCAGAACAAGTAGATGATATAAGCACAATGCAAGTATGTGAGATCTTGCTGTTTTTAATCTGAATGGGCAGTAATTTTATATTCCAAATAGCTGCCTTCCTGCATAGTCCATGTGAAAGATTAAGTCCCTGAAATAGATCATTCTTTCAGAATAATATGGGAGTAATTAGGCAAAGGTAAAATAAAATCCTTAACTGCTTCAAGATCGGGTAAGAATGATTGGGTATTGATACAATTGACTGAAGGACCTAGATTACTGAAACTAAATTACAAACATCTTCAGTTTGGTTTGGGGAAGAGAATTTCAATGCAATCAGTTTTCTTAGAGGGAGGTAACTTATGGAATATTTTGTGTAACCTTAATGGAAAAGTCAATTTCATTTAAAATTTAAGTTTATTACTAATGTGGAAATAACACTTATTTGTAATGTTTATCCTGTTGTAAAATACATTTTATTATAAACAACTTATTGATATGCATTGCTTTGGAATTAATCATTAAATATCCTCCCAAGTCTTTTATTATAATTGGAGTAAAGTAAGTCTCTTATAAGTAAATTCATTTGTGTAACTATTGAACGCAGTAGTGGAAAGCTTCTACCTGCAAGAGTGTTGTTACTTATATTTTCATGTACAGGGTTAGATCCCTAATAGCATCTGATCCTCCTAATGGAATTGGAATCAGAGTGGAAAAGTTTGAGAAAGCAATAAGATCAAACAATATTGTATCTCAAATATAAATTATTCTAACGGGGCATGTAAAAACCTATATTTTTGAAGCTTCAATCAAACTCTGTTGCTACTTTGATATTACCACTTATAGTTTTATTTTAAGGTTTGAGCTGGTTTTTACAATATGAACTAATTATTAGAGATGGAAAATTTAAGAGATTGTATTAAATTTTTATTGAGATCTGTTTAGTGAAAGATTTTAGCAGAAATATCTTAAGGAATCTCTACAAGGAACCTGGAACCAGAAAAACAATTCCACTGAAGAACTGTTCTAGAAGACATTTTCCAGATGATCCCAAGAAAAGATGTTCCAGATGCTACACAACCACATGGGATGTCTAGATTCCAAGATGAAATAAAAATTTAATGGATTTTGGGGGGTGAGTCAATAATCATCATTGTACATTCCCTTCACAAAAAGGGGGAAATTAAGAAAATCAAATTGTTCTGATCAAATTTTGTAATCGATTCTATTCTGTCACCTCCAATGTGTTGTAAAACTGCCCAAGCCATGTTTATTTGTCTCTGAACTTAGTTAAGGTTCTGTACTAAGTTCAGAAATTCAGCTCACCCATTAATCCCCAAATGCATTGGTTCTTTCTTCACCTCCCCAGGGTGGGTTGGAAGAAAACTGTAATAATTATGGTAATTTTCTTATTGGTCATGTTGTTTTCTGATCTATGCTTGTATTGCTTATGTGAATTATGCAATGAGATCATCCTGGCTGTACCCCCAAAAAGCCCTAAACACCCTAATAGAGAGCTACCCCAGGGACCATGCAGATTTTTGGAAAGAATGTATGGGTATTGTGGAGTCCTGATTGAGAAAAAACTATAAAATACAGTAATAAGTGAAAAGCCATAAAACAACTTTTTTTTTTCTTTTTGGAGTGGGGAGGGCAGGGCACTAAGTGACTTGCCTAATGACACACAGCTAGTTAAGTGTTAACTGTCTTGAGGCTGGATTTGAACTCAGGTCCTCCTGACTCCAGGGCCGGTGCTCTAATTCACTGCCCCACGTAGCTGCCCCCAAACTTAAAACTCTTGAAAGTGGAAGCCCAAACATGATGACCTGTTTACAATCATAACATATACTGAATTGTATTTTAGACACTGAGTCATAACTTATGATGCTATGGCTTATGAAAGCCAAAACAAGAATATATGTGACCTATATGTAACCAGGACATGATCAATACACAAACTTGTATTTGATCATAACATTGACTAAATTCCCAAGCTCATTAGTAAGAAGAAAACCAAAAACATTCACCAATCCAGTAGTGATGCACTCTTCTAGCTTCTCCTGCCTTTGTTTTATTTTTATAATTATTGTGGGGATTCTTGGGATTCTTTGTGGGAATCCACTGAACTGTCTGGTAAGTATTCATAATGATTGATTAAATTACTACCTCTAATCAATCGAAGAAACTTGACCTCTTCCTTTGGTGTCAAAAGAACACCCCTTGGTTATAGGGGAGGTACAGGGTTTCCCCAGTCAGGGGAATTCTGGACCTTAAGTATTCCTGCCTCCATAGTAGTGCATTATGGTGAGGTTGTTTGCTCTTCTTCCAGCCTACTTCCTTTCTTAAGACTTGATATCAGGGCTTAGCTCTGCCACAATTCTGGAGGGAAGGTCCTGATGCTGCTTTCTTGGGGTTATTAAATGTTGTGTCTTTCTAAGATCTCAGGGACAAGCTGAAAACTTCCCAGCTTTCAGTGCTCCTCTGGTTTGAGCTGTGCAAGTTTCTGACCTGGGTTTGGGTTTCATCAAGTGTGGACTGTTGTTGGACTCAGTCCTTATCAACCAACTTGTAAAGTTCTGTTGATTAAGTGTATCGGAACTGTAGGCTGGGGGGGGGGGAGTGGGAGGAAAAGGGGGAGGGAACAAATCCTTGTGAAAAATATTCATGGTCAAATAAATCTAAATATTGACCATAAAAATTAAAAAAAATTAAGAACTGTAGGTGCCCTTTTGACATGGAATTTCTGCCCACATTATTCCTCTGAAGATTGGGCCAGATGCACCAGGTCTAGGGTTTGAGCCACATTGCTACTGCTGCTGGTTTCTGAACTTTCTTCAGGCTCAGGACCTCCCTACTCAAGAACGTCACTTTGGAGTGTAGTCAGTCTGTGACCTCAAACTGGGTCTGCCTCGATATGCACTGGGGACCTCTTTTTGTCCTGGTGCACACTCCAGGTACCGGAGTATTCCACTTTTCTGGCCTGAATGAGTCCCTGGAGACCACAAACCTGTTTCTCTCCTTATGTTGAGCAGGGGTAGACAGATAACTTTTTTTTTTTTTTTGTTTTCCCAACAGGATCCAATGTAGCGCATTTCCCAGATTTATTTGGAGTTTTATTGGAGGGGGGCTTGCCATATTGTTTCTACCACTTCACCATCTAGGTGATGATATCCTCACACTTGCCTTTTAAAGGATTGTCTCCAAGGCTGTAGCTCTGTAAAGCTAACAATTTCTCCCTTTCAAGGGCTGAGCTCAAGAAATTTCTTCTACCCTTGTAGTTGGTAGCACAAGCTCTGGTTTTTTCCTCTCCAAATTAACTGTTCCCCATTACTGTCTTTTTTTCCTTCTTCCTTCACCTTTAAATTTGGTAACTGCTAATGTTTGACTATAGCTGTTATTGGTAGAGTCTGAGAAAGGTTTGAATTTTCTTTTTTGGGTCAAGGGATAGCTTTAATGAGTTTTAAGGGTGGGGTGGGAAGTCAGAGCCGACTTCATTTGGAAGTCACAAGTTTAGTAGAGGTAGAATTAATTTTTTCCCTAAGCAAGCATAAATTTTTACAAACAGGAATCCTGTAAACAGATTTGTAACATAAATGTAAGCAAATCCCTAGACATAGTAGCGATAATAAGCTCAAAGGAAAAGCAATCCAGACAAGAAAAGGGTGTATTTTAAGGGTACCCTTAAAATGACATTCCAGTGCTAGATGATAAAAACCTTTCTGTGCAGTTAGATTAACTTTACTAAACCTACCCTTATTCTAAGAACTAATTATAGTGGCTCCATACATAGTTATCCCTTGCACATTGTGACTTTCCCCATTGTGATTTTGATATAACATGGGGTAGGCATAAGAAATTAAATAGTAATTTTTGGGGTTTTGTGGGAGATGCAGAGAAAAATAATCAACCCAAATTTTACAAGGTACTGTAAAACCCTTCATAAAAGAAAAAAAAATTCAGACTTCTATGCTATAGAGGGCCAAAAAAATCTCACGAGGATTTTCCATATTGTAAGGGTGCCATACCCCTAACCCTCACAATGTGGAAGGGGTACTACGCACTCAGTATAGGATCAAATATAAGCTCTTGATTGGCATTTCACATTTTTCACCAACTGACCCTTTCCCATCTTTCTGCACATCCTTTTGCTTCATGTACTTTTTCTCATACACAATGCTGCACTCTGTGCCTCTCTCAAGTCTGCAGTGATCTCCCCTTTCTCTACTTTGGACTCCTTGGCTTTCAAGATCCAGCTCAAACGGCACTTTCTGCGAGAGGCCTACCTATTTGAGGTTAACTCTAATCTACTCTGCATCTGTTCACGAAGTTCTTGGTCTCCCTCTCCCCCATTAGTGCTTAGGTGCCTTGTGGTCAGCATCTGTCACCAGTACTGCTTAATGCTTTTCCACCTCACGTTTAGAATTCTTTAGAAGGCGATTTGTCTCTTAAGAATACAGTGCCGGGGTAGCTAGGTGGTGCAGTGAGTAGAGTGTCGGCCCTGGAGTCAGAAGGACCTGAGTTCGGTTCTGGGCTCAGACACTTAATGCACATAGAAACAAAAAAAAAACAGCTGGTAATGGATACTGCTCCCTTCTGGTGGGTACTTAGAGACCTAAAGTGCATACAAATCACAAATGAAAAGCAACAAAACATAGTGGATGTCAGCACAATATTCTTATTAGAATAATAAAAGAAGAAATAGAATATAAATAATAGAAATAATAGAAGAAAACAGTAAAGGACTTTGTCTCAAGTTAACTTAGCCATAAAATACGTGGCCTTGCAATATATCAGGCATTTATTTGGGCTAAGTTACCTTAAAATATGAATTGTACCAGAGATTAATGGAAAAATTTTGGATAATGTAGAAATTACTTCTGTACTAAAAAGTTATTGCAAAACTCCCATATTTGGGGAGACTCAGGTAATTTAGAGTTGGATTTTTTTTGAGGTCATGTAACCTGGTCTGCTCTTTGCTATTTTCTGATTTCCTCAGAGGAAACAGGCTGTTTCACCAAGGTCACAAGTGTTAAGTATAAAGGCTGGGATTCAAATCCAAATCCTCATTCTAAATCTAGCCTTTTAACTATGTCGAACTGCCTGACATTAAAATTTTCTTGGCATTCCTTTTAGCCTGGCATTAAATTCTCCCTGGACACACCTTTCACAGATCGGAAAACTGGTCACAATGACCTTTATGTAACTAATTGGAATTATGTAGGTGGTGTGGTCTCCTGGTTACCTAAATGCTTCTTTTCATCATGTTGTACTACTTGGTTTAAATTTAATAAAAGTGAATAAAGGAGCAGGAAAGGAGAACTCGGTCAAAGTGTTTTCCCCCATGTCACACAACCCATTAGGGACCCTCCAACCCCCCTTCAATGACCATGGCCAGAACACAGCAGTATTCTAGCCACTAAAGGTTTACCAAATAAATGACTAATATGAAGGTTATAATCTCTATATATCATTTTACATGTGATCTCAGAGCCTGCACAACTCCATTAGCAAATATCCACGTTTAGTCAAATTAAAGAGCTTTTTACTTTTTTTGGGGGGGGAGGAGAGGGCTAAATAAAGTGGTCATATTTCCTTTTCTGTAATGTGCAACGAGTGACATTGCCTGGCCCTTCATGACATACTTAACTGGTGGCAACTAAGTACACTGAGAATTATTAAGCAACTAGAAGTATGGACAGATGAACATTAACACTGCAGAAAAGGAAACCAGTCCTGTTTTTAAATCAGCTTTATTTTTCTAATTTTGTGTTATTTTAATTTCCCATAGCACCTTGGCAATGTCAAAAACAAAAATACAAATACATGGATGTAATCAGTTTAACATTTAAAGCATGAGCTTATGTCACACCATATTGTTTTGGACAGTCTTGACAACAGGAATAAACCAGAGCAATGGACAAAGTAGAAGCCAGATAGTTGGTTCTGTTTCCCCCCCCCCCAAACCCCTTTCCTCCATTTTGTTAAGAGATGTGAATGCCAAGGGAAGTCTGAATCATTTGAGGAAAAAGTTGATGGGCACACACACACATACACATATATGGAAATACATATACATATGTACCTATATATGTAAACATGTGTGTGTATCTGTGTGTGTGTATCTAGAGATGTATTCATCTATTTTGAGTTCAAAAAAACTGAAAACAAAACCCCTTTAATGTCTGAGTTGCACTTTTGGAAATGTTCTGTAATTGAAGAGCCATTTAAAAAAGTCTTCAGTTCTTCAATATACAATTTTAAATTGTTAACAGGTCAATGATCAGATGAATTTTCAAAGTGGATTTACTTCCAACTACACATTAAAACAAACCTTTTTTCATGGAACTACTGAAGTGTCCAAATTCAGAGTTAATTAAAACGGAAACTACTATGTACCTTCTTAAAGGAAGCCCAGACTACATATAACAATACACAATAAAGCATAAGGTATTTATATTAATGGCAACCAGGTTACAAGGAAATACATATAAAAAAATCCCAAAAAAGATCTATTGCATATCTGTTGTAGTTATGAATTTATAAAAACCTATTAGAGGCAATTTCTCCCCTATGGGTATTTCTGTTGCATCTTGTCTTTAATGAAATGGTGCGTTTTACCCATTTGTTTAACATGCCAGCACAAACATTACAGATTTAACCCAGGTGACTGCTCATGTGTGTCAGACAGTAAAACCAGTGGATAATGAAGCTGAGAGACAAAGCTGTAAGGCTGTAACTGAGAATATTACAGTAATGTATTACTTTTAAATACTATTCTGTTCCAGCAACATCCTTCCTATTTCTCCCTTCCAATAGTTATAATGGGTTGCTTTATGCTTCTATATCTATTGCTAAAACTGCACCTTTAAACCTTTCACCAAGCTAACTTGGTTACTTCTTTAACAAAACAAAACAAAAAAGGAATGTAAGACAATACACTCATAAGCTACCTTAATTTTAAGAAATCAGAAATTTATATGCTAACATTTGCTCACATGCAAATTTAGCACATAACACAAAACAAAAACAAAAAACCCTGAACAATCTAGTCTTCCTTCAAAGACTGAATGGGGAAATAATTTAGCCATTAGATCCCTGGACAACTATTTTGAAAACCAGTGTTGAAATTTGCTAAAAACTGAAACTGCTTTTGCTAGAGGAAAAACTGTAGGTGTTTAAGGAAACTGAAATGGACAAGACAAAAAAAAAAAATGCAGAAATTTTGTACGGTCTCCATTCCTTTCTAAAGGAAAGGAAACAAAATGAAAGGTGAGGAACTTGCATGAGCGTTTGGAGAATATGAAGATAGCTTACTTCAGTCAACCCTGTGCTATGTGCACTTCATGCAACAAGTACTGCAGGAGTATTCATGGTCACACAAAGACTTACAATTTTCACAGCAGTTTGTATTTACTTTTACTCCCCACCCCAAAGAAAGAAAATGGGATATGTGGGTGAGAAGAGAATATAGTTTACCAACTACAGAAGAATGCTGGGAATAATGAACAGCTTCACACATTTAGTGGGCGTCATCTGTACAGAAACTTTAATCTGCTGCCGTGAAGTAAAGGCTACACATCGAGTCTTAGTGCCTCGCTATAAAAGGCACTCACTGCTCTAAGAAGCTGCAAAAAAGTATATTAAAAGAAATCCCATAAAGGCCTATATTTTATGAGTCCAAAATGCTGAAATGCTCTCTTTCGATCAAATGCAAGCACTCCCTGACATTTAATCCCTCTGCTGGTTAGAATGTACAAGACAAAAACAATGAATAAAGCAAGACTCAACACATTTGCCTCACCAACTTCTTTCCATTGGTCAGAATTTGGACATCTGAAAATTTTAGAAATTAGGTGGCTTATAAGCACTAATACATGTTTTTACTTAACAATCCATACACAGCATACTGGTCAACCTAAATCTGTGACTATGTTGTAATGGTTATTTTTCAGTTTGAGTGCAATAATGAACTTTATAATCTTTATCAAATGATTTTATAAAATGTTTATTCTCTGAAACTCAATGCAGTTCACAGCGTTAACACTTAAATGTTTGCCATTTCTTTGCCATTTCCACCAAATGCAGCATTATCTAAGTAAACTGATTAAGCATTTTTACCATAGATGTGATCAATGATTATCATTAATTTTTTTTCTTTTAAAAAGAACCTAAAACTTCCCCTAAACTCAGCAAGGTAGTTTTATTATATATTTTAGTGAATAATGATTTTTAAAAATTATATGTAGAAATGAACAGTTTTAAACTGCATAAATATATTATACAGAATTATTAAGCCGTTAAATCAAAAGCAACTGCCAAGTGAATAAGTTACAAAGAAATGACAACTCTGGCATATACATATACATACATACATACGTATATATGTATGTGTGTAGGAAAAAAAAGGATGTGCAGTGTTTTTAAAGTGATTTGTTAACAGTTACTTATACTAAATAATTATTTCCAAAGGTTAACCGGCTAAAGTTGAAAAATGAAAAGTTTCACAGTAATGTAATTTAACCTCCACTTACATTCATTCTAATGTCATCACTAGTATATATTACTAAGATGTTTACTGTATATGTCACAACGGTGCTTTCCAGTGTTTACAATTTACAATTTCAATTTGTACATTTGCAATTCACTGAAAAAGGTACAATTCTTACTTCTGAAAACTATTCCTAAAAAGAAAAAACTTTCATACAGAACTTTGAACTTGGGGTCTGACTTAGCAGATTAATGCAACATGGTTTTTTTTTTATATTTCAGTCGTTTCCTGTAATTACTAGCACATAAACTCATCCATCTGTTCAATGTACAACAGAGCTGCAAATGTAGACAATGAGAACCTACACAGGTTATTTTCTACCTTTCCTTCCTCAGCCTTTCCTCAAAAACTTAAAAATTTTATGGCCTTCCGGTGTATGTCTGAGTTAATTCTGGAAAAAAAAAAAGACTCAGGCATTATATGCACTGTAAACAGAAAAGTTTTCCCCAAATTATAAAAATTTGACTTCTACAGTACTTAACACTTTAAAGAATTAGTTACAAAGTCTTATCTTTAGCACTAACACAAATTACTATAGGGGCAGCCTGCCCTTCCAACCTGGATCCTAAGTATTTGAATACTTGAACATAAGCAAAATAATGAACAACACTTAATTCAGAAGCCATGTTTAGAACACACCTATATTAAAATCTTACTAGACCTGTCTAATGCAATGAGAAACATTAGGTCTACCATAGGTTGGGGAGAGGATGCACAGAGAACAACATTGAAGCAACAAAAATGAAAAGATGTTATGTTCCCCCTTATTGGGGAAAGAAAACAGGGCAGTTTTAACCCTACAGTCTACCAGACCTGAAAACACAGGTCAGAGACCAAGTTTTATATTTATTTGCTTTCCCCCCCCCATTTCCTTGAGCTTCAAACTTATCCTGACCTATAATCAGATCTCCAGTAAATTCAGTTAAAAAGCTTATTGAATGAAATATTAGTAAGGTCAAAAGACAGACTAAATTTCAAGCTGGAAAAAAATTCTACTTAAGTAGTACATTCAGTTTTTAAATCAGTTACTAAGTTATGACATAACAGAATTGGCTGCATTCTGTCATTTCAGCACATACACGCAAACACACACAAACCAAGCACACCAGCCAATGATCTGATTTGCAACACAAGGCCATATAGGCAAAGACAGCATTCTACAAGCCTAACTTTAAATAGATTAAAAAAAGTAATTTCTAATTTTACAGAAATGCTTTGTCAAAAAATATTTTTCTCTCACTCCCTCACCTCCTATACGGAAGGACATGTAAATATGCATTTTTCCAGCTAATTTTCAACCCCCAAAATTAATTTCAGGCAGGAAACCTTGCAAATTAAAGACAAACAAAAATACAAAAATTATAATATTTATATATATATATTTATACTGTTTGGAATCCTCCAGCATTTTAAAATCACTTTAGAGATGAACTCTGGGACTCCACTTTTCATAAACTCCAAAGATCCACAATGGTTCAGGCCATACTTTCTCTCCTCTCCTCTCTCCTTCCTGGCTATACTCCCTCCCCTCCAACAAAGCTCATTAATCCACAGTTCAAGTTTAACTGAAAGAGATAGGAGTTTTGAACAGTTTTTTTTTTTCTTTGTTACTTTGGTGATCTGGGTGGCAGATACTGTTCTTTGCCATTACGCCGAGTCACTCCCTGAGGTGAAGACCTGTGGCCAAACTGGCGTCTCTGTTCCCTGATTTTTCCAGCTGCACCTCTGGGAGTCGTATTGCCACGGAATCCAGGATAATCCTTAGCGGCCCTTCCTTCTGGCCTTTCATGAGACTTCTCATGGGACTTCTCAGGAACACCATCCTCTTCATTTTTGGCAGGGGATACAACATTGGAACGAAGCTCTCGTAGTGGCTGCACGGAGACTGAAGGAGGCTCCCTAGGGGGCTTCTGGCAAACTTCGGCATAACTTAACTTCCGGGGTTCCTTTAAGGTGACAAAAGACCAAAAATAAAAAAAATGTTCATTTGCTATAGATATATATAGCAAGTACCACCTGAACTAAAAATTAACACCAAAGATGAAAAAATAACCCCCCAAACTGGATGGCTCCATGGATGCTTTACACAAAGTTTGCAATGGGGGTCATCTAGGACTCTTTATATGGCTCATCCTGGAAGACCAAATATTACAGAAGGGAGGGAATGGGAAACTTGTATAGCAAAGATAGCTGTTGTTTATTGTAATAGGTGAAAGATGTGGATCCAGGGTAGCTGCTTCCACACTATTTTATGTTGACATAAAGGAAATGTTATGAGAGTAAAAACCATTAAGAACAGAATCTTAGTTCTTCTCACTATACCTACAAAGAACATGGCAAATGTTTGGAACTTGTGGTTGAAATCCTCTATTTAGGAAAGTCAACACAAAATTTACTCTAAGTCTTGTACACAAGACCCCAACAATGCTGCCAATACAAGTAGTGCAAGATTTACTATGATCTGGTTCAGAAATCTCCCTTACTTACACAAAAACAGCCAAAGAAACTAAGTTAAAGAACTCAGAAACAGAACTATTTTTCTATTCTCATTACTAAGCAATAATTTAAAGCACAATACACCTTCACTATGATGAAATTCTGATATGTGAGCTGATATTCATTCTGGATCCTTTGTTCCCAATTAACTTGCTCCTTCAACTTAACAAGGGGTTATCTTAATTCTAGGGGACGTAAAGAAAGGCACTCTACCCACACATTCAGTGCCTAGCATGATATCAGAGACACTAAAAAACTATTTATTAAATTTAGTATCAGTACAAAAGTTTCATACCAGGACTCCAGCAAATGAAACTGTCTTACCTGTACAACAACAGCTGTGGCCATATTTACATTACTACAAGGAGAGATGGTGCTTATCCTTGGTGGTTTTGCAGCATTAGGGGAACAAGAAGGTAAAACTGGAGCTGTCTGGTCGGAAACATCCTTCCGGGCAGGGCAAACCTCCACAAGATTTTTCTCCTGCTGAGTTGTGCTAATAAAGAAAGGAAAGAGCTTGAGAGGGCTTTATGAAAAGTTCACTGTCCTAATAAGCTCTATTAATAGGAAAGAGGAAATCCTGACATTGCAAATGGTTAGAATATTTAATATTAAGAAAACTGAGAGAAAAAGTCTCTCAATCTTAACCTAGATTACAAGAAAGTCATTTCCCCCTTTTCTTTCCTTTGTTTCAATTGTACTGTTTTCACAAAATGTTGAAAATGGAAGGGACTGGACCTCATTTATCACCAAGCCCAGCGCTCTCATTTTACAAGAACCTCAGTCTTTAAATGTCAAGGACACACAATTAAGGCAAAGCTAGGACTAGAATACCTCACTCCTGGCTCCAAGATCAGGGTGTTCATAACTGTACCATACACTGTACTTTTTTTATTCATTAAGATAACACAAGAGAAATTCTCAGCATTTTCCTTAAAAAACAACAGACTCTACTTTATTTTGTACCTTAGCACAGGAATCTCAGCTGTGTTTGGAGAACTTGCACTCAAGCTTGGCAGCTGAGTATTGCTGTCTATCTGTCTGTCCTCAGCAGGGGCTGGGCAACTGGCAGGCAACTCTTTGCTCTCCTGAAAGGAAACACAGAATCAAAAGTACTAAGTGATACTGAAACCGGAAACATTTTACTATATAATCATCATTAAGGATTCATTAGTCCCTCAGTTAATGAAAAAGAAAACCGTAATGGGACAATAAAGAAGTTTCATAACAAATGATAAAACTAAAAATAACAAAATCTTTTTGGAAAAAGATTTTGGCAGTAAAGGAAAACAAAATAAATTTAAAACTTCAATTAGTGATGTATACTGTTTTAGAAATCTATTTAAAAATGAATATTCAATGAAGTCAATGTAATGATGGCTAGGCAGCAGGACAAGGAGAAAGAAGATTTGATTATTTATCAACTTTCCAAGGAAACTCAAGTTGTGTAAAATATTCTTGCTAATGAAATATGTAATCAACATTCTATTATTTTTTCCTATAAAGGACTGACATAGCATTGATGGACAGAATCCAAGTAATTCTAAACTCTATTTTGCCTAATGTTTTTAAATATGCCTAATGTAAAATGCACAGTTATTAACTAGTTTCATATTCTATCATGGCTGACCCTCTGAAATAGGTATTAGAGTAAGGAATTAATAAAAATATGTAGTCAAAAGTAAAAGGGGAAATGATGCTCTGTGGCAATAGTAATGTTCAACTATAAATACCTACCCATGAGATAGGACCATATGATTGGGAAAGCAAATAAAATAACCACTAAATTTCTGTTTTTTTAAACTTAGGTTTTCCAAGGTAAAAAACAACCATTTCTACAAGCATATCATAACCCAATTCCATTTACTGATTCAGAAAAAAAAAAAAGTTAGGCAATTGGGGTTAAGTGACTTGTCCAAGATCACACAGCTAGTAAGTGTTAAGGTGCCTGAGGCCACATTTGAACTCTATTATCTAATGATAAGAATAAAACCCTAAAGGGTAACTCTCTCTGAAGAGGGGATCTAGGGTGAGGGAACTAATAGAATAGAGCTACCTTAAGTAAAGATTAAAGTAAATGAAGTAACAATACTACCTAAATGCATAAAGAAAACAGCTGAGCTTTAAGAAGACATAGATAATGACACAACAGTGACAGGAGAGTTCGATATCCCTCTATCAGTTTTGGATAAGCCTAACAGAAAGATAAACAAAAGGGAAAATACAGAACAATAAATTTCTGGAGAACTAATTATAAGATTTTTGGGCATCTTTTCAATGGGAAGAGCAAAATACAAACATATTTCTCTATCACAGCCAAGTTTTATAGAAACTGACCATGTTATAGAGATATTGCAAACAGATGTAAAAAAAGCAGAAATGATCAATATATCCTTCACAGACCATAATATAGTAAGACTAGAAATTGATTTAGGGACCACAAAAGCTACAGACCCAAATGGAGACTTAACAATGAGATCTTAAATGTGGGTCAAAGAACAAATTCATAGAAACAATGAATAACTATGTAAGACAATGATAATGATGAATAAGTAGCTCTTTTCCTCATTTCAGAGCTATCATAGGTAAATAGCTGAGTCAGGACTTATATAGATTTTTCTGATTCCAAATTCAGTGTCCTAATTCATTTGTGCTATTGTAGATCTGAGATGTCAAATGCTTTCTTTTTTGACCAGAACTTCCCCACCACAGAATCCAATCACCTCACCCTATATACCCTTACCCTTGGCATCAGACCCCTTCTGGTGACAAGGTATCCCTCCCCACCTCCCACCTCCACCCCGCTCTCTCCCCTCAGACCTCATGATGGTTTGCTGCTTCACTGTGGCATTCTCTACAACCTTAACTCCCTTTCTCCTTATAGTTCTCACATCACACCTATCAAGACTAATCATCCCATTATCCACTTTCTTTCTATCTGTCCTAGAATTCATAGTACTACTAGAGAAAGAATGAAATCTATTTGCCTAATTTGACCCTTTTTGTCTTTTGGTAATCTTCCCATTCATCTTGATAAACAATATGGTATAAGACTCATACTTACTACAAAGTTCTTAGCTCTTTAGCATAATGGTTCCCTCTCCCACTAGGCTCAAGAATTAAGTGACAATTGTTTCTCCTGTTTTACTGAGAAAGACCAAAGGGCTTTAAGTTGCTTCTGACTAATGAGAACTTTTGATGATTTTTTAAGAGACCTGATCATGTGATTGGGGAGGCTAAAGCTGGCCTGGGTATTTATATAGGCAGTGCATCATAACCAAGAGCAGCAGTGTGATTTAACCTATAGAAAGTCAAGTTCACAGCCAGTAAGACCTTAGTTTAAATCCCACCTCTGACACATCAAATGTATGTAGTGCTTGGGCACTCTTTTTAATCTGCAGAACTGTCTAAGATTTTAAAGATGCAGAGAAAGTGCCAACTTTGGTGGAGAGTTGCCCTATCCAGGAAATTCCCTGTATTAATGAAATGGTTTTATCTAAGGTCTCACTGCTAACACTGATTGTCCAGTCTGCTAATGTAAGTTGTTTCTATGAAACAAGCTGTTCTCATGCTATTTTGCCTAACATATTTTTGCTGAACCAGTTAATGAAAAGAAGCATGACTATAAATTCCATTGTTTAAAAAAACCTGGGGGTTATTTACTTTCCAGAGGACTCACCACAGGGTTCTTCTAAACAGCAATCCCTTCCTTTGTGATCAGATTTACCTATGATTGATTTTTTTTTACAATTTGAATTTTTGTTCATTTCTGTTAACCTGGTGGGAGGTATTTGTAAGTAGAACATTTATTATTGTACCAGAACATCAATCTTTCTTTTGCTCATGTACATATAGTATTTCAATTCCTTAGCACCACCTACCAAAGGGTCAACAGTGGTGGGATGTGAAATTAGTAACTATCTAGTTGGAGAGGCAGTGTGTGTAGTGAAAGAAGTACTGGTTTTAGACTTAGAGGACCAGTGTTCAAATCCCACCTGACACTTTTCCGTGTGACCTTAGGCAACCCTGTTAACCTCTGTGGGCCTCAGTAACCTCACCTCTCACATAAAAGGATTGGATGAGATGGCCCCTAAAGACCTTTCCAGCTTTAAAATAATAAAATTACACTCAATTGGCTGGCGCTTTAATCTTGCTGAAGTAGTCTCCCTTAAAATTAAAATGAGAGGTAGTATTCTTCAAACGTACATTTAGGACAAAGAAGCAAAATTTGCAAAATAGATGGGATTATACTATAGCCTACTTGATTGTTTACTTGGGTATAATCTCTAATATTCTGTAGCCCTGGTTAGTTTAGAAACAAGACAGAAAAACATCACACCAAATGCTCCTAAACATTTCTGAAGAAAATTTAAACGAAAATCCTGGGATGTCTACTAATTTGGGGTGAATTATAAAAGCCATAAATTCTGGGGCGGCTAGGTGGCGCAGTGAATAGAGCACCGGTCCTGGAATCAGAAGGACCTGAGTTCGGAGCCGGCCTCCGACACAATCCATACAAACAAAAAAAACCTAGCCGTGTAACCTTGGGCAAGTTACTTAACCCCAATTGCCCTAAAAAAAAAAAAGGGGCGGCTAGTAGGCGCAGTGAGTAAGAGCGTCGGCCTCAGTTGGGATGACCCGAGATCAGATCCAGCCTCAGAAAATGAGCACCCACGCATAAATAATAATGACTAGCCGTGTAACCTTGAGTAAGTTACTTAACCCCAATTGTTTAAAAAAAAAAAAAAAGCCATAAATTCTGTAGGATTAACAGGAACTAAAATAGTGTACAGAGAAATATGGCAAAACTATGTGAATTATTGAAAAACCAGATAAAGCATCAAGATATGGACCCAACCTATCTTTTCACCCTTATCGCATACCATCTCCCTTTGTTTCAGCCTACTATCATTCTTCCCATCTTTTTGCCCCTGGTTAGCAGCTGGAATTAACTATCCTTACCTACTGAGTTCCTCGACTTACTTCATGTAAATCTTCCTCAACCTATGTCCCCTACTGAAGAGCTCTTATTTAGTTTTGCATAGCACCTTTCCTGGACTGTTCCTTTGAACTTACTTAACTCTAATTTGCTAATTACATATGTATTTTCTGCATGTCTTCATCTATATTAGATTGTAAACACTTTGAGATTAGGTCTGAGATATCTAAGACAACCATGCACTCAGCATGAATTAAACAACTGTAACTGCTGCCAAACTGAATGGAAGATAAAGAGACAAACTGCTATTTGGGATTCTATACGAATTACCTTTTCTTTGGGGATTCCCTTAACAACATCTGACATTCTGCTTTCCAGAGTAGGTTCACCTTGTGTTCTTGATGAGCTACCAGGCAAAGGAGGAAAATTTGATGCTAACAAGTCAAACTTTGGTGTAGGAGTCTTGGTTTCCACTATAGGATGGGGTCTCTAGAAGACACAGATAAGAGAATTCACTTAGTACTTGAGTTTCTACAAATGGCATTCAAACACAAACACAAAATATGAACTGGTGGGTCAAACAACAAATCACAATACTCACTAAAGCAAATTAAGAGTTTAGCCTGTCTGGTTATATGCCATACTTACCAATACTATAGGTAAAAACAATTTAAAGTCAAATAAATAATGACTATCATATAACTTACGCTGGGATCTACTGTCTATTTACACCTTATTTTTTCATCTTCCTGGATAGTAAAAGAGTGTGGAATGTAAAAAAACCTAGAATTCAGCTTAAGAAATACAAGCTTTAGAAGAAAACATACAGGCACTCAATTAAGGTGGTTTTATTTTTATATTATATATTCTCGGTCATTAAAAGGGGAATGTTATGAATGATAATGGTCTTGAGAGGTTTAACCTCAGCCTCTCTAAACTTCAGAGTAGTATACAGAAATCAACTACTTCCCTATTTTATGTATATTGGATTCCTAAACAGAAGATAAATCTCAGAACAAAATGTAAATCCCACAAATTTTACACTAAAGAGAAAGGTCACTTACTGAAATTCGGTCGTCATCTCTACGTCTCCGGCCTCTGAAAGGGTTTCTCCTTTTAAAGAAGAGAGAGGGAGGGGGAGGGGGAGGGAAGAAAGAATTGGAGATAGAAGAAGAGTAAGCAGAAAAGGAGGAGAGGGAAGGGAGAGAAGGGAAAGGGAAGAGAAGAAAAGGAGGAAGATGAACATCCAAATCACCAAATACTTAATTTAAAAAAAGTGACGTTTTAGTATCATCTTAAGGTCTATCCTAGTTTATATCTATTCATTTAATGAACAAATGAAATATACACATGCAACATAATATTAGGTAATATGAGAAATATGGAGGATCTTGGAAACAGGGTCCTTTGCCCTTAAAAAACTTCCATGGGGGAAAAAATGAAATTTTAAAATGACTTCAAGCCAAACATGGTATACATGACTGCTCAGGGAAAATAAAAAAAATCAACAACAAATGCTCCCAGTTCTGTTCTAACCAAGCAGAGCAAGTCTCTTTCACAAAACAACCTTTCAAATGCTTGAAGATCAATACTATGTTCATAGTCTTTTTAATTCTCACAATGATAAAAGTTTGAGGTTCTACATCATCTTGAATGATCTACCATGGGATATTTTCTAGGTATACGAATGACTCTCCTAAACTTCAGGTGCCCTGAAATGAAATGAGTTCATCAGTATTCCAGATATAGTACCTCCCTAGTCTTATACAACACAGATTATGGCCAATCCACAAGCACCCTAAACCAGATTAAATGTAATTGGGAAATTTAAACAAAATAAATAAAATACAACACAAAATGTTTAATTTCTGGTTTTCTATGCTAAAATGTGGTCTGCATTTATATTTGAATCTGACACTATTGTTATATACTATACCTGTCTTATACAATTTAGTATTGGATTAAATTTTTGGCATGCTATCACACTTTATGATTCACATCAAGCCTGTGATTTTCGAACTCCCAGTGCCTTTTAAAAAAAATTGCACCATGCAATTTTTTGTTAAGAAGAGTTATTTACTGTTATATTACTGTTAAGAAGAGTAATTTATACAATTCAAAACATCGTAAAAAAGACAGACCTAAAGCAAGTTACTCTCAAACACAGGTAAAATCACAACCTAAAGTACAAATAAAGTACAAGTTCAACACAAGTCAAAATATCCCTATTTACATAGGGACATATATCACAACATTAAGGCCATGAAGTTTAATACCAAGGTTAGCCTCCGCACTCATTCCCAGGATAATAATAGGGGTCCTACTATACTTCAAACACTAACACATTAGGGTAACTATTACCATATTAAGGGTTCAACTAATGTATTTTTTTGCAAATTGAAGATTTCTTTGCTTTACCATTGTTTCACTAGGATATTAATATATTACTAAAGGCTATGAACACAAAAAAGCAAAATATTTAGAATGTTCCAATTGATTCCAAGATAAATTAGATTGTCACAGAGTCATCAAGAATCATTCCTTCAAGAGAACCAACTCTTATGAGAGGAATGAAGCTAAAAATCTTAGAAAAAGGATTGCTGCAGAATACCAGTTACTACCAAAGAAACTGGTAAACTGGAAATTGAGTTTGGTTATTTATTTGCGTGCACATGATAAGAGATTTTAAAAAATCACTGGGGTGGCTAGGTGGTGCAGTGCATAGAGTACAGGCCCTGGAGTCGGGAGGACCTGAGTTAAAATTTAAAAAAAAAATCATTAATAAAATGTTTTAAAAATTAATAAGTCTCAAAATTCCATCATCACAACTCTTTTGATCCTGTGCCAGCAACTGTCTAGGTTCAGTGATTTGCTTAGGAGGAGTGATGATCAGGGAGCCTGTATGTATCTGATGCAAGACATGAGCATCTTTATGACCCTGAGATAGGTTCTCTATCCACTCAGTCATTGTATCTCTCAAGAATCCCCATATTCCAATAAAATGGGATTTTTGCAAACATATTCTTACCTGCCTCTACCAACACCATAGTCACCATTCTGCTCCATTTGTGATATGGGAGACTCCTTTGGAGATACTTGTTCTTGGTTCCCAGATAGTGTGTGGTTAGGCCGTTCAGTCTGAAAGTTCCTTGAGCTAGTTCTATTCAGTGGTCCATCACCTAATGACACTGATCCAACTACAGTGGATCCTTCCACTGAGTGTTCTGAGCTACTAGAGGACCTAAAATGAGGCTTCATGCTATAAAAACACAAGATTGCAGATGGAAAGGCAAAACAAGAGTCAAATAAGCCTTTTCTTAAAGTATCCATCCTATGATTTTATACAAATTAACTTTATGAATAAGGCATAAAAACTTATGTTGTGAAAATGTAACTAAACCATGTCACAAAAAAGAAAAATTGATGAGTCTATCTGCTACCAATATATGTCTCCTTGGGAAGTGACAATGTTTTAGAGTCTCAGAATCTAAGTGGTTGGTCTTTCTGAAAACCCTTCTAGCTCTAAAATGCTATTAATTAGTCTATTTCCTTTTCAAAATTAAGAAAGAGAGGAGAATTTCCCAGGCATGGGATTTCCAGAGCATTGTTCATTGACTGACTCAGGTAAAATGTTATCCCCCAATATCCCCGGAGTTTGTTAGAAATCAAGTGGACATCAAATGGAAAAGGCATCTGGTTCTGAGTCAAAGGGCCAAACTCACTTCTAGTTCTGAGATCTTTCTTGGGTAAGTAATGGCCTGTTTCCTTATCTGTAAAATTAAGAGTGGTAGGAGTATTGATAAACTAAGCTCTCTTCCAGTTCTAATATTCTCATCTACCAGTCTTACAGATAATTTATAAGCATTTACTACTGAAACCCATACTGTGCCGGTTTCACTGTTCTACTTGTAATTCTCCAAGGAATACTGACTGGTAGTATTGGAGAATTCTCCAAGGAGAACTGAAGTAAGGAGAAAAAAGAAAAGGGGGCTTATAATGATTTTCAGTGTCTATAACACAAGGTATCACAGAAAGATAACTTAGATATTTCTGACTGAAAATTACCTAGTATAAAATTTATCTGGCAAAGCATCAGAAATTTGGCCTTGTCTAATGGAAACAGCCACTACCAAGGATGACAAGAAACAAGCAAGAGAACTATAAAAACTCACCAATACCTCAAAGGATAGATGTCGAGATGGGGATAAAGCCCTTGGCTATATTTGTTTTGTCTAGAACAGAATTATACTTTGCCAACATGTTCTAATTTTAGGATAGTTTCTTAAACTGAAGTTCTAAATGTCAACTACTATATAAAGTAATTTATATATTCCTTTTGTATTTTAAGGTTATTCTACCTTTAGCTAATGCTACTTGTTTTCTTATTCAGATGAGACTTCTGCAGTGCATTTTGACATAATGAATTTTAATAGCCCTCAGATCTCATAATCTTATCCGTCATTGAGAAGGACACACAATCTCAGTCTAGGCAGGAAAACAAAGAAAAGTAAAAGAAAAAAGTTGAAGGAAAGAAGGAAGAAGAGAAAAAAGAAAGGGCAAGGAAAAGCACAGAAATGCCTAGACCTTGGGATGTTCGTCCTGTTCTCTCTACGCGCATCTTTTGATCATCATTGGGCCATCACTAACTCACCAATCAGCTTCTAACTTGATAATCAAATGAGAAAAGAGCTTTTCTCAAAGCTCCTCACACCCAGTGGTTGTGATCTTACTTCAAAAATGGAAGCTCTTTAAGAGTGTAAGAGAACCAATCCTTAATTTATAATTAATGTGGTAGAATTCTTTTATAATGATTACTATAAATCATAATCCTAGCATGTAAGATTATAAGGACTCTTAATCTTCTTCCCAACTAAACTACGAATTATAAAATTTAAAAAAGGGGGAGGGGGAAGAAAGGTGTCAAACCTAATTTTCTTTTCTTTTTTTTTTTTTTTTAAAAGCAATTGGGGTTAAGTAACTTGCTCAAGGTTGCACGGCTAGTCATTATTTATGCGTGGGTGCTCATTTTCTGAGGCCGGATCTGATCTCGGGTCATCCCAACTCTGAGGTCCGCGCTCTTACTCACTGGGCCACCTAGCCGCCCCTTTAGGGCAATTGGGGTTAAGTAACTTGCCCAAGGTTACACGGCTAGGTTTTTGTTTGTATGGATTAAGTTTCGGAGGCCGGCTCCGAACTCAGGTCCTTCTGATTCCAGGGCCGGCGCTCTATTCACTGCGCCACCTAGCCGCCCCGCCAAACCTAATTTTCAACCCATTTCTAGTTCCTAGGTAGTATGTTGTTTGGAAATTGTTTTTCTCTTGTAGGTGTTGGTTCAAAAGAAATACTGGGGATTTGAGAGCAATTGCTAATTGATGTACAAGAACTTAGAAATATATGTTAGACAGAATCCTTTTCTTTTTAGTATTTTATAAAGTTCAAAAGTAGAATTATAAATGTAAACAACCACCACAAAACAAAAGAAAGTCAATGCTAAAAGACAGAAATAGTTAATACATCTTTTATAGGCCATAATGCAATAGAAAGTCAAGGTTGCAAAGTTACAAATAACAAACATGACTCTAAACATGTATGGAAAAAATATCCCTGCTCTACCATGTTGCAGAGGTGGGAGGTCTTTGTTAAAATTCAAGCCATTGGTCCCGAACTTGAGTGGTGTGATGTGAGAAATCAGTGGCTTAACTTTCCCAGTTACTTTAATGCTTTAAATAATTATTCATATATACCATATGAAATGAGATGCAAACGTTGCTACATGTAACAAAGATTCTGGGCAAAGAAACATTTTCAATGTTGATGATAAAAGCACATGGGTTTTATTCTTTGGAAATAAAAGATATGAGTTTTTCACTTGTTATGCATGATAATATGGTCTTACCGATTTCTATGGAATGGTCGACCTATACTCAAAGCAGCAGCATTTGTTTTATAAGATCCTGGTGAGTTAAAGCCATTCACAAATCCACCATTGGGAAAAGGGGCCTAGAAAGAAATTCAGACAGTAAAGTCACCAGAGTAAGAAGTATCTTCACTGTCAGTTCTGTTTTTCATAAAAATTAAACATTTCAAATATCTTGCTATATGTGCCTCAGAGACATCAAAATCCATTAGCACTAGATTTATTAAGTAGCAAATCCCACTGTTTCATTGCTTACTTAATGAAAAGACAACAGTCCCTTCAGAATACAAAAATTTCACTTCAGTAAAGAATGAAATTATTCATATAAGCTAGTGGACTCAGAACAGTATATTGAAATGATGTTGAGAATCACAAAATATCAGTTAAATTGATTAAAAACTACATATGCTTTCAAATCTCAAGTAAAAATAACTAGTTTTGTGAAATTACTTACCAGTGGTGTTTCAAAGTAAGGTGCAGGGTTTGGAGACCAGGGCTGAGGCACAATACTATAGATTGAGTACTGCTGATGAGGGCTATATACAGGCTGCATAAAGAGTGGAGAGGCAAACTGTGCTTGAGTCTGAACTGGCTGAGTGTATACAGTGGAATCCATTATGCGGTAACCATTCTTAGCAAAAAATGTATTGATGGCTTTTATCCTTGCCTAAGGAAAAGAGAAAGTATTTTTGTTAGGATAACAGTAAAAGACTTAAAAACCTTTATTTTGACAAATGTGATTAAGTTATTATAAGGCCAACCCAAGTAGGCTAGGCAGAGGTAGTGATATGAGAGTGCTGCTTTTAATCTTTAGATTTCCCCTGTGAAAATGAAAGGAGCCTTTCCACAGACCAGCTTATTGAAAAATAGGGGTCAGGGGTGGCTAGGTGGTGCAGTGAGTAAGAGCGCCGGCCTCGGAGTTGGGATGATCGAATCCGGCCTCAGAAAATGAGCACCCACACACAAATAATGTCTGGCCGTGTAACCCTGAGCAAGTTACTTTACCCCAATTGCTTAAAAAAAAAAAAAAAAGTAAAGGGGGGGGGGGTCAGCTCTGATATGTAGATAACTAATCAGAATGGCTTTGCAAACTTTGCCAGCTAAGCTCTAAAACATCATGCTGCTCATTCATTTCAGTCCTGCCTGACTCTTCACGATTCCATTTGGGATTTTCCTGGAAAAGATAATTAAGTGGTTTGTCATTTTCTTCTGTAGCTCATTTTACAGATAAGGAAAATGAGGCAAACAGGGTTATGAGACATGCCCAGGATGTCTGAGTGTCTGAGGCTTTACTTGGTTTTCCTAACTCCAGACCTGGCACTCTATCCACCCTGCCACCTAGCTGCTCCTCTAAAAGACCACAGCAAGTACTAATTTAATCTATTCTTTTTAAAGTTCCTAGTCTCTTTTTTAGCACTTCCCCCTCAATAACTTCTATTACTTTTCACCTTTCAAACCCTTAATATCCTTTCCAAACTTACTGCATATTCTCATATTCATTTCTTAAAGTCCCATTAATCAGGCTCTGATAATAATCTGCATACAACTTGTTTTGGAACTAAAATAATGAAAAAGGAAGACCAGTGCAATGAAAACACTCTCTAGTAAAGGAATACATGCCTAATTTTGTTGAAATAACCAAAAAAATTTGCCACAACTTTCTGGCCATTACCACAATCTAATTATAGTGTAGGAAAAATTGTAATAATTATTATTCTAATTAAGTTTATCTGTATTTAGGCTGAACCACAATTTGGCAGTTTCAATTCAACAGACTGCCAGCTTCCAGGTCTGCTTAGTGATGAAGAAATGACTAAGGCATTTTTAGTTCTACCTATGTGACCTCTTCTTTCACAGAGAGGTTAAACAATTTGTTCAAAGTGACCTAGGTTACTAACGGATGAAAATCCCTCTTTTGCAGGCTAGTTTTTCCCACTGCAACACACCACAAACATTTGATAATTCTCTACTTTAAAAAAAAATTCTTGGGGGCTCACTTTGAGAAGTGGTGTGTGATTTGATCAGATGAGACTCTGGGAAGCCGTTGTTGAGAGCCCCCCGGCTTTGAAAACCCAGATGTTGATGCTTCCCTCTCTGATGACGGCTAAAAAGGTTAAGTGTCTTGCCCAGGGTCACACATCCAGAAGTGTTGGAGGCCAGATTTGAACTCAAGAAGATGAGTCTTCCAGATTCCAGGCCTGGCACTCTATCCACAGCACCACCTGACTGCCCAATGCAACCCAGTAGATGGATGCTAAATACTGACTTCATCAATCTACATTTTCTTGGTATTAAGTTAAATAAAAAAGTCTTTTACACTGCCAAAAAAAAAAAAAAAAAAAATTCTTACCATGATTGGCTTGCCCTGAAAAGTTTTAACTTCTTCTCTCAAATATCTAAAAGCCTGCAAAAAAGCACATTAGAAAAATTCCTTAGCACTACATTGAAAGGAAATCAAGAAAAATAAGGTAGTATGTCAATATTTCCAAAAGAAAACAAAATGCAAATAAATGCCATGCTACATCCCCCACCCAAAAAACCAAAACCCAGACAGGATTAAGGTAAAAAGATGAAAAACTCAGCAATTCCATAATACACAGGGCATTTTTTGAAATCAAAAGAAACACATTTATTCTAACTAAGACCATAGTCTTAGTAAAACTTAGCAAACTTAGTAAACCAAATACTTATGCAGATCACCAAGTCAAGCAGACAACTATATAAACTGATTTCTAAGGGGAAAACAATAACAGACAATTTCAAATGCCCAAATCTTGGAAGTGAATCCTTTGGTTAGGGTCATAACTATTACTAAAAAAGAACAAAACTACCATTAAGAAATCAAAACCCAAGATAAATACTGAAGTACCAGGCATCTCAATCCCTAGTTTTAGCAGAAGCTATTAATTTTGCATATTCAATAAATTTTCAATGGCTATTGTAAAACTACAAAAAAAGAAGTTAGAGTGAGAAGCTTCTCAAAGAGTTACATTATAATGGTTGAAACATAAATGGCCACTTGAGGCAATACTAAAAAAATTTTTTCTTACCTGTTGTGCATCTGTATCAGACTGGAATGTAATGTACCAGCTGCTATTGTGAGCGAACTCACAGCTTATTACTTTGGGACAGTTTTCATTTTTGAAGAGTGCCTTAACATCCTTAAAATACAAGAAGAAAACCCAATTAGCTCTAAAGACATACAGAAATTCCAACTACATATTTGAAGATTCAGATTATGAAATGAAAACCTAACATCTATAATTAATTAAATTGCTAGGGTCAGAAAAAACTCAGTGAAGTACCTCCTTCACATAATAATAATAGCTGGCACTTACATAGTTATTTAAGGGTTACAAGGAAGGGTATACTGGTAACTAACTAGCTCTCCAAAAAGAAAAGCGACAAGTTCATCCTGCATTATTAAACATTTTCTCCATTACTTTCTTAAGTCTAGACGACAGTAAAACAATAAATTAAACCATGATTTGAAATGCTCATAATGAAAATTTAATATTTGCTTCTTATGAGCTGGTTGGAGTTGGCTCCAGTACACTTCTGTTACAATGTACATTAAATAAACAGAGCATTTTATTAAGCACTTACTACATGCTAGGCAGAAGAAGTGTTTGGTATAAAATTAAAATGTAAAATGCAAATAAATATAAAAGTGCAATTTTAAGAGTTTACATTAAGAACAATGGATTTGGAGTCAGGGATTCAGGTTCAAATACTCCTGTTACTTACTATGTTACCTCAGGTAAGTTACTTAACATTTCTGAGTTCCAGTATGCTCATCTGGGATCTGAAGAGATGCCAGTGATATTATCCCCATTTGAATCTCAGAAGGTGAGATTCAAACACTCTCCACTCTTATTACAAACCCACAATAACAACCAAAAAAAAAACACCTTTCAATAATAATTTTTAAGTCATATAATATTCCCGGAAAGAGAATCTATAAAAGAGCGGAGGTGGTTATTTTTGGATCAACTTAGCCACATCAAAAGATTAATGATAAAACCTGCTCATTAAGAACCCAATAGAGCAGTCAGCATTTACATTGAATCCTTTGTGAAGCGTTTATATTGAATCCTTTGATCCTTTTTATAGAAGGTAGCTTCAAAACGCTAGTTAAATATTTTCATTACAGTCAGTTCTCATTTATAAGTGGACTGTTCCATACACTGTGCCTTGCCCTCATAAGGTTCCCTGTGACCCCCCCCCCACAGCTGGAGTGGCTTCAGTGCTTGCCCCCTGCTCCCTTATCCAATCTGCTTCAGTGCCTAAAGTAAAGGGACTCCTTGCAGTGTGCCCCTGTTATGGTCTGCCAAAGCAGAAGCCCAGTCCAGCAAGAGAATTCGCATAATGCAAATTTATGTAAAGCTAGGACTGTTAACATTTAGCTTTTGAAAACATAATATGGTAATTTAACTGGGTATTATTGTAAAAAGCTACATGGATTGGTTTAAAGTGTGAATTTATTTCAGCAAATTAATAGAGAAGTACTAATATATATTTTTAAAAGATCCATGGCCACAGGTCTTAAAAGTTATCTAGAGAGACAGTAAATAACTACGACCCTCTGGACTGACATGCTTTGCTAAAAAGAGAATCTTAAAGTCAGGACTTTGAGAATAAAACAAGTAACTGCTTTATAATAATCAATTCAACTATAGAAATGAGCACCCCCCCCCCATCTTCCTGTTGATTCCTTGTTACTGAGTACTGTTACTGTGCTGCACTGCTTTAATTTCCAATTTCTAATGACAACTGTCTTTCAGAGAGACAATTCTGAGAAGCAGGTAACTCTATAACCCAAAAGGCACAGAGTTCACTTGAAGTTTCCAGCTCTTACTGAGGATAAAAAGATCATGAATATAATTGTAAGGGGATTATTTCTCTAACACCTAAAATACATAGTCACTCTACATTCAATAGGTGCTTATTAAATACTGACTGACTGAATATCGGATTAGCTTTTATTTTATGAAAAGTCAACCTTATTTCAAAGTCAAAGAGTCTGGAGTTTGAGGGAATTTAAAAGAGCATCTAGTTTGGCTTCGAAATTTTTACTCGAGGAAATCAAGACCCAAAGGAGTATAAAGATCCAAGTCCTAATTTTAAATTCAGGGCTCTTCCCAGGCAATTTTTTCCACATAAGGAAAATGTTTATGGCAAATATAGCAGATTAAAACCTGAACATTAAAATTTATAAGGAATGAATGCAGATATTTAGGGGGCAACATCTAATCTGATTGGAAAATGGCAAAAAAAAATTAAACCATTTATGTGATTTAGAGATGGGAAATAATATGACATTTGGAAATTGTCATAAGGAAGGAAGAACTAATGAATCTTCCTGGTCAATGAAGGCTTGGAAAATCAACATTCTCCACTATGAAAATCAGAACAAGCCATTTTGCTTAAACTGTAATACAGACAAGAGCTTAGATGAAAGCAACTGTTAGTTCTCTTCAAATGTCCCAAAATACTGGTATGTTGGGAAAATCTCACTAGTGTACAGCAACCATCAACGATGCTAAAGACTAGTGTTTGGTTTTAGTTCTCTTGTTCATTTAATCATTCCTCCTCCAGCCCACTTCACCCCTCTTTACTTCCTCGGGGTCAGACAAGAACTATCCCTGACCGAGTTTGCCCAGCACCCTATAGCAATAGTTCTGTGCACAAGGATTCCATGCAAAAATACTCTTTCTTTAATAAGGAAACATGGAAAACATTGACCTTGGTTGAGAGGACATAAGACTAAAGGATTAATAAGGAAAATGCGAAATTAATAAAGATAATATTGCCTAGGACTAAAACTCAGTTAAAAAGATCACTTCTTAATATAAAAGAATTTAGAAGTCATCTTTTAAATGCACACCCTTATGCAAAGATGACAAGATTGAGAACACTTAAAAAACCAAATTGTTTAAAACTCTTTTTAAAAGTTTCACAACTAGTTTTTATAGATAAGCATCTTAAATCAGTTTTAACAGATTTCTTTTCCAATTCAATGTGGAAACACAGTCCATTTCACCTTAGTTATTAATAGTTGGCTCCTCTCAATCATATTTACACCTTTTAATAATTATGTAGCAAGTGGGGCAAGGCTGTCTTCCTTTGTTCAGCTGATCAGTCATGTCCAACCCTGTCACCCTGTGGACCAACTGGAAATGGGGTTTTCTTTGGCAGAGATAACTGGAGTGGTTTGTAATTTCCTTCTCTACTAGATCCTTTTGTCAGGCAATCAAAGGTTAAATGACTCACCCAGGGTCACACAACTAAGAAGTGTCCAAGGCTGGATTTTGAGAACTCAGATTTTCTAACTTTAGGCCCAGTGCTCTGGGTCACCAGCTGCCTCGGTCTCCCTTTACATAGTATTATTATGATTATACAAAATATTATTGGTTCAGCAAACACAGTGCAGATCTTAGCATAATTCAATAAATTCCAGAGAATGTATATTGCCCAGTTTGCCCAGTAAGCTCTTTCAAAACTTGGCCCACCTTTCTGAAAGACTTGGATTGATGCAAGGAGAATAATGATTCTGGAGCACTGTTGATAAGTCATGCTCCTCACTGACTCAGGATGCAGGATGAGACATTTTTTTAGAAATGGCCCAGTTGGGAATTGGGGAAATTCTCAGTTAGGGGAACTATGGATGATCCAACAAAGAGAAGTTATACAAGCAGTATGAGAACAAGAGGGAGCAGTTTCTTGAAAACTCAGGAGTATACACAAGGAGAGTGTGATTAACAAATATGTATCAAGCTCAGCAGAGAGATCAATGTGAAAACAAATTGGAAAAAAGCCATCAGACTTTACAATAAAGAAGCTGCTGCTACTTTGGGGAGAATAGTTTCAGACTGCCAAGGGTTGAGGAGTGAACGAAAGATTAGTAGAGGCAGTGTTGATAGCTAGCAGAGTATTAGTAGTATTGATAGCTTTTTCTAGGAGTTTTGAGTGACAAAGGTAGAAAGAGACAAATAACAGCAGTTTGATGGGAAATAGATTTAAGGATAGGAGGGACTTTAGCATGTTTAATAAGAGGAAAGGAAGGATAAGGAAATAGAGAAACAAGATTAGAAAGAGAAGGGATGATAGAGGGGGCAGTATGCTGAAGAGGGGATGAATTGAAAGGCATATGTAAAACCTCTGGTCTTAGGGAAAAAAAGGGCTACCTATTACAAAGATGGGTATAAAAGAGAAAGTGGGGAAATAATGTCAATGGGGTTTTAATAAGATGGTTCATTATAATAAATGGCACTGTTATTTTCAGTAAATTAAGTGGCAAGAGACTGAGCTAAGTATAGGAATATAGGGAAGAATGCAAGGCTTGAGGGAAGAGGTTTGGAATAGCATCCACAGTGAGACAGACTCATGTAGTTGAACTCTTATGTATTCTGCATTTGCACCTACTTAGCCCTCCATTTCTTACCTCTATTGGTGTAGTCTCAGGGATTTCTCGAAGGATGATGATGCATCGTTTATGATTTGGTCTCACTTTTTCTCCCTTCTCATCAACTTGAACCATAGGAGAAGCTAAAAACGTATTAAAGAGTTAAAAGTTGTCAGTGCAAACAGTGCTATAACAACATTCCATTAACAAGAAATCAAAATAATCATTTGTAGAGGTTAACTACTAGTAATATACATTGTGATTATATGGGCATTATTTATTAAAACCCAAAATCATACCTCTCAGTGACTACTGAATGATGCCTGATATTCTTATATAAATACTATGAAAAAGCACAAGAGATTATTTTCCTTTTTTTTTTTGGAGGGCAATTGGGGTTAAGCGACTTGCCCAAGGTCACACAGCTAGTTTTTGTCTAAGGCTGGATTTGAACTCTGGTCCTCCTGACTCTCCAGGACTGATGCTCTATTCACTACACAACCTAATTGCTCCTTTTATTTTCCTTTTCTAAATCAGCAAAATCTTAATTTAACAAATAGAATTTATCATTTGCATTTTTAAAAAATCTATTTTATAGGCTGTAGTGAGCATTATAAAGTAGTTTATAAAAGATACAACCGGCAAATTATAGAATAAACACAAAGAAATGTTACCAGTGAATTAAGATAAAGTCAGAAATATATGTTCTTTACACTTAAATGTGGTCATGAACCTGTAATTTAGATGCTATACAGAACTACCAGGTGAGGAAACTCCCTCTACCAATTAAAGCTGGCACCTTCTTGTATTTGTATATATTTGTTTGCTTGTTGCCTCCTATGTTAAGAGTGTGAGCTCCTTGAGGGCAAGAATTATGCTTCTTTTTGTTTTCCCAGAGATTAACACAGTGACTGCCAAGAAGGAGGCAAATAACTTACTGAGCTAGAAAGGTATTCATTTTTCTTGATGTGAAGCAGTAACAAAAAAACCTGTAGGACTAAAAATTTCCTTCTTTCAAGTCATCCAATTTAAAAAGAATCAATAACATACATCTTAATACTTCAAGAATAAGATCCAGGTCTGTGGTCAACTTTTTTATTTCTTCCATGTTGGCAACTGTCCAAATTGGGATAAACTGGTCACTGTCCATTTGAGACATCAAGTAGAGATCCTTAGACAGATTCTCTCTGAAAGAATTAAAGAAACGTGAGGTTAAAATTACTAGGTCATTTTTCTTAAAAACTATCTTATTTTTATCGATACTGCTTGTTTTGCCATTACTTTCATTTCTAAATTTATTCTGCCTCCTCCAACAATTCATCTATTATTTTATTTGTAAACTACTTTTTCAATTACATATTTTCCCTACCTCTTACCTTCCAATTGAAGAAAAGAAAAACAAAAATTCATGTACCAATATGTGTAGTCAAACAAAACAAATTTTTGCCTCAGTCATTTACAAAAATCCATGCTTCATTCTGCATATTTAGTCTCTCACCTGTAAGGAGTTAGGTAATATTTCTCTCCACTGGCCCTCTTCGATCATGGGTGATCACTGTGTTATCTGAGAATATCTCAGAAACAATCTCAGAAATCTGAGAATCTGTCTTTCAAAACTGTTCATTTTTGTATAGATTGGTTTCACACTGCATCATTTCATGTAAGTTCTGCCAGAGTTTTCTAAAATTGTCTCTATTTACATTTCTTGCAGTCCAACAGTATTCCATTACGATAAAAGACAATAATTTGTTCAGTCCTTCCAACCGATGGACATGCCCTTAGTTTCTATTTCTTTGCTACCTCAAAAAGAGCTGCTATAAATATTTGAGTTCATTTTACAGGACATGCTAAATTGAATTCTACAAATTTCACCGAATTTATATTAAGTTCACCTAACTCTAAATCTTCATATAAACATAATGGGAGTCTTTCTATTAGCATAATATTTTTGACTATATGGGAGAACATGCCAATAAATCTGCTTCTAAAAGGTACCTTTCTTCCCCTCCAGTTTCTACTATTCTGTTTCCACTGACTCAGCAATTTTCTTAAAACCAAGAAAAGAATCATTATTACCTTGAAAAACAGAATTCTAACTGTTTCTTTAGGCATTCCTTTAAATCTTCAACAGAAACTGCACAATTGCCTTCACCTGTTTAGAAGAGTCAAGAAAAAAATAAATTTAGTGCCAAGTCACTTAGGAAAGCAACCATAACCAATACTGATGCCGAAACTGAAAAACAAGGTTTTTCCCTGAGAAATGTAATAATGACACTTAAAATGTCATCAACATCCTAAATAATCTATCCTTTAAAAAAATTAATTCCCTCATAAAACATTTATTCAGGGTTTACTATGTGTAAGTGCTAGAGATAATAAAGGCTAGATGGTCCCCACCATCCAAGAGAAAACACACAAGTGGTAATCAGGAAGGAGTATTTTTAGTACAGGAAGTATGGTGAGCTCACAAGGGAACTGATTTACATATATGCCTTTTTCAGTAGTAATGGAAATACTGATTTTATTATGATTTCAGAGCTAAAAGGACGAATGCCCCAAGTAGAGTAGAAAATACCTATGGTCCCAACTGGTTTATGGTAAAATTCTGACCAAATGAAAAAAGTTTATTTACCAAGGAATCAAAGCATATTAAAATTCAGAAATCCCCTCAGTACTCTAATACACATACACACCCTCTCTCTCTCTACCTTGGAAGGACATAATATTTACTTCTTTTTCTTCTGCTAAGTCACCAAGCATTTATTATGTGGTTATTGCTATTTGCCAGGTACTCTGCGCTAAGCCCTGGTGATACCAAGAACCCTCAAGGCCTAGCTCACATTTTGATGGGGAAAACAACATATAATAAAAAACTGCTCATAAAAATAGAAAGATTTTCCTTTCTCCCTCCTTTGTAAATGTAATCTCATTGGGAAGGAAGTGAGATTCCTGGAATCAGCCTTAAAGAAAGCCAAGAAGTGGAGGTGAGAAGGATGGAATACTTGCCATTTGGTGAAGGGCTTTAAAGGTGAAAACAGAATTGCATATTTCATCACAGAGGTAAAATATGAAGGTGTTGGACTTTAATGAGTGGGGGGTAGAGGTGGGGGTGAGTGACATGGTTTGACCTGAGCCCTAGGAAAGTTATGCTAGCAGGTGAGTAAGTAGAGGACAGACTAGAATAGGAAGAGGACTTAAGGCCAATCAGAAGTACAAGCGTGATCTAAGTTAGAGACTGTGAGTGGAGAGGAGGTGATATTTTGAAGGTAGTTAACAAGAAAGACTTGGTGAAAGATTTGATGTGTGGAATGAAAAAAGTCAAGGATAATACCTTGGTACTGAGCAGGGAATGAGATGGAATAGTAAGGACCTTGGATATGTCAATTTCCTCCTCTGTAAAATGGGGCAAAAACATCTATTTCCCAGGTTGTTGTGAAGATAAAATGAGCTATTTGTAAATAATTTTACAAACCTTAAAGCACTATATGAATACTATTATTATAACCATTATTATATGAGCTCCAAGAGGGTAGAGGTAGCTTTGCTTTTTGTTTCCTGTTTGCTGTAGGTTTGGCACAACGTAAGTGCATAATAAAAGCTTTTCCATTCATTTATCTAAATAGAACTTTTCTCTTTTAAAAAGTCACCCTTAATGCCTAAGTTAATTTTTAGCATAGCCTGAAAGGCAATATAAAAAAGTTGTGTTTTTCTACACAACTCTGTAGCCTGTATTTCTCTATATAGGAATACAGAAGTATCCATAATCTCATCAGTGAGGCATCTCCTTGTACCCCTTCTATGATCTAATCAATAAATTCTAGGCACACATTTAAGGCATTTATAGGTTAAGTGATTTGTCCATGTACATAAGTACCAGAGATAGAATGCTTTCCAATTCTAACACTAGCACTCTTATCATTATATATTATGCTGATCTTTAATATGAAGTCACATTCCACATACTCATTTAAAGTAAACATTTAAAATTTACCACATAGTTTATAGATACTTCATTAGTAATGATTTCTCTAGGACTTTGGATATTTTGGTAATTGCTCCAGGTTCTTATAAAAGTCAAAGAGATGTATTTGACTTATAAAAAGTCAAAGAGCTTACATTTAGAAGGGATCTCACTAACTATTCTAACTTCCTCCTTCTACAGGCCAAAAAATAGGCCAAGAATGATTATATGGCTTGCTCAAGCTAACACATCAAATGATATTAGGGAATTCTTTCTGTTCCAAAAAATTATAAAATTGCAACACTGATTTTTAAAATTTTAATTGCTTGCACAGTATTTCATTAAGCTTTTAATCTTGTAAAGCCAGAACCACTCATTTTACAAATGGACAAAGTTTTATGTGGAGTAATATGTCCATTAGAAAAAAAACAAAACCAACCACTGATTTTATTAATTAAAAGGAAAGAAAATAAATCCAGATAACAGTATCACCTGAAGAAAATATCTAACTGCTTTTATTCAATAGCAATATTGAATAATAGTTCACAACTGTGAACTCAAGAGAGTTCACAGAAGTGAATCAAAATATTAAAGGCATGGTATTTAATCTTCTGAGAACAAATAAAGGTTCTAAATAGATTTAGGAACGGGGAAGCAGAGACTAGGTAAACAGTTATAAAAACTAGCTAGAAAACAACTAGCACTAGATCATGAATGGCAGTAATCTTTGAAACCATAGTATTTACCAGATATATCATAGATTTGGTAACTCAGATCCTCTGGAGACAAAACCATTCCATCTGTAGGTACTTCTTCAACACCTGTGTTACTCTGTGAAGCTTCACAAGAATACATTACATCATATTCTTTACAGCTGTCATCTGGAATCTCCAAGGTACCTGCATAAAAAAAAACAAAACCCAATACCTGATTATCAAGGATAAGGTAAGACTATATAGTCTTTTGCGAGTTTCAGTAGTGAGTAAATTAGTCACAATGAGTTTGAATATGAGTTTTCCTCTGCTTTTAGGCTAATGTCAAAGAAAACTATAATCATGGACCAAATTTTTGCAGACCCACTTAATTCCTTAAATTTATGATTTACAAAGTATTTTTTTTCTTTTAGAAACGTGATGAGGTATGTAGTACATATCTGACTGTAAAGATAGCAAAATAAAGGCTCAGGTGTTATACTGCTCCTGGTAACAAAGCTAACTGTCAGAATCAAATTTTTTATTATACTACATCAACTTGTAAATATATTCCTGACTCCAAAGACTCATTATATGAAATATTTCCCCCATTATATTGGCAGTGGAACTAAACTATATAGCAAAACCTGTTTTCTAATTGTTTTTTAAAAGCCAAAGGATGTCACACCTGTCTGGATATTATTATAAAGGAGAAATAATGTAAATGTAATTCTACAGTACAAGGGGGAAGGGGCTATTTTTGTTAGATCTGTTAAGCTAAACTTGTCATCCAAAGACATAAACATCAAGTTTAGTCTGCCAAGGCTATTTATGAATTTGAAATTCTACTTTAAGGCCTGGAAAGCACACCAGTACTATTTAGCCTTTAAATTATAGTGAAGTCATAGCTGTTCTAAGTATAGGGAAAGTTTATCATAATTGAATGTTATTACATGAAAGGATAGCAGCAGGATTGTCACTATCTCTTAAGCTTGTTCTAGATATACACATAATAAAAATATGGATCAAGACTTTGACATTTATAGTGTATCTGGGATGTGAGGGTTTTTTGTTTTCTTATAACCTAAATGTTCACAAACTATACCCCAATATGGTAACACTACATGAAGTTGGGCAAATTATTTTATTGGAATTGGGTAAAATGCTAAAGGCAAAAGGCAAAAAGTATTTTCTTCATATTCTAGGACACTTTTTTGTGTAGAATATAGGTTTTCTATGATTTCCTGCCCTGTCTGAAGCGAAAGAAAGCAGTTTGATAGTGTATCAGGGATATGAAAATTTTTGTAGAGGCTTAGTGATCACAAGGTTTTCACAAAGCCTCTCCCCAATATTTTTTTCTGGGCTTTTTGCCCTCTATCTCCATGGGAGTATTACTGATGATAGCCTTGCAACATTCCCATTATTCTCAATCATTTATAAAAGTTCCTTAAATGTGTCCCTCTACTCCCTCGTGTCAGTCCTTAATTGAAAGGAGGAGGAAGTAATACTTGGCGGGACCATGAAGAATCAGAACGAAATGTATTAATTTTTTTTTTTAAAGCAATTGGGGTTAAGTAACTTGCTCAAGGTTACACGGCTAGTCATTTGATTTATGAGTGGGTGCTCATTTTCTGAGGCCGGATCTGATCTCGGGTCATCCCAACTCCGAGGCCGGTGCTCTTACTCACGCCACCTAGCCGCCCCTTTAGGGCAATCGGGGTTAAGTAACTTGCCCAAGGTTACACGGCTAGGTTTTTTTGTTTGTGCGGATTAAGTGTCGGGGGCCGAACTCAGGTCCTTCTGATTCCAGGGCCGGCGCTCTATTCACTTCGCCACCTAGCCGCCCCGCTGTATTAATCTTTTCAGGGCCCAGGAAAAGAGGGACTTTTCTGTCCTTTATCTGGTCACCACAAGGGCTTGGTTGGGGCTTCTTTAACTCCTGTTGCCCATCCCTTGCCTCTTTCCACTAGACTATCATCCCCAATATTGTTAGATATTCTATATTTGTTAGTAATTTTTCATTGTGAAGTGTTATTTTATTTTAATGCCCACCTTTCAATTCATCAAAATACAGTCCTATATATTTTTCAGACTTAAGATTGAATTATGAAAAATACTTAACAGTGAAATATTTCTGACATGTTGGTACTCAGTTCAGGTCTTCAGATGAGTTACTTTCCCTAGTAAACAATCTTGATAGTTTAGAGTATGGAATGCTTTGAGGCTTAATATTTATTGTTTAACCTCACAAATTCTGGTCTGGTCAGGGACAAATGTTGATGTATAGAATATCTCTTTTTACTGCCAAATAAACAAAGGACAGCTGAGGATTTTTGGAGTGTGAATGGGAAGGAACAGAGGACACAGTTTGAGGGAAAGCGTTGTGTGTGTGTGTGTGTGTGTGTGTGTGTGTGTGTGTGTGTGTGTGAGAGAGAGAGAGAGAGAGAGAGAGAGAGAGAGAAGGGATGTTAAGTTTTTTCAGGTACTATAAACAGTTAAAAACCAACAACAGCAAAATAAAACTTTTCTTAACGTTTAGGGCTTACCATCAGGATTAGGCCCTGCAGTAGCTGCCGTCTCTTGCCAAGAACTCTCAGTTCCATGAGTAGATGAAGGAGCATCAGTGCTTCCTTGGGGAACTTCCTGCCATACTTTAGCATTAGGATTTAAACCAGCACCTTTAGATGTTACCTGCTAAATGAACAAGGTAACACATAAAATATGTTAAGCCAACATTTCTAAAACATAATTAAGTTTTTAACAGTCACTGTTTGAGTTTGTAATCTAGTAAAAATAGTATAAATAAAAATATTACCAATAAGACAATGATGATGTGCATCCCACCATCATTCCTACCTACTTCATTGTCCCATTTTGCCCAACTTTCTCACATTATTTTCTATCAAGAAGTGACAAGGCTTCCATTTCTCCTTCAAGCTCCTAGGCATATCATGGTCTTAAAACTATCATATGAAGATTTGTTTAAAGGAATTAAATTTTAAGGGAATAATACTATTTGGAGAAGTAGGGGAATTGCAAAGGTGGACCTTAGAGAAGAACTGAAATTTGTTCTGCCCTTGCCTATTGGAGAACTCAGGCCATTTGGTGAAAATTATAAGGCAACTTTCAGATCTTCTCAAAAATGAAAACTTTGAATTATAATAGGCTGGGGGGTTGGGAATGAGTTCCCTGTTGCTGAATCTTGAAGTAAAAGCTGGATTATTATTTATCAAGGACAAATACAGCCTTTGGTATAGGGAGAAGGCTAAATGAAATTAAATTAAGCTCTAGGCTGCAGCACTTTTCTGAGTATTAATCACTAGAAAATTCTTTCTAACTGGCTATATGTTGTAAGATATACCAAGAGTGCAATATGTAACTTCTTCAAAATGGTTTCCACTGTAATATTTTACTTATGTGTTGAAAGGGCTTGACTAGAACATGAGTATTGAATGGGCAAAAGCAAAGTAAACCTTACAAGGGTACCTAAGCCTATAAACATTTTAAATAGTTTTATTCTGACACAGTTATAGAGATTGCGTGGCAGAATGGATAGGAAGAGCTAGTGTCAGAAACAGGAAGACCTGGGTACAAGTCCCAGCTGACACTTTTCTTTCAGTGCCCTTAGAAGTTCCCTATACAAATCACAAAGTAATCACAAGTACAGTCCAAAACAAAAATAGTTATTGCTAAAGCAATGGAATTGGATACACCCCCTTAGAACTTAACATAAGTTAACAGAGTATGAGAGTGTGAAGAAAGTCTAGGAGGTTGTTGATGTTTGTCCTTCATTCTCAAAGAGGACCAGGACATCAGGGAGGTTATGCCACAACAGACAAGTGAACTGGGTTTAAATGAGGGAGTCACCAGTCTCACTTTCACCTCAGAAGCATCTGGGTCCAGTGGCCATATCACAGATCAGCATGTCTGGAGATCGCCATCTAATGACAGTTAAGGTTAAGGGAAAAGAATTCTGAGAGACTTAGGAACCCAATGCAATGACTAAGCATGATGTCAGAACACTGATGATGAAACATGTTTCCTAATTCTTGGCAGAAAAATGTATAAGACATTTTCATACAGGGCAATGAGTGAATTTGTTTTGCTTGACTATACTAATTTATTACAAGAACTTCTATGGGAGTCACAGGTACTCAAGAGTGATGCAAAAGAGAAAAAGCTTCTTTAAAAATGAACAAAATAAAGCATAAGTTCAAAAGGAGACACAAACAGGTCAGTTTTGTTACTAGCATGTGAAATTTAATATATACACAAAACCCTGTACTAACAGAAATTCATTTTTTATATATATCTTCCTTTTCTGTACTTTGTATCCTTATCATTGGTAAAATTGCAGTTAATTTTTTAAAAAATGATACTTTGTTTCACTACAACAGATAACTCCTAAACAAACTTCTGTTTCTTCTTTGTCAAATGCCTTACTGAAATCTAGGCATAAGGATATCCCTATATATTGGCATAGTAATTATGTCATAAAGAATTGGTATTCTGAAATAATCTGTTAAGAATATTTCTTCCTTTAAAAGCTGAAAATTATTCTTTTAACATTTTCTTAATTCCCAAGCCCTGAATAATTCTATTTACATATTTGAATTTGTCTAAGAATACTAGTGATTAACTTCGAACTCAAAATGGTTTTACCCTCTTTATATAATAATTCCTCGGCATTTATTCCGTAATCTCTACTATACCACAATGTACTCCCACACACATTATCATTAACCTTCTCTTTTGAGTATATATTTCTCCAATTGTTATTCAGCCCAAGAATTCTGGGAATAGTCGTCCTCTCCCCAAACCTTCCAGCCCAGACACCACAGCAATCATCGGCAGAAAAATCATTGTAAAAAGGGGGCCCACCTTGCTCACCACCACCAACTGCCACCAACTGGCAGCTAAACACAAGAGCCCTAAGAGTGGTAGTAGCCCTCAGTCATGTTTCCAGCCTAGCTTTTCACAGCCATTGTCCAGGGAAACAACTCCTGAAGAGGAAGAGTTAGCTATCCCCACCAACTGCCAACCCCAACTGCCACACACAGGGCAGGCAAGCCAGTTTTGCTAAAGTAGCACATTTCTCTGAAGGAGAGGAGATGGAATGCACCAGGCAAATCAAACGCTGCCCATCATCTTGACAACCATCTTATCTTCCCTCAGAGGAAGACAGTCCAGGACCCTGAACCCCAATGCCTTGAGATTAAGAATGCTTCCAGCACAGAATGGATACTAAAGACTCAGAAAAAGTTTCTGGGGACAGCTAAGTGGCACAGTGAATAGAGCCGGTTCGAGTCAGGAAGACCTGAGTTCAAATCCACCCTTAGACACTTGACACTTAATAGCTACGTGACCTTGGGTAAGTCACTTAATCCCCAATTGCCTTGTCTTCCCCCCTCCAAAGGGGGGGGGGGGGAGGTTTCTGCCACTAATGTCTTTGGCACTGTCAAATGATTCTACATCAGAAATTTCCATCTGATTGTGGCTGAAACCTTCTATATGTTGATCCCTCAATTAAAATTCGAGCACTCCTTAAAAGCTGGGATTACTTTTTTTCCCATTTATATTCCACATACTTGGCAGAGTAAACACATATAGTAAGTCTTTTATGCATTTTCTTTTCATTTCTTCATTCATCTGATTTCATAAGTAACGTTACTTCCCCCTACTGAACTGAAACCCTTCCAAGCCTGGCAATCCATGCAAATTTTGTCCGTGTCTTCTTACAAATCCTTCATAAAGTATCTACCCAACAACCTGGAGGGCATTCTCTCCAGCAAGTGTGGTATAATGAGCAGAACATCCTAGGTTCAACTCCTGGCTTTGCAACTAAATCACAGAGTGACAGGTAGCAACTCACAAACTTTTGAGGCTCAATTTACTCAACTACTAAAACAAAGGCCACTGTTTCCCCAGTGCTTTATATTATAAAGGTCTCTTTCTACAGAAAAACTCCCAAATGGATCCAACTAAATCTTATTAAATCTGGAAGGTCTCCAGATTTTGTTTATAAAGCTCTAAGTCAAGGGCTGTTAATCTTGGGTCAAAGGATCTCCAAGGAGTCTGGAAAGATTAAGTGTTGGTGAAACCAGATTGGGGGGAAAAATCTTTGTTTCAATACAATTAATGTCTGTCCTTTGTAATCTTATATAGTTTTATGTTATGCATTAAAAAATTCTGAGAAGGGTTCCATAGGTTTAAAAAGACTATCAAAGGTTTTTTTCCTAAGACAAAAAAGGTTAAGAACCACTGCATTAGACCAATGTTTCTCACTACAGAACTCTAGTATTATGATATGACAGAGTTCTTAATGCTGACAAACTAGACTTCAAATACTAAAAATTATCTATTTCAGATTGCATGCTGTCTTGGGGAAGGGGTAAAGGAGGGAAGGAGAAAAAAATCTGGAACTCAAAATCTTACAAAAATTGTAAAAGTGGTTGATGAAAACTATAATTACATGTAATAGGAAAAAATTTAAATTATCTAAAATAGCCATAATAAATGTCTGGGGTGAGGAAGCATGAAACAATTTTATTTCTACTATTTTGCTTCCAAGTCCTGTACTACCCCCTCCCCCGGCTTTATTCTAAGGGATTTATTCTATGCCTAGACAATAACCGTGACCAGTATATTCAAAATCCAAAGTATTCCAAGAATAAATTAGCTGGGAAATTTCTGACTCAGATATCTTCCAAATTGTGATTTAAGTGACAATTTATGGCCTGACAGTCCTCACTGTTTCTTTCACTCTTCTACAGGGGCTAAATTTTGGATAAATAACAAATATAAAGAAAAATACAACAGAACCTAATGATTAGACAATGGCTTTATTAACCCCATGGAATCAACAAGGAACTATCAATATGAGGAATTAAAAGAAATAGTGGAAGTCTTCTATGAAGTGATACAGATGAAGAATCCAGAGTCAAAAGAACACATGCCATGACTGAAACAATGTAAATGTCAAACTGTCAAAGTGAGAGATGCTCCTTTTCTTTTAAATTAATATGCTATCTTCTTCAACAAATATATACTGTAGAAGAATTTGTTTGGATGCTTATTAGAAAGTCATTAGAGTGTATCAAAACAAAATTTTTACAAAAATGTAATATAAATAAATATAAAGTTTTATAAAAACTTTATAAAGCCATAACCACTATAGACTTTTAAAAGTACCTTTACTGAAGAATCTGCCCCATACTGCTTGAATTCTTAATACTCTCTTTACCTATAAAAAGTTAATTTTTTGTTCCAAACTTAAAAGAGCAAATATAAAAAGAGCATTTCCATATACGCTATGAACAAAAGGAATAGATTGTATACGAAGTTGTATGTAGAGCTTTTAATTAATAAATCAACATATAACTTTCAAAGCTGTCCTTTTAGTCTTTCATCTTTTCACTTTTAATTGAACACACTTCATTCTATTCCTTCAATGTAAGGGAATACAAAAACCCCACAAAACTCATGTAATATGTGTTTTCAAAAAACCATTATTTTACTAATGGGTTTGCTTTTGTACATTATATATACCCAACCTGTTCTGTTGATAGACCTCTATTTTTTTTTTTTACACTGTACCAAATCATTTTTATGGCAGCTGATTTGGAGCAGTCGGAGATATGGTATTGCTAGGCTCCATTCCTTTCCCACTTATTTCATTATTTCCCTTGACATTTTGACCTTTTGTTTTCCCAGATAAATTAGTCATGTAACTACCACAACTCCAACCACTATCATGATTTTATTAGTAGCCTCATTTTCACTTTTGTGTTGGTAACTGTGCACATCTGTAAATATGTGTGGTAGAGAAAAAAATGCGAGGCATGATGTATAGAAGTCTGCTAATCCAGTAGGTGCTTCACTGGTCTTGTGCAGCCTACCTCTGCAAAGAGCTCCCTGAACATCTGTGGCTTATTTTCATTATTTGCCTTTAAAACTCAATTATGCCCTCAAAATATAGTAGTAAAAGTCCTTTGGGGGATGACCACTTCACCCATCTCAGCTTCTTCCTACAACAGTGACTGAAGTCTCAGCAAACTCCAGAGGGTGGCCAAGGTAAGATTTAGGTGAAAGATGTTTTTAGTTGTAAGCATTTTATTTGCTGTACAGTATTTATGGTACTGTAGATTTTTATGTATTATGAAAAGTGAATACTGTCTGAAATCAATGCCTTTTTAAATTGAGAAGTTAGCACAAAAAGTCACAGAATTCTAGAGAATAGGGAGGAAAAATGTTTTGCATGTCAACAATTTTATTTTGAGTGCTGTGTTTTATGGGTGCTGTGTTAAGCAAAAGTGCAAATTATCAACTACTGTTTCGTTATGAAGAATTTTATGCAAAAAATGTCTTTTCATCGATCTTCCCACCCTTCTATTTCCCACAGGTTTAATGTATCAACATTTGCATTTTTGACTTTCACACTGCTTTTTAGGAACGTTATCCATGCAAAAGTTGAGGGCTGACTATATATTACTATTTTTCTAGCTCTCTAAAAAGCAACCTTTTGGTAGTTTGATTGGTATGGTAGCTAGGTCTTTCTTCACATTACTTCCCTTGCCTGGAATGACTTTCTCTTCAAATTTCATCCTTTTTTTCAAATCTTATTATTTCCTCCAAAGTCCTTTCCCTGATTACTTCATGTACTTCAAACATGTGAGCTATATACTCTATGATTCTTCCCTTCTCCGTCTGCTTATAGAACTCCCCAATATTTGGTTGTCTTATATTACTAATTTTTTGTTGTCTTATATTCCCCAAAATATTAACTACTAATTTTGACTACCAGAATCATAATTTATTCTGTAACATCCAGCACAGTGCCTGACACTTAATAGAAATTCAACTGATGATATCAGATAAAATTAGGTAAAACAAGAATAACAAACTGGGTGTTTTTCAATGATATGAAGCTTAGTAAATACCAATCTTAAATCACCACCTATCCACTGAGTTGGAAGACACAGAAAGATTTCAGGGAAAATATGATCATAGAGAAAATAAAGGAGTAGTAATGAGCTGCACAATCAAGGACACTAAAAATTCCTACCACAGGGCAAGACCATCCTCTTTTCCCTGAAAGAATTGGTATATCCGAGACTGAAGTGCAATAGAAAAATTGGAGTGGAAGGAGAAAGAGCTACAAGGCAACGACACAAATTTTTTAGTAGAAGAAACTCAAAACAGGTACCCTTAATTCCATGAGGAATACTGACCAAAAACTAAAGAAGGAATTTAGTTAAGTGCCACAAATTGGAATATAAATCTAGAACATACAGAAATGAAAGAAATAATAAAGAAAATGAGGGAAAGATCCTTATTAGAACAGGCTCAGAAAATGAAATAAAAAGCTAAAAAAACAAAGTTGAATGGAAAGACATAAAGGAAGAATTTACCTTACTATTTAACTGAGAGGAAAAAAGGAAAGAATAGATAAAGAAAAAATGGAGTAAGTTAAGCAAAATTCCAAAACTAAGGAAAAGGGTAACAGTGGGGGACATGGGAAGAGAGGGGGTATAGAGGTAGAGACTCACCTGCCCATGGGAAGAAAAGAGAGCTGACTACCGTCAATGGATTAAAAGAATATTGGGGGGGGGGGGAGTAAGGTGTAAGAAGACTAAAAGGACAGGGGAATGAGAAGGAGATGAGGTTATGAAGGGATCTTGAAAATGAGAGGATTTTCTATCTGATCCTGGAGGCAACAGAGTCACTGCAGAGTGTGGGTGGTGGTGATGGTGACATTGGTGGACCTGCACTTAGGGGGTTGGGAGAATGAGGACTGAGAAAAGATAACTGGATTTGGCATTATAAGATCATTGATAACCTTGAAGAAAGCAGTCTCCATGGAATGGAAAAGCCAGAAGCCAGAGTGAGAAGAAAATGAGATAAGAGAAAATCATGGCATTTATTGAAGGTGGTCTTATGAATTTAGAATCATAGTGGAGTTGCAAGGATCAAGTGAGGGCTTTTGACGATGGTGTAGATATAGACATGTTTGCAGGTGGTAGGGAAGGAAACAGAAGACAGAGTGAAAATAATAGAATGGGGATGACAGAGGAGGTTATCTGATGGAGAAGTTGAGAAGGAATGGAACTTCTTGAGTAGGTAGACAAGCAAGGTAGCCTTGGTGAGGAGTAAGACCACCTCACTTTGAGATAGGAGTGAAGGAGATGAAGAGTGAGTTTCCAGTGAATGATCTCAGTTTCTTTTATAAAATATGAAACAAAATTCTAAACTGAGAAGGTGGGTGGGGGAGGGGAAACCATGGGAGATTTGAGACGAATGAAAAGGAAAAGCCGTTATGGAGAAAAGGACAGTGAAGCTGATAAAGGAGGTATATTCCTTTACTGACTAGAAGCAGTGAAAGCCCAGTTGATTTGTAGCGAATCCAAGTTTCATCATTTTCTCTTCCTGTGTAAGAATAAAGGTGGCAGAGAATGGAAGTGATCAATAAATAAAGTGATCAAATAAAAGTAAATGTATAAAACAAAATTTAATATATATCAGGTATACTAAAAAAATAGATTGCAACCATACTATCTGACAAAGCAAAACCTAAAACTCACAACATACTATGATAAACAAGGAAATGATGTTATGCTGAAAAATACCATAAACAAATCAAGAGGGGTGTCTAAGGTAGCATAGTGAATACAGCACCAGCCCTGGAGTCAGGAGCACCTGAGTTCAAAGCAGGCCTCAGACACTTATACTTACTAGCCAAGACACCTTGGGCAAGTCACTTAACCACTACTGCCCTGGCCCCCCTCCAAAAAAAGCCAATAAACTTGTATGCTCCAAATGCCTTAATTAAGTGAATCACACAGAAAACAATACAACAGTGACAGGAGATTTTAATATCCCCTTTCATTTTTTGACATACCTACCAAACAAGATATGAAACAGAAAAAGACAGAATTGAATAAATTCTTCTGTTAAATATTGAGACTTATGACATCTTCTAAATGATAAAGAATATGTATATATTTCTCAGTATCATGTGGAACTTCCCCCCAAATATTAATTTGATGTACATTTAAAAAACTGTGACAAGTGCATGACTGAATATGTGATCTATTTTTTACATATTTAAAATGGATTTTCGATCAAATTTATTCAGGAAAATGGGTATCCTCCAAAGATGTAGATCACAATCCACTTTTGTCTGCCTTTTCTGTGTGACTCTCAAAAAAGTCTTCCTTCAAAGTCATTGTTCTGGCCAGCAGATCTTCTCAGGTTATACAATTTGTTGAGAACGTCCTTTACTCTTACTCTTCTTTAGAGTCCCTCACTGGTTATACATTACACCCTGGTCACACCTCCACTGTTTTGCCTTGCCTCTGTGTGATGATGCTTACTCTGAAGTGATATGCCAAGTTTTGTGGACATAGAGGAACATCAGAAATAGGTTTTTCTCTTCCCCAGGAGCTTTCAAATAAGGAAAAAGAATTGCTTGTAAGCTTGTGAGTAGGGGGAAAGAGCTCAGCAGTAGGCTGGATGTTCAGCGGCCTTAGGTCCCCACACTTGGCAGCCATGCAGCTGTGAGAACAGCTGGGTTTCTGTTGCTGGACTGTTTTTTTTTTTTTTTGGGGGGGGTCTCTGTCTATTCTTTCTTGATCTTAGGTGAATATGTATCAGAGACTGAACATATCAGGTGAGCCTTGAAAAGTCACAAGAGCCACCAGAGGTTCAGTAAACTGGAATCCATAGCAGAGCTTACAAAAAGCCCTAACAATGTAGTAAAAAGCCAGCCTTGTGGGTAGAAGCACAAACTTGGTGTGAGCTCCCACTCCAATCACTTCCAATACATGTAAAAAAAATTACTCTAAACAAACTTTAGGGTTACAGAACCCACAAAGTGATAGAGAAAAATAACTCTCCTGCTGAAGGCAGCCTGGCAGGGACAGGAAGGGTCTAAAGCGCTGAGCTGGGAGCAGAGAGCACAGAACTCCAAGGTTCTGGCCCTAGGGCTAGTGCTCTATTCACTGCGCCACCTAGCTGCCTCCCATGAGTCTAATTCTACCCTTGGTTAATTCATTTGTGTATTTTAAGCCTTTGTCCAGAAATCTGAATCCTGTTCTCAGATACACTTAATAGTCATCTGTTAACTTCCCCAATCTGTCATCCTTGTGAAGACCTTGCTTAATCTTGGCAGCAACAATAAGACCACCTGTCCTCCCAAAGTCTTAACTTGCCCAAAATTTCATTTTAGCAAGAGAAATGGGATGATGTCCTATCTCAAACATTTACTTATAATGGACAGTAAGTCACTTTAGCAACAGAAGTCCTAATTTCATCTTTAAAATGATAATTATACTTGTACTAACAACTCAGGGGACTATGTAGTAAAGTGCTTATATAAAACCTTAAAGAGCTACAAAGTAAGTCGTTATTAGTTGAAAATAAACTAGTTGTCATATCTACAAAATCAGAAGTGTTTAACTGTGTAGTGTGACTTCATAGTCCCTTGATGTCCTGTAGCTCCTTAAACTTAATATGCCTCAAAAACTGGGCTAATTATCTTCTTAAAATTTGGACTTCCTAGGGGGCAAGTGGGGGGGGAGGGGGAGAGAAGATGATAAAAGGGAGGGTAGATTGAGGGAAGGGGTTGTCAGAAGCAAACACTTTTGAAAAGGGACAGGGTCAAAAGCAGAAAATAGAATAAATGAGGTTAAAAAAAAACAACCCCAAACCCCAAACTTGGGGCTTCTGATTTCACCATAACTTTGGAATTAACTGACTCTTCCCTCTTTACTTACTTCTGAAGTCGTCCCTGATACATGTCAATTAAGTCCTATCATTCTATGTTATTGTATCCATACACTCCTTCTTATGTCCATTTCCATTATCCTATAACAGGTCCCAATCAACACATCCCTTAACTAATGCTAGACTCATGTTCTCCCATCTCCACTGTTTTCAGACTTTCCTTATAAATAACTGTTTTTGCCCTCTGCACAAATCCCTTTTTTCTAATATATTACCTATACCACTACTCAGTATGTGCCTTGCTGTCCTACCTCCATGCCTTTATGAGTCTTTTCCCCTATACTTGAAATACCTTCCCCACTGCTACTACTTTGCTCTGTTGAATTCTTAGCCATTTAAAAAACCAAGTATCACCCTCTCAAAGGAGCCTGCCCCCATCCACCCTCAATCACTTTTCCTTTAGGACTGTAAAGAAATCTGCTTATACCAGTCTATTTAAAATTTGGTATACCTTTGGATATAATTTAGTAGCGTCTTCTCATGAAACTGATATAGTTTTTTTAACCACTTCTACAGCAAAATCCAGTGTAAGTCTCTTTTACAGATATGTAGAACTCATAATTATTTTTGAACATAAAGGTGTATCAATAGACCAAATAAAAAAAAAATTAGCAGTATAAAAAATGCGGCTCCTACACGCCCCCCCCAAACCAGAATAGCATCCTTTGCTACTAGTCCTGAACAAACTAAACTAACTCTTGATTAAGCCAGAAATTATTATATAGGTTCTAGATTTATCTCAAAGAGTTAGAGCTGAAAAATACCTTATGGGTAATCAAGAGAAACCCTCTCCACACCTTCCACTTTATAGCTGAAGAAACTACAGTAAGAGGTTCAATAACTTGCTCAAGGTCTAACTGCTAAAAGTACTTCAAGTAGGATTAAGAAACCAGGTCCTCCTGACTCCAAATTCAGCACTCTTTCCCACCAGTTTATTCATTCTTAGGATGTATTATAGGGAGGTGGGGTAGATGAGAACAGGTAGTAAGACAGCAAAAAAGGAAAAAACTTCATGGCACACTCATCTCATAAAAATTCTAGGCAACAGGGCTATGACTGGGATCAAAGTCAGTATGCTTTGGGTTGAATAATCTAAACCTATGTGTTTTGCTTAAAGACCCCATTACCACTAGGGATAGATTAGTGAGAAGAGTGTTACAGTGAAGTTCCTCTCTACTTAACCCTGTAAATGTTGAAACATCAATAGGAAAAAATAAGGGGCAATCTGCCTGAATTTACTCTGTTGTTGTTCAGTCATTTCAGTTGTGTCCCTTTACAATCCCCTTTTTGGATTTTCTTGGCAAAGATCCTGGAGTGGTTTGCCATTTCCTTTTCCAGATAATTTTACAGATGAGGAAACCAAGGCAAACAGGCTTAAAGGACTAGCCCAGGATCACACAGCTAGCAAGTATCTGAGACCATATGAGAATTCAGGAAGATGAGTCTCCCCACCTCCAGGCCCAACACTATCCCTGACGCCCATTAGAAAAGATAGCGAACTTTCATCTGTGTATCTGAAATTAGCATGAGTATAACCACTGAAAAAATTTTTTTTTTGCCTTTTGGAGGGCAATTGGGGTTAAGTAACTTGCCCAAGGTCACACGGCTAGGTTTTTTATTTGGGTGTGCGTTAAGTGTCTGAGGCCAGATCCGAACTCAGGTCCTTCTGACTCCAGGGCCGGTGCTCTACTCACTGCGCGCCACCTAGCCGCCCCAACCACTGGACTTCTAAAAGCACTGTTATGGCTCCACAGAGTAGTACTATCAAACTTAGAACTGAAAATAAAGGGGATTTCCCACCAAGGTTCAAACTATCTGCTCCATGAAACCTTCCTGATCTTCCCAGATCGAAGTGCTTTTTCCTTTAATTTTCTCACGGTGTTTTGGTTTGGTTATTTTTTGGGGGGAGGGGAAGATTTCTTTCTTTTGACTTACAGTTAAAATCTCAGAGGAAGCAAATTATCAGTTGGAAATTGTTCAAAAACAGTTTAATAAAGAAATGCTAATTAAAACAATTGAGGCACCATTCCCTTATACATCAAATTGAAAAAGGCAACTAAGAACAATAAAAATTATTATTACTGGACTGGTGAGGGAAAAGGCACACTATTACCATTGAAGGAGCTGTGAACTGCCACAAAAATTATCCTGTCACCTTTGACCTACTGGTTCTACTAGGACTGTATCCTACAACTGTTGCTTAAAAAGAAAAGGGAAAAAAGATGTTTTAGTACACAAAGAAAAACAAATAGTTGCTTTCTTTGCAATAGCAAATAACTAGGAGGAATGGACCAGTGTAGATGTCCAACAGGCTGATGGCCAAACTGGTCACATTAATGTAATAGAATATTACAATACTGTAAAAAATATGCAGATTACCAAGAAACATGGAAATATACAAGTTATTCTAAAGAGAATCCACAGAATTAGAATAATCATAACTATTTAGAAAGAATAAAAGAATATAGACAACAATAATCTATTTAGTCAAATTTACATATTAAAAAATCAGAATGTTAATTAGCCTGTAGCTTAAGGTTTTATTGCTTGTTTTTAACTACAATTTGCTGACATTATTCAATTTATAATGAAAACAATCCTACACTTATATATTAAGAGTATATTCTTTGGGGGCGGTGAGGTGGCACAGTGAGAGAGTGCCGGCCCTGGAGTCAGAAGGACCTGAGTTTGGGATCCAGCCTCAGACACTTAACGCACACACAAAAAAAACCTAGCCGTGTGACCTCAATTGCCCTCCAAAAAGGCAAAAAAAAATTCTTTGAGTGCAAGGAACTTAATTGTTTTTCATCTTCATGTCCTCAAAACACACTACACTGCTTTCAACACAACATTTAACAAATGTTTACTGATCTGAAGTAGTTAAGCACAGGAAGAGAACAGGCCCTGTTTCTTACTCGGGGTGAAATACAAGGCCAGGCTGATTACCTCCCTAGATTTCAATGGCACCTCAGCCCTAAACCTTTTTCTAGAACATCTGAAGGAAAAACCTCTGAAGCTGGAGAAGCCATGGATCTAAGAGACATCCAGTAGGCAGGGAGTGGCATCTCCAAGACCCACAAGGGTTAAGGATAAAAGCCAAATAAGATTCACCGGCAACTTTCTACTCCGGGGTTAGGGTCCAAATGGCCACGAAGGTGGAGAAAGATAATGCTCCCATGAGCTTAAGGCTACCCTAAATTCTTCCTATGGTATGTTGAGGTAGTTTTTCTTATCCTAAATATACAGAAATCTATTCTCCATCCTGTACATACCTTCAAATAAAGGGGGCTACTTGTGCATTTCTATCAAACTGGGGCTCCCATAACGTCCCATTAGTCCCTTCAATCTGATTAGTAGTCCCAAAACAGAATACAGATACTTCAAACACCTACTAGTTTCTGTGGCTATTTTAGTATTTAAATAGTAAATCATTAACACCACCCAAAATACTGACCTGACCTGTTATTTTCAATTGGTTCTCTGGTAATGAAAGTTGACCGGCCAATTTCTATAAGCATATGATTCAACAGGTACTTCCAAGTTTCGTATCAGAGAAGTACACACTCAATATTTTAACTACTATTTTTTCCTGAAAGGACATATTTTAATTTCTGGTGTGCAAAGTCATGTCAGAAAATTAAATTCAATTTATATGACAAAGTTAACTAAGCTAAGAGCAAGATATGTAGTATACCACTTTTTTTCACATAGCAATTTTACTAAGACTCAAGACTCAACTAAGACTTTAGTTCTTCTAAAAGTATTAAAATCCATTATCACTCTGTCATAGAAATAAGGCTTCTAAGAAGGAGAGGTGGACAAATGCCTTCCAGGGATGCAAAACTGGCATGAGGTAGGAGATGTAATACCAAGTTCAAGGAATCACAAGGTCAGTTTAGGGGGAATGCAGTATATGAAGGAATGTAATGTGAAATAAGTCAGGAGAAGTAGGCCTGAATTCGACTGAAGGGCTTTAAAGGTCAAGCTAAGGAGTCTATTTTAATCCAAGAGACAACTGGGAACTACTGAAGCTTCTTAGAGAAGATTCTTTTGGCATCTGTGTGGAGGATGCATTGGAGAGGACAGGAATTGAAAGAAGGGAGAACAAGAAGGAAGTTATTACTATAGTTAAGAGATAAGGGACTAGAGTGATGGCTGTATTAGTGGATAGAAGGGTACAGATGTTATGGAGACATAAACGACAAGATTCAGGGAGAGAGAAAGTCAGAATGATTCAGAGGTTGCAAACTGTATGACTTGAAGGATGGAGGTACTCAACAAAAGTTGGGAAGTTTCAGAGGAAAGATAAGATTAGAGAAAAAGGAAGAGTTTCATTTTGGACATATGTTGGAAATGGCAAAGAAGAGATTCAGGACTGAAACTTGGAGATTACAGCTGAATATAAAAATCTGGGATTCATTTGTTAACTCAACCTAAGAGATCTGATTAGAAAGTAGAATTCTAAGAACAGAACATTTAAGGGAACTTATTTTTTCTTCTTTTTTGAAGGGGGAGGGCAGGGCAATTGGGGTTAAGTAACCCACCCAAGGTCACAGGCTAGTAAGTTGTTAATTGACTAGTAAGCGTTAAGTGACCAAGGCTAAATTTGAACTCAGGTCCTCCTGACTCCAGGGCCAGTGCACCACCTAGCTGCCCCCAGGAACATTTTTTGCTGGATGATAATCCAGCAAAAGATACTGAAGAGTTCTCAGAAAGGTAGGAGAGTCAGGAAAAACGGAAAATATCTAGAAGGAAGGGTTAGTCAACAATACCAATGTTGCAGAGGTAAAAGCGGATAAAAATTCACCATATAGCAATTAAGAAATTGCTGATAATCTTGGATGGAGCTATTTTAGTTGGGTGGTGAGGCTCAAACCTGGACTGCAAGGAGTTGAGATGTCACTAAGTAGAGGAAAATGTATTAATCTAGCTTTTTTCTAAGTGTTGGATATGAAAAGAGAAGAAGATAAGCCACAGTTTTAGGGGAAGAATGGAGTTTGGGTTTTTTTGGAGGGGGGTAAGGCAGGGCAATTGGGCTTAAGTGACTTGCCCAAGGTCACACAGCTAGTTAGTTGTTATGTTTCTGAGGCCACATTTGAACTCAGGTCCTCCTAACTCCAGGGCGGGTGCTCTATTCACTGTGCCACCTAGTCACCCCTGTTTTTTTTTTATTTTTAATTAAAGGATAGGGGAAACTTGAACACTGATAAATAAGAAAATGGGAAATAATCTAAGGGAAAATTTCCCAAGATACTTCACTTTTTTCAGGCCTCAGTTTAGCCCCATCCTAGCAGAATCCCCTAATGGCAGCTGACTATCACTGGAGTTATTCAGGAAGAGAATGGAATTCATACATCCTGGAGAAAGACTGGAGAAAGATTTCACCTACAACAATTTAAAAATGTACATGCAGTAGTAGCGAGTCAAGCATAACTAAATATACAATAGGACAGAGGGTATAGTCCCTACCAAATAATTTACAAAGATTTAAGGAGACAAAAATTTAAAATACATACATGTTCCTAGAGAACAAGACAGCACATAAAAGTTGTTTCAAATGTGTCTTGTCTTATTAAAAGTTCTCTGACTAGCAACATCTACCCACACACCCCTACCCACCCACACTCAAGTACACAATGTAGTAGTTTGAATAGATTAAAGATTATCTGATCTGGACTCTAAACCTTAAGGGTCTGCTCCTTGGTTCTGTCTTCACTCCCAAGAACATGAACAAAGCTCTTAAAGCCTTGCTTCTTTATATCCTCTTTAATACTTAATTTTTTTGACACCAAGGAAACCTCCTCTCATAAATATTGTCCAAAGTACCACTTATAGCTATTCAAAGGGGTCAGTTTCGGCACATGGAACCTAAGTATAAAATTTGTCCACTTAAAAAGAAATCTTAAGAAATGTATTTTTAGAACTTCTATATCACATTACTCTTCTATACTGTAATATTCCTTTATATTGTGCTATTCACACAAATACTTACAAGCAAAACAAAACAACCTTGGACAGGTCCAGTCCTAGAAATCAAACTTTATCTAGAAAATTTCTAAGTTAAAACCACACTGTCATCTTCAAACTGGTGATATCTATCAGGCTGGGGGTGGGCGGTATGGGCAGAGTTGCAGGGATAGAGAAGGAAAAAAAATTAGGGAAGAAAAGAGTAAGACTGCTATGAGCAGGACCACATCTAGAAGTCTAGTTTCCACAAGGAATCCTCAGGGGTTAGTAAGTCTTGATGGGAATGGGACAGGAAAGGACGGATGAAGCATACAGTTTAAGAAATTACTCCACAGGAACTGCCTTGTGAAAGGGAGAAACAAAAAAAAAATTGCATTCTAATTTTAAAATGTAAGTATCTTTTAGATAGGCATTTTATACACATGAATTACAGTAACTTTATTTTAAAGGTGATTAGTTTACCCACAATACAAAAAAGTAAACTAATGCTATAACAGAGAAGAACGCATTCCTGTCAATTTAGCCATATAGTCTCATTAACCCTTAAATTATTGATGTCCAACAAGGGCTTTACACTACTGTTGGCATTATCAAACTGTTATGTAATTTCTCCAAAATTCTCATTCAATATGATTTAAAAAATAACTGAGGGAGGAAAAAAGAGATAAAGACTTAATCTGTTATTTTGCTGGTATGTGGGACTTCTGAGGTGAATACTTCAAGAAAAGTAGATTTCTTTCTACTACATATACTCTTCAAGGGTTGCCTAGAGCGTGAATGAGGTTAAGTGATTGACCCAGAATCACTGAAATGGTCAATTAGGATTTGAACCCAGGTGTCTCTGCCCCTAAAGCAACTCTCTACCTACCTGCCTCTTATGCAACTCTCCTCCTCTGAGAGGATAATAACAATATGATCTGTTTAAGAGAAGTGTCCATTATCCTCCTCCCCCCAAAATGCCAACACTAACCAAAATTAAAGGATATGGGAAATTCACTAAGTTAAAATGCTACTATGGTGTTATAGCCATAATGTCATACCTTCATTTAAAGCTATTTTAGAGAATAACCAGAAATTCATCTATGGCTTCATAATGGTGGCTTGGTCAAAGGCTTCTTCAAATCTTACAGTTTTGACTCTGGATTAGATTCAAGACCCATGGGATTGTCCAGAATTTCTGCATAAAATTTGATGCATAGTAGAAAAATTTTGGTTGGATTAAGTGAGCCAATAGCTGGGAGTTAGGTTTTCTGTTGCAGTTCTAGATTAAGTATGTATATGCTCACATATTCTCATATATATATAAATTGCCAACCCATGTTAGGATATTATTTATTCAGTTTGCAGGGTTATTATCTAGACATTCTATTTCATATCAAAGGTTCTTAACCTTAGTGTCATAAATCTCTTTCTGCTGAAAGCCTATGGACCTCTTAGAATGTTTTTTTGGGGAGGGCAATTGGGGTTAAGTGACTTGTCCAAGGACCCACAGCTAGTTTTTGTGTTAAATGTCTGGGGTTGAATTTGAACTCAGGTCCTCCTGACTTCAGGGCTGGTGCTCTACTGCTGTGCCACCTAGCCACCAGAATGTTAATGCATAAAACAAAACACAAGGAAACCTGGTATCGAAATGTTTTAAAATATATTTCTTAAAAAAGAAACCAAAACCATAAAGCCAAGTTTCCCAATTTAATATTCATTGAAAGGCTAACCCTAAGAACCCCATATAAATGGTGTGTTCTTGGGTAGATTGCTCATTTCCATTTTGTGTGGAAGACATACAAGGTTTATAAAGCCAGTAGTTTTAATGGGGGAAAGACTGTTTTATACAAGAAATGGTTAAAGATATTTACCTATGCACTGTAGTTACCCACCTCTCTTTGATCATTATCCATTACTACTGTAAATATCAAAGTTAGCTCTATTTTCAAACAGCATCTGCCAAGATAATTTCTAACTCTGAGAAACACCAAATAAACAATGGGGCATGCAGATTAAATATTAATGCCATAAATTCAGCCCTAAGCCTTATGAGAACTTTACTAAATTTTAACCAAACTAAAAGCAATCACTTGGTAGAAATGGAACCCAATAAAAATCAACATTAATTTATCATTAGCATCCAAAACAGTACAGTAACTTACAACTATTAAAATTGCTGAAGCAGAAACCTTAATTTTTTTTTTTTGCTTTTTGGAGGGCAATTGGGGTTAAGTAACTTGCCCAAGGTCACAAGGCTAGGTTTTTGTGTGTGTCTGAGGTCGGATCAGAACTCAGGTCCTTCTAACTCCAGGGCCGACGCTCTACTCAAGGCGCCACCTAGCTGCCCCAAGAAACCTTAAAACCTTAATAACAGCTCTGAGTCAAAAGATATCCTCCCTTTATGTATATAGCAAGCAAAATCAGGGTGGAAACCTTTGGACAGGAACACATGTTAAGATGTTTAAGATCAAAGTTCAAAATGTACATTTTCCAAGAAAAGAAATTGTAAACTTTAGAGCAGTTACATCCCCAAATCTTGTAGTAATCGCTAATGACTTTCATACAGATAAAGCACTGTACACATTATCTCCATCCACAATTCCTAAAGTCAAAATCAAAGCCACACTAAAAACCGGGCATCTACAGGGTTTAAAAAGAGGCCTAAAATATGTACTAATTAATTTATAAACGGCTTTTTTACTCTGTATGTCAGATACAAATAGCTTAAATTCATCCCTCAATTAACTGCCACCCAAAGAATAAAAAGCTCTGGAAAAATCATAAAGCTGAGGGATGGAAAGCAGTAATAGTAAAACTTCAGAAATCTGTATTCAATTTCTTGTACTACAAAGTTTAAATTCCAACCAGTTTAAAGCAGCAAAAAAATCAAGAGTTCCAATGAATTATTAGCTATTCATTAAAAAGGCTAAATGCATTTACTATCTATAAAACCAAACCCTCACTCCCTTTGCAAAAGTCTTGATTTGTAACCTACAAACAATTCCTTTCCCCACGGGGGAAAAAGTCCTTTTTAAATGGGCACAGTTAATAAGTGACAAGTTGCTAAGTTGCAACTTTGCAATGCAATTACAATATGATCTGGAATCTACTCAAACCATTAGCCTGGCAGTCAGCTGATGTTGCACACAGGAGGGAGAGCAAAAACAAGGAAAAGAGGGAGCCCCCTCCCTAAAAAAAAAGCAAACTAAAAAAAAACCCCAACAACCAAACCTCAGTGTCTTCCTTCATTGCAGTGGTGAGGATAGATGCAGCAGGCACGGAATGGTTCAGGTAAGGGGAGGGCCTCCCCTCACACCGGACCCTGGCACCCCGGGGCGCTGGTCTCCCCACTCGGCGTTTTCCTTTCCCTAGGCCTCGGTTGCTTCAGACCAATAATCGCCGCGCTGCAGCCGCGGCGGTGACGCCGCCAGAGCAACTTTTACAAAAGGTCACCGCGGTGCCTTTCACGGCACTCCCCTCCCGGCGTCTGCCCGACCCGGGATCATCCTCCCGTCCTTCTCCACCCAAGGAATCTTCCAGAGACCCAGGGGCGCTGCACTAAGGGGGCCAGAAGGGCTGTGGGGCTTGGAAGAAAAGCTTTCCATTTCTTACAGAGACAGCCTTCCTTCTCCCCCCAAACTCCCCCCCCCCCGCCCTCAACCTCCGTCCCTTCGAGGCCCCACATGTTGCTCACTCCCCTCCCCAGCGGGTCCCTCACGCTGGCCCTACGTTGCCCCCTCAGCTAGAAGAGCGCCCCCTCCAGACTGCCCTCAGCTCAGGACTACTGCTCCCCCCAACCGCCTCCCCCGCCCCCGACCTCCCGAGGACCCCCCCGGGCGCTGTCCTTTTGCCCCACGCGGCGCCCGCTCTCTACCCTTGGCCCCGGCCAAACGAGCCACGACGCCCTGGCCCTTCGGCCCTGGGGGCCCGCCCGCCTGGGTTCGGGCAGCCAGGGGGGCCGTAGGCCGTGCTGCTGTGTCAGCCTCTCCACCGGCTCGGCAGCGTGTGCGGCCTGGAAAGTCACATGGCGGCGGCGGGCTGGCGGGCCGGCCGGCACTCCTCGCCTCTTCCTCCTCAGCGCCCGTGGGCCAAGGTCCCAGCCACCTCTACTCACCTCCACGAAGAGCAGCATCTCCTCCGCCGCCGGGTCTTCCTGGTCTCAGAGACTCCGGCCCGTTTACAGGACCCCCCCCACCCCCCAGTGCCAGCCGCTGCGTTAAGGACACTCAGCGTTGCTCCTCCACCCGGCTGAGGCCCCGGCTCCTCCTCAGCTCGCAGCGGCCGCTACTAGACCCGGCCCCTCAGGCTCCACCTCCTATGATATAGCAACTACTTCCGGGGCGGGCGCCCAAGCGCTTCCGAGGGGAGGAGAAACAGGACGTGGGACGTAAGGGTCAACGTTGCGCTCTGGGCGGCGAGTCGGGGCGGGGCTCGCAGCGCGCCCAACGGAACGTCCTGCCCCTTTTTTCGGCGCCATGGAGGGAGGAGGAGCGGGCGAGGTGGCGGGCCGAGAGAGGGAGCGTGAGGGCGGGCGGGAAGGCAGCCGTACTCCTTCCTCTGTTGGCCTCGGGGGCGGCTTCGCGAGGAAGTCATGCTATGCCCGTGCCGTTTGCGAGGCTGGGTGGCGCCTTGAAATCTTTCGTCGTGCTGAAAGTTTAAGGAACTGCTAAAGGGGGTCCCAAAATAAAGCAAGCCCGTGCTCTGGATGCCCACCGCTCTGGGCATGTGCGAGCGGCAGCGGGGCAGCTGACCAGTTCCCCTCCCCCCCAGGCCGTCCTGGGGCTGTCTTCAGTGCTTGGACCAGAGGAGAGAACGCACACCATTCCCTGGAGTTCCATAGAGAACTCACCCTTCTCCATCTAGAAGCGGCTGTTCAGGCCGATGATGGGCCACCATCATCTCCCAGGCAGTTTAAAAAGTCCAAACACAACCAGTTTCTTCCTTCCCATATTCCACACGAAAGAAAGCAATACACATCTACTCAATTGAAGAGCATTCACCTGGTCCCTGCTTTGAGGTAATAGTTGTTAGCATTTCATGTAGCAATAGAAGGTTTGCAAATAACCCTGGGACATACATAGGGCCTCTGTTATTATCCCGGTTTTCCAGATGAGGAAACCAAAGTCAACAGAGGTGAGATGACTTGCCCAAGGTCGTACAGCTATCGAGCTTGGGAAGTGAGAGCTGGACACCCTGCTTGCCTAACCCCACTCTATCCACTTGTTCACAAAGCTGAAATAAGGAAATGTAGGCTCTGCAGCCCTACTGGAATCTACAGTCAGATGGAGGGATGAATATATTTAGTGATATGATACTTTATCAGTACTGTGACTTGAGCCAGCAAGCATTTATTTCATGGCCTTGTGGGCCAGGCCTCTGTATCTGTGCCTTAAGGAATTTACAACGTAGGTGGAAGGTTACAGGCATATGACAATATAGCTACAAGTGACTTGAGGGAAAGGGGACACTATGGAATGGAACAGAAAACCATTCATTGCTTCCTACTCCCCAAGCACTTTGTTAAGTGCTGGGCATACAAATAAGGTGAGAGAGTCTGTCTTCTGGGAGTTTTCTGACAGCACCCTGAAGGTGGGCAGAAAGACCTGGTGGGTTCTTAGGACCGATGGAGAGATTGAATGGAAAGGACCAGGATCTTTAGCCTGTACTGTCAGTAGAGAGAGGTCCTGGTAGAACCTGAGCAGGTAGGGTTGGAGTGTGGCCAGTGTCAGAAGGAGGCCTACAGGTGGATCTTATGCCAAGATCTCTTGGCTTTCTGCAAGAAGAGATCCAGCTGGGCTATTTGGGGTTGGGGGTGAATTAGAAGGTATCTGCTCTTTAGGGTCCTGTGACAGTCTCTGTGCTGCTGGGGTTGAGGATGGGGAGGCTGGAGCAGACATTAAAAATGCTTTTCCTTTCTCCAGTTACTCTGAATTTTGTTTCAATATTGTGAATTTTGTTTTTTTCAGGCAGTATTTTACCAGCTAACTTGGGGAAATCCTTCTTGTTTTGGATGTCTTATTCAATTTTTGGAACTCTTAAAATGTCAGTGATTTTCCATTGTCAGAATTAATTCTGTAATTATTAAAATGCAGATTGCAAAGGTGAAAACCAAGAGTGAAATAGCCCCCATTTCTAGTCTCTTGAGATCTTTGGATGTCAACTTCTGTGTGCATTGGTAGTTGGAGAGGTGATAGAAGGGGGTTAAGAAAGGCAGAAAGTGTGTGCTTAAACTAAGTCTTTTTTTAAAGAATATTTTATTTATTTATTTTTAGTTTTCAACATTAATTTCCACAAGATTTTGAGTTACAAATTTTCTCAGGGGGGTGGGGGGTGGGGCGGCTAGGTGGTGCCGTGAGTGGAGCACTGGCCCTGGAGTCAGGAGGATCTGAGTTAGGATCCAGCCTCAGACACTTAACAGAAAAAAAAAACCCACAAACAACAACAAAAAAATCCAGCCATGTGACCTTGGGCAAGTTACTTAACCCCGATCCAATTGCCCTCCAAAAAGCAAAAAAAAAAAATTCTCCCTGTCTTTCCCCTACCCCACCAAGATAACAAGCCTACTGAATATCCCTTCCCCCAATCTGCTCTCATATCCTCCCCCAAACCCCCCCTCCAACTTTCTAGTCGGGCAAGATGGATTTCTGTACCCCACTGCCTGCATATCTTATTTCCCAATTGCATGTAAATAACAATTTTTCTTGACATTTGTTTTTAAAACTTTGAGTTCCAGATTCTTTCCCTTCTTCCCTCCTCACCCACCCCCATTGGGAAGACAAGCAATTCAATATAGGCTGTACATGTGTAGTTATGCAAAACATTTCCATAGCAGTGATATTGTGAAAGACTAACTATATTTCCCTCTATCCTATCCTGCCCCCCACTTATTTTATTTTCTCCTTTGACCTTGTCCTTTTTCTTTTTCTTTTTTTTTTTTTTTTAAACAAATACTTTATTAACTTCTGTTTTACATCATTCATTTCCGCCAGATTTTGAGTTACAATCATTTACCCCCCATTATTCCCCTACCCAAACTCCCAGAATAGCAGTCCCACAGGATATCGCTTCCTCCAATCTGCTCTCTCCCATACCTTCTCCCATACCCCCATCGACTTTTCCATTAGAGGAAGATGAATCTTTGTGTCCCAATGCCTGCACATCTTATCTCCCAATTATAGGCAAAAGAGTATTAATAATAGTATTTATATATATATTTGAAACATTTAATGTTACGACCTTGAATTTCAGATCCATTTCCTTCCTCCCTTGTCACCCATTCCTTCTTGGGATATAAGTAATTCAGTATATGTTGTACATGTCTAGCTATGCAAAACATTATCATAGTAGATATATTGTGCAAGGCTGCTTATAATTCCCTCCCACTCATCCCACCCCCCACCTGGTCCATTCTCTACATGATCCTGACCCTCTTCTATAGTGGGTACTTCCAACCTCCCCTCACCCCAAGGATGCCCTCCCATCCATCATCTCTCCTCTCATCCCCCTTCCCCCTATCCTGCTGCAGGTTGAGATATCCCATTTAGTATGTATGTCATTTTCTACCTGAACCAAATTCAATGTGAATGTGGTTTTGCCTTTTTAGCCTTCCTTATTTTCCCCCTCCTTTGCACCCACTTCCCCTACATGAGATAGTTTACCCTACCATGTCTCTCCCCATCTCCTCTTGCCACTTTCCTCTCTCACCTCATAATTTCATCCCTTGAGTACTCTCCCTTCCCAACAATATCAACCTATGCCCTCTATCCATATATAACTGTAACCATATACACACACATTCACATATGTATTCGTATGACCACACCCCTTCTTCCATTATTTTCATAGTGAGAAAGATATCATCAGTCACAGATATTGCTTTTCCATATAGGAATGTAAATAGTTCAACTTTGATAAGTTCCTTTTGATTTCTTTTCCCTAATTACCTTCTCAGGCATCTCTTACTTCTTGTGTCTGGATGTCAAATTTTCTTTTCAACTCTGGTTTTTTCCTCAAGAATGCTTGAAAGTCCTCTATTCCACTGAATGACCATATTTTCCCCTGAAACAAAATACTCAGTTTTGCTGGGTAGGTGACCCTTGGGTTCATTCCCAGTTCTTTTGCCCTCTGGAATATCATATTCCATGCCCTTCGATCCCTCAGTGTAGAAGCTGCCAGGTCCTGGGCTATTCTGATTGTGTTTCCACAATATTGAAATTGTTTCTTCCTGGCTGCTTGTAGTATTTTCTCCTTGATCTGGGGATTCTGGAACCTGGCTATAATATTCCTGGGAGTTTTCTTTTTGGGATCTTTTTCAGGAGGTGATCTGTGGATTCTTTCAACCTCTATTTTGCCCTCTGGATCTAAAACATCAGGGCAATTTTCCTTGAGAATTTCTTGAAGGGTGATTTCTAGGTTCTTTCTTTGATCATGGCTTTCAGGTAGTCCAATAATTTTTAAATTGTCTCTCCTGGATCTATTTTCCAGGTCAGTGGTTTTTCCCATGAGATATTTCACATTGCCTTCTAATCTTTCATTTTGTTTGGATCTGCTTAACAGCATCTTGATTTCTCATAAAGTCATTAGCTTCCATTTGCTCCAGTCTAACTCTGAAGGAATGAATCTCCTCAGTGAACTTTTGAGATTCTTTTTCCATCTGGCAAATTCGACTTTTTAAGGCATTCTTCTCCTCAGTGCCCTTTTGGGCCTCCTTTGCCATTTGAGCTAGTCTATTTTTAAGGTGTTGTTTTCCTCAGTCAGGCTGTTGACCCTCATTTCATACTTTTCCTGCATCCTTCTCATTTCTCTTTCTAATTTTTCCTCCACTTCTCTTATTTGATTTTTAAAGTCCTTCTTAAGGTCCTCTATGGCCTGCAACCCGCTCATATTTTCCCCTGGGGCTTTTGGAGCAGGACTTCTGACCTCACAGTCCTTTCCCCGCTCTATGCCCCCAAAATAGGAGTCTAGGGTTGCATTTTTCTGTTTCCTTTGCCTTGGCATGTTGCCACTTAATTACTTGACTTTTGGGCTTGTTGCCACACTATGGCTTTAAGGCCAGATAGAGGAATTTTCGTCCCGAACGTGTGGGGGGCAACTTCCGTTTCTGGCAAGCTGTAAACCCACCCACAACTTCCACCCTAGATCACAATCCAGATCCAGGGAGGTTAAAGCAAGAGCGATTACCCCCAAGACTGATCGCTGGATCTCCCCACGATTTGTAGGCTGGGAGCCGGAAATGCCTCTGAAAACTACAAAATGGCGTGTCTCCTCAGCGGCTTCTAGCCCCCAGGGGAGGGAGCTGACGCATTCCCCAAATACAGGTCCCAAAGTCCATAGGACACTAACCTCTTACTTTGTCCTAGGCAAGTCTATGTTGATAATTCTGGCGTCTCCACAGTTCCTGGTGTTCTGGGGTTCCTCCAGCCGGCTGCTGGCCCTGCCGCCCTGGGGCTAAAACCTCGGCTCACGTGGACCTGGGCTCGGCTCGGCTCCTGCGCTCTGCGCGCTGCCAGCTCCCAGACCACTGCGCTGGTCCTTCCTGCAGGGCTGCTGGGCTGTCCTCAGCGGGAGGTTAGCTTCTCTGTGTCGTTCTGTGGGTGCTGGGGCTCCAGAAGATTTTCAGAGTCCTTTTTTACATCGTTTGTGGAGAATCTGGGGG